>MU226843.1:70262-109893 GCA_018584345.1 Thuja plicata | reverse complement strand
CCCAGTTTTACTTTCTATTTGGAAGGTTTCTGGGTCACCAAATCTTTGTGTTTATGTGTTATGAATGATTATATTTTCATGCTTGCAGTAGATTAGATGATTGAATGGTTAAATATATACAAGTGCAGAAATGACTTAAAGTTTTAAGAGTTACTGATTCACCCCTCCCCTCTCAGTAACTTGGTTAGTCTTGATTATTTCCAACAAGTATTTCATAATTAAAGAGAAGACATTGGCGACACAGGCCCTCATAGAAGATTACGCAATCTCAGAAAAAAAGCAATTCCTGTATTCGGTTAAAGAACCCAATAACCTCGTTCAATTCTACCTTTAAGAATCAAGTTTTGGTATGATAAACACAAAATTTAAATGTAATTAATAACACACACACTGATAGATCTATTTGCTAATAACCTAAGATGCTTAACATGTCCAAATAAAATTGGTATCCTATGTTTTCTACACATGATCTGGACTATCCACGCAAGAAGAAGGCAACAATTCAGATATTTGATTTCAGTCAACAAAAGAATGTAAATGTTCAACAAGGCTTAAATAATACAAGGAGAACTAACCCAATATATATATATATATATATATATATATATATATACACACGACTAGACCAAAGCAACGATAAAATCACAACGCAATAATAATAATAAAAAAAAAAAAAGAAACAGAGACATATACTGTTTAACACCCAACGACATCCCACTAACACCAAATTGGGGCTCACAAAGCATCTGACATATTCCACAAGCTTCTCACTGATTACCTAAGAAGGCACGACAAAGGCAAGGTAGATAGCGTAGGTTGAAGTAATAAAAATAAAATAAAAACCTACATTTAAGCCTAGCTCTTCACATAGCCCGCGCTCTAACTAATAAGGACTAAGTAAGAAGAAAATGAGTATAGCTAGATAGGTAAGGACTAAGCACTAGTAGGAAAAGGAGGTAACAAGGAACGATCCCAGGATGGCTAAAGATGCCAGTAGCTCTTTTGCATGTCAAGAAAACATAGGTACTATGTTTCCAGACAAGAGAAGAGCATTTTTGAAAGAAAAGAAGTAATCATTTTGATCATTTCCCAATATCTCCATTGATTTGACATGGCACAAAGAAAGAAATCAAGATACTATGCTCAACAACCATCGAATCAGCAAAAGAAAAGCAACGACAACTCTAAGGAAGGGGAAACCTAGCTAACATTTCAGCTGAAATTAAATATCCTACTAAACAAGAAGAAACACGTCTCAAGCTGTACAAAAATCATTGCATGGATTTATATTTACAACTTTAGGTGCTAGGATTAATTTGGATAGGAAAAAGGAAAATAGAAACATGATTAAAGATATAGGAAAATGTAGTCCTTAACAGGGTGAAGATGTGGAAAGGATTATATAGCAGCTGCGAGCAAGATCCAACTAAGCCACTCTGCCGCTTTTAAAGAAACATGCATGGTTTAAATCAGAGACTGGACAAACTAAAAATGTAGAGAAAGATGTATAACATTCACGGTTTCAGTGTAAAAATCAACCAATTTTTAACGCAGAGATAATTGAATAATATACTTAATACCTACGAAACTGAAGATGAACAAAAAGCAACATATAATATATTAAAAGAAGAACCTGGAATGTATGAGTTAGAATTATTCACAGAATTCTTTGACTATCCATGTATAGTTTCACCCTTCTGTCTCCTTTCCATTTGGAACCCGGAACCCATCACCTTCCCGTTCTCCTTCCTTGCCACTGATTTCCCTTCTTTTCTTCCCTTGTTTGAAAACCAAATTTCCCAGTCTCCAAAACCAACTACTTTTGAGAGGAGAAGCACATGCCATGAATTAAGGCATATGCATTTTTAATAGCCACTCCCCTCCCATTTTCCTCCAATTGTAATTTTTTTTGTTCCTCCAAAAGGAGAGAGTACTCATTTATTAAGATGTGACATCCCAAATTTCAAAATACAATACCACCAAAATATCTACAATAGGTGCGTAAAAGAAAAAGAGTAATCATTCATTACATTCACCCCCACATTTCCATATAGAAGATCAAGAGAGGATTCAAAGCTAACATAAATTACAATCACACGAAATTATCTAAACATGTGCAATATTAAAAATAGTCATTTATTCCTTTCACATTCACATAGTTCTCATAAAATTTTAGGTGAGTACATAAACTAAAAATGTAATAATATCATGAAACCACAATATATCTAAGTGGTGTGTGTGTGCAACCTAGACCATCGTACCCTCCATAGCTGAGAGCTAGCCTTCTCTACCTCAACCACACCCCCGCCTTCATTCTTGCATCCATTTTGACATTCTCAGAGCCAAACAACTTATCAGTATCTGATTAACATAAAATCAATAATTTCAACGTATTTCATTAATGCCATATTCAATAAAATCAACAAATTTTATTGTAATCTAGCTATCATATCATACATCTCATCACAACACATGCTATAAAACAAAGTATAATTAAAACATCATATAATGTCACCTTTTCAACAATAAAGCATTAAATTAACTTCATATAATGTCATCTTTTCATAGAAAGGTCGTAATATGTTCAACCCAAAACTTTGACAAAGATATAACACTAAGAACCAAACGACCAAAGTGGTGACAAAATCTAACATATCAACTAGGTTAACAAGTCAAAAATCACATGACAAGTCTGAAACCATAGAGTCTCAAAGGTCAAGTCGTGACATCTCTCCCAACTAGGAGAAGACATCGACCCGATGTCACATCAAAATAAACCACAAAGAAACACACCACACAAAAACATATACATCATAGTGAAATAGTAAGAAGTCTATGAGAAGAATTGAGGAAATGATCGTTGCACATCCTCCCGTGTAGCACTCTCAACATAGAATTGGTCCCACTAGACCTTGTACTGCAAAACATATCTATTGCACACTCAGATAGTACACTGATCAATGAGCTGGGTAGGCTCCACCTGCACTACCCCTGGCTCCTGATCCTGCAAAGCATGCCAATCCAAAATATGTGAAGCATCAGGGTGATAAGGTTTCAACAATGAAACATGAAAAACATTATGAATCCTGGCCAGAGCGGATGGTAGAGAAATTCAGTAAGCAACTGGGTTGGTGACTTCCAAAACATCAAAGGGCCCCACATATTGTGACGCAAGCTTCGAAGCCTTGCCAAAGGATATGAAACTCTTATGGGGCCGCAAATGCAAGAACACTTTGTCCCCTGCTTGGAACTATCTAAAAGTGTGGTTCTTGTCTCCATAACTCTTTTTTCGATCCACTACTTCCTTCAGCCTATCTCAGATTAAAGCCATATGTTCTTCCATCTCTAGCAACATATTAGGACCAATCACAATCATGTCCTCAACCTTGTGCCAATTGATAGGAACATGACACTTACGCCCATAAAGTGCCTCAAATGGTGCCATACCCAGAGAAGCATGGTAAGATTTATTGTATGCAAACTCTACTAAGGGAAGATACTCTTCCCACTTCTACTGTTACTCCATGTAGTACATTCAGAGCAAATCCTCAACCACTTGATTCACTCTTTCTGTCTGCCCATCCATCTGAGGATGCTAGGTGGTGCTAAAATTGAGACATGTACCCAAGGAAGCATTCAAAGTTGTCCATAACCTTGATGTCATCCGAGTGTCTCTATCTGATATAATAGTCTCTGGCACACGATGAAGATGGAAAATATTGCGCACAAACTTCTTGGCCAAAACCAAGGATCCATCTTTCAAGCTTCTTGGAATAAAATGAGCCACTTTGGTTAGTTTATCAACTACAACCAAAATGAAATCATGCCTCTTTCTGGTCATGGGTAATCCCTGTATGAAGTCAATACTGATAACTTTCCACTTATATTTTGGAATATCATGTGGGTATAATAATCCTGCTGGGTGGACATGCTCAGCCTTGACTCACTGGCATTCCAAATATTTGGCTATGTAAGTTGTCACATCACGCTTCAGCCCTAGCCAAAAATACAATGGCCTCAAATCGGAAATCATCTTATTTACCCCTGGATGACCTAAAAATGGAGCGCAATGCATCTCCTCAAGTACCACTTTCCTCAACCCTGCACGGTCAAGAATGCACATCTTGTTCTGGTATCTCAAAATACCATCATCCTCAAAACTGTATCCATCGAAATGGTAATCAGATGGGTCATTCTATAAGATAGATTTGACCAACTCATAATGGTCATCTCCTAGAAGATTAAGTGACACCTACTCTCTCAGGCGTGTCCTAAAGGTAGAGATAGCAGAAATGTGCCTTCGCCTGCTAAGAGCATCTGCCACTCTGTTCTCTTTCTCTTTAATGTATTCAATGCCAAAATCATATTCGCTCAGAAACTCTAACCAACGTCTCTTCCTAGCATTGAGATTGGGTTGGGTGAAAATATATCTTAGTCCCATATGGTCTGTCTTTAGCTCAAAAGGCTTACCCAATAGGTAATGCCTCCACATCTGTAAAGCATGTACAATAGCAGCCAATTCTAAATCATGCGGAGCATAATTTACCTCATGTTGTTTTAGTTTCCTTAACTCATAAGCCACTACTCTTTCATCTTGCATCAGCACACCACCAAAACCCTCACCTGAAGCATGTGTAATCACAGTAAACTGTCCATTAGGGTGAGATAAAACTAAAATGGGAGTGGACGTGAGCTTTTGTTTCAATAACTGAAAATCTTTCTCACATGTCTCTGTCCACTCATATTGTTTCCCTTTTCTCTGTAGGGATGTAATCGGAGAAGCTATCTTGGAGAATCCCTCCACAAATTTCCTATAGTAACCAGCCAACCCCATGAAGCTTCAAACTTTGCTCACATTGCTAGGGGCAGGCCATTCAAGTATAGCCTTAATCTTGGAAGGATCTACTGTGATTCCATCGACGAATATGATATGCCCTGGATAATGAATCTCTTTCTAATAAAAAGAACACTTGGATGGCTTACCATATAATTTCCTATCTCTCAGACGCTGTAAGACTATGCGCAAGTGCTCTTCATGTTCTTCCATGTTCTTGGAGTAAATTAGGATGTCATCGATAAAGATTTCCACAAACTTATCCAGACAGTCTCGTAATACACTGTTCATAAGGTTCATGAATGGTGTAGGAGCATTCGTTAATCCAAAAGGTAGAACAACAAACTCGTAATGCCCATACCGTGTCTTGAAAGTAGTTTTTGATATGTCCTCATCCCTAATCCGAAGCTGATGATAACCAGATCTCAAATCGATCTTAGAAAACATAGTAGCACCTTTCATTTGGTCAAATAACTCCTGCATTCATGGAAGAGGATATCTATTTTTGATGGTCACTTTGTTGAGGATTCTGTAATTGATACATAGTCGCAAAGTGCCATCCTTTTTTTTAACAAAGATCACCAGGGCTCCCCATGGTGATACGCTAGGGTGTATAAATCCCTTGTCCAAAAGTTCTTGGAGTTGAACATTTAGTTCATACATCTCATTAGTAGCCATCCTGTATGGAGCCTTAGATTGTGGCTCAGTTCTGGGCAGCAAATCGATGGAGAAATCAAATTCTCTCTTTGGAGGTAGTTCAGGCAATTCTTCTGGAAATACATCCCAGAATTCCTGTAGTAAGGGAGAATAATTCTCACTAGGACTTGCGTCAATGTCCTTGACATGATCTACATATAACATACATCCCTTCCTCTTTGTCCTTTTTAACTGCATAGTAGAAATTTGCCTCAGTTCCATAGGTCGCTTCACACCTCTTATTATTGTTGATCTTCCCTCATCATCAAAACATACAACTGACTTGTCTCTACAATCTACAATTGCCTTATGTTCAGTTAGCCAGTTGATGCCTAATATCACATCATATGATCCCAAAGGGTGACATAAAGGTTGACATGCGTCATAAAACTAGGAAGTTCCAACTCACTACATGATAAACACTGCACTACCCGACGCTCTACCCTAATGTCATATTCTACAATCCAAGGTTCAGCCATATATCCTGCTCTAACTGAAAGCCGAGATACAAATTTAGGATCTACAAAGCATTCAGTAGCTCCTGTATCTATTAAAATTGAAACATTTTGACCGAGAAGCTTACCAGTCATCTGAATAGGGGTAGCCTAAAAATTAGCCTGTCTGTGATCAATGGCTGCGTGAATGTGATGTTGTGCTTGAAATCCTTTACAATCTAAATGTTGTGGGCATCTAGCAGCAAAATGATCACCTCCATAGACAAAACATCCATCTCGAGGTCCCTATTTTCCCTCTGGTTTGTCCCTCCTATTTCAATACCTGTTGGAATCCCTGTTATTTCCCTTATTCTGATTCTGGTTCTGAGAGTTCCTGTAGGAATTCCTTCCTAAATTTCCTTGTCCTTTTTCCTTCATATTCTTGATTTGTTGGCATCCACCATTATGTTGTTAGTTATCCTAATATTTCCTTTTAAAACCCTAATTTTTATTGGATTTCTGATTAGTGGGGGCGCTGCCGATGGTGGCTGAGCCCCGGTGGGGCGGTGGCGGCCTGGTGGCGGCGCCATTTAAAAAACACTATGTGCAGTTTTTTAACGCCCAAAAAAACATTAAAAAACAAATGTTTTTTAATATTTTTTCTCGAAAAATGTGTTCGTACGACCTTGGTAGGGCAAAAAATTCTCCCAGATGCCCCGGTGTCCAAAACAGACATGCCTTATATGGATTATGAGGTTTTTGGGCCTTCTGGACGCAACCGTGAGGTCGGTTTTGGTCCAAAGTGCCTCAAAAAACAAAGACCCCCCAGAATCAATAAAAAATACCAGGAAAAGGCTGGCAAACTTTAAACTCTCGCTTGCTTCAATAGAGAACGAACAACCGGCTGCAAGAGAGCTCTGATACCATGTTAGGATTAGGTTGAAAGCTAATCTCCCAAGATCACCTGCATGCAAACCTGTCACAAGGAAGAAGCAAAAGACAGAAGAGAAGACAGAAAGCTATGGTGGCCAAAAAGCCAGAGACTAGAAATCCATGTTGAGAGAAAAGAATTTCTATTATCAACAAACTGAAAAGATTACAATCTCGATGCATGAAAAGTAAAGAAGTGAATCCTTATAAAAGGAATCACGAAACCCTAAAGGAAACCCTAAAGAATTATAAAGATGCCTAAGTGAAACTTAAGCATAGAGTAAATAGACTAATAATTAAATGATTTAATTATTAGCTATACTAGACTACTCTAACAACATTCCACTAACACCGAACTGGGGCTCACAAAGCATCCGACATATTCCACAAGCCTCTCGCTGATTACCTAAGAAGGCACGACAAAGGAAAGGCAGACACCGCAAGTTGAAGCAGTAAAAATAAAATAAAAACCTACATTTAAGCCTGGCTCTTCACATAGCCCGCGCTCTAATTGATACGGAGTAAGTAAGAAGCAAACGAGTATAGCTAGATACATAAGGACTAAGCACTAGTAGGAAAAGGAGGTAACAAGGAATGATCCCAGGATGGCTAAAGATGCTAGCAGCTCTTTTGCATGTCAAGAAAATGTAGGTACTATCCTTCCAGACAAGAGAAGAGCATTTTTGAAAGAAAAGAAGTAATCATTCTGATCATTTCCCAATAATTCCATTGATTTGACATGGCACAAAGAAATAAATCAAGATATTATGCTTAACAACCATTGAATCAGCAAAAGAAAATCAACGACAACTCTAAGGAAGGGGAAACCTAGCTAACATTTCAGCTGAAATTCAATATCCTACTAAACAGGAAGAAACATGTCTCAAGTTGTACGAAACTCATTGCATGGATTTCTATTTACAACTTTAGGCGCTAGGATTCATTTCGATAGGAAAAAGGAAAATAGAAACATGATTAAAGATATAGGAAAACGCAGTCCTTAACAGGGCGAAGATGTGTAAAGGATTATATAGCAGCTGTGAGCAAGATCCAACTAAGCCACTCTGCCGCTTTTAAAGAAACATGCACGGTTTAAATCAGAGACTGGACAAACTAAAAATGCAGAGAAAGATGTATAACATTCACGGTTTCAGTGTAAAGACTAAACAATTTTTAACGCAGAGATAATTGAATAACATACTTAATGCCTACGCAACTGAAGACAAACAGAAAGCAACATATAATATATTAAAAGAAGAACCTGGAATGTATGTGTTAGAATTATTCACAGAATTCTTTGATTGTCCACGTACAGGTTTACTGTTATGTCTCATTTCCAGTTGGAGCCTATCACCTTCCCATTCTCCTTCCTTGCCACCGATTTCCCTTCTTTTCTTCCCCTGTTTGAAAACCAAATTTCCCAATCTCCAAAACCAACTACTTTCGAGAGGAGAAGCGCATGCCACGAATTAAGGTGTATGCGTCTTTAATAGCCACTCCCCTCCCATTTTCCTCCAACCACATTTTTTTTTTGTTCCTCCTTAAAGAGAGAGTACTCATTTATTAAGATGTGACATCCCAAATTTCAAAATACAATACCACCAAAATATCTACAATAGGTGCATAAAAGAAAAAGAGTAATCATTCATTACATTCACCCCCACATTTCCATATAGGAGATCAAGAGAGGATTCAAAGCTAACATAAAACACAATCACACAAAATTATCTAAGCATGTGCAGTATTAAAAATAGTCATTTATTCCTTTCACATTCACGTAGTTCTCATAAAATTTTAGGAGAGTACATAAACTAAAAATGTAATAATATCATGAAACCACAATACATCTAAGTGGTGTGTGTGTGTGTGCAACCTAGACCATCGTACCCTCCATAGCTGAGAGCTAGCCTTCTCTACCTCAACCACACCCCCGCCTTGATTCCTGCATCCATCCCAACATTCTTGGAGCTGAACAACTTATCAGTATCCGATTAACATGAAATCGATAATTTCAACGTATTTCATTAATGCCATATTCAATAAAATCAACATATTTTATTGTAATCTTGCCATCATATCATACATCTCATCATGACGCATGCTATAAAACAAAGTATAATTAAAACATCATATAATGTCACCCTTTCAACAATAAAGCATTAAATTAACTTTATATAATGTCATCTTTTCATAGAAAGGTCGTAATATGTTCAACCCAAAACTTCGACAAAGATCTAACACTAAGAACCAAACGACCAAAGTGGTGACAAAATCTAACATATCAACTAGGTCAACAAGTCAAAAATCACATGACAAGTCTGAAACCATAGAGTCTCAAAGGTCGAGTCGTGACAAAGCTACAGTGGATGAATAGTCAATTATAGAAAGGATGAATAATACAATTACAAATTTTTCTACTCCAGACTGACGCAAATCTTCTCAAGGACTGAGTGCATTTTGTGAGGTTGGGTAGAAAAGAAGGAAATCTAGTGTTCACTCTTTCACAAGTTTTACCAAAAAAATATATTGATAGTGAAAATCCAGAACATGAACAAGCTCCTGAATCTAAATCAAAAAATTGTGGTGATGACAGACCTCATAGCTTGATCAGTCTGGAAAGGAGAAGAGAGATTCGTTAGGGACTTGACTTGGGAATAACATTAGAGTGTATTGAGAAAAACTTTGTGATTACAAAACCAAGATTGCTTGATAACCCTATTATTTTTGAATCAGATAGTTTCTTGGAGTTGATAGAGTATAGTCATGAAGAAATTTTAGGAAAATTATCAGTTTATGCAAAGCCAAGAACCTGATTGAGAAAACCTGAAAGAAATAATAATAAGCATGGGGAACATTTTTTTAAAGAATAGACATGGTGAATATATTTATGCAAATACTCACCAAGGGTCGCAACTAGTATATTAGTAACTTTTTTGGTTTCTTCTTCCTACGAATTAAGAGCTCAATGTCTTTCCAAATAAACAAAAGGTATTTTTTCAGAATATGAGGATTCTAGTTACGGTCTTGGCCAGTATAAATGACGCGTAAAACACAAATATATAGAAGTCCCAATACAAAAATATGGCTGTTTTACCTCATAGAAAGAAAAGGAAAATGACATCAAATGTTGAAGAAGTTTCAAACCCGCAGTTTGAACCAAAGAATAGCGGCCTAAACCATGGAAAGGCTCAAATTACCTATGAGATCATTGTGTTTTTAATAAGGTTGCTATGAATGGCTGTGAATAGTTTCATGAGTCAGCATAAGGAACTTTCAAATTTCCATAGAAACTCGCTTGAAACCCTCGTTCTCCAGTGACCGATAGCTCTCAAGCAGATTTCAAACCCTAGCGTTCAGCGCCACCCAAATCTAGAGAAAAAGTCCAAGGTGCGAAATGAGATGGAAGCTAGGGTTTGACACCCTAAAGTATGGAGGAGTTCAAATTGTTATGCATGCAAATTAATGAAGGCCGCTGGCTTTTGAAGGGTTGTTTTATTTAGTGTAACTTTATATTTTACATTTAATTCATATCTATAACATAGTTCTTTTAAAGGCTATTTAATAGATATGAATTAAGTATAGAATGTAAATTTTATCAAATACTAATAATTATTAATTATTGTATGTTAGGATATTTAATATTTATAAATAGTAATTACTATTTATTTAATATTAATTATATTAAAACATGATATTTTTAATAAATAGTATTTGAAGAGAAGATATACCTTTCTTTTAGCATAATTTTCAAAGGCTTGCGGCTTTTTATATCTTTTTCATCTTTTTGAGTGGTAGTTCATCTTAGGTTCAACTTTCAGTGGTTTTTTGCTAACTTCTCATTGCAGAAGGAAGGCATATTGATTGTGACATTTTTTTTACATTTGTAGCATCAAGATTCCTTTGATTTTGATATAGTGTAGATTAATCCTTCTCCGATTGGCACTTTTTCCTATTGAGTTTATGGAATGCATTTGATTACTGTGGTTTTGGAAAAAACCCTTTAATTAGCTATATTCAGGTATTCAAACTTTTACATGTTGTTATCATTATTCTGTTTGCATATTGTGTTATTGGGCTTAGTATTTCGGATTGTGGAAATTAACTACCTTTTCTAACGAATTATTTTCTTTACCTTTATTTAATTTGATTAGTCAGTCTGAGTTGTGAACAAAGGTGAACCTTTCAAAATAAAAATTGTGAACCATGAAGCTCTAATAGGTGTGAGAATGCATATTTTGTTGAATAAACTATTTAAAATATAGTTTTTTTAGTTTATGCATATATTTCTATCTCTTTTCTTGGCAAAGATAGTTCCAGGTTATCAACAAGGAAAGCTAGCCCACAATCTGGAGATTGACCTTCATTATAGATACACACGCATACCTGAAGATCCTTCAATGTTTCATGAGGCTGGTAAGTCTTATACTTAGTATTTCTGGTCAACTCTCATTTCAACAATTTTTGGCACGTGCGGTGGGACTTAAGAATTGATTTTAGTTCTTCTGAGCTACAAATTTACAATTGTTTAGGACTGAACAACATATATTACAGCTTGTTGGAAGGCATTTATAGCACCTAGCGACTCTGAAAGTTCCAGTTTTTTGCAGATCAAATATTGCAGCTTATGAGAAAGGCTTATACACGTTAAAATAGGGATAGATATGATTATTAGGATCTTCCATCTGCAAGATCTAGATGTAGAACAACAAGAAGAGGATTTGTATTACCAAATAGAGGTGGAAGAATACCAAAACCTGATACAGTTCCCATTGTAAGTGCTTCTCAAAATCCAATTTTTTATAGTTCTAAGGACTGGTCTAATCAAGGGTCTGAGGGTTTTTCATTTCCAAGCAATTCAAGGGTTCCTAGTACACCTGGTTCAGAGTTACCATTCGATACAAATCACTTACCAGTAGCCGTAGTTTTTATATCAGTGCTATCTAATCAATTAAAACATGTTCTTAATCAGGTATTATAAGTACCACCTCAAATGACAAGAAATCATCCTTTTGTTGCCTTTAATTTGGGCAGTCCTTTCAGATTCAGCAACACCATAACATTCCGAAAGCTGCACTAAATTTTTTTTTGATTCTCAGGTGATGACCATGTTTCATCTAATGAGAATATAAGATATGTTACTTCTCTATTTGGTTTACATCAAGTGACCTATCAAGATGTTGCATTAAAACTTTTCGTAGCCTCTTTTAAATGGAAGGAATTACAATGGTTCAGTGAGTTACCTATGAATTCTA
The DNA here is from genome assembly GCA_018584345.1 of Thuja plicata. Classification (NCBI taxonomy): domain Eukaryota; kingdom Viridiplantae; phylum Streptophyta; class Pinopsida; order Cupressales; family Cupressaceae; genus Thuja; species Thuja plicata. The sequence continues at coordinate 97,747 of MU226843.1, read as the reverse complement.
TTTCTACTTAGGATGAAATGGGGGAGCAATTAAACCAACAGTTTGACGAGAAGTTTGGTCATCTATTTCTGGTTGAAAATTTTCCAACGATTAAATGGGATCCCAATGAGAAGATTGTTGATTTGAATTATAGGTTCAAGAAAACTTGAAATAGAATACCTCTTCAAGTTAAGAGATCAAATGAGTATGCATTTTTGTTCTATTTAAAGGTATTAAATAGTGACATTTTTTTTCAAATTAAGTCTATGGGAGGAAGATCATTACCAACAACTTTTGACATTACCATACAAGATGAGAAAAACCTAATACAAGCTGGTAAATTAGCTCCAAGGCCTTCAATGCTTATTTTTTGCTGATATACAACCAATTGTACATGTTATTACGCCAATTGTGGCTCCAATTCCATCATTTCCAACCTTTAACAGCCAAGTGGCAGCCCAAGGAGTTGTTTCCTTAAATAAGTCTAATGAGTTTAAGGCCATGAACGAGAATAATGAAAGGTTGGAAAAGACAGTTAAGAATTTAGGGAATGAAGTGCTCAGTTTGAAATAGCTGAATCAAGATAATAGGCTTTATCAAGCACTGTATCATCAAAGGCCCAATTGGAGAGTATGGGAATGATCATTAATCCTAACATATACTATAACAAACACATTGGAAAGAATATAGGAAAGAGTCTATGGAGAGTATGGGAATGATCCTAAGAAATGTTTTGGGGTTCTAGAGGAAGATCTAGTGAAGAATCAAGAAGATTGATGAACTACTTGGACTAGTTGAAATTGTGTGATATTTGTGTCTTTATCAAATCAACTATACCTATGGCATGCCCTAAAAATTATAGGAATCTAACCATAAACTAAAGAACTTATAATAATTTAAAACAAATTAAATTAACTAAAGGAGTTGAAGTCATACTTTTCTTTTAAAACCCTTTTTGCAACATTATAATTTAAATAGATTGAAAACCTGTCATAATTACTTTCTTAATCCAAGTATTCTACGACTTTTTAAAAGAAGATAGTTACAATTTCACCCTTAATGTAAATAAATTTTCCTCCGCATTTAATGGCATAAAACTATCTTTAATTTGAATAAACATAAATTAGGAATAAGGCTTATTTGAACCTTAATCTATTAAAACCATACTTTTCTTTGAACTTGATCTAATCAACTTTATTCTATCAGAAAATAATGTAACCATCAATATTATTTAAACAACATAGATAAAAATCTCTCTCTTTTGTATTCACATAAATACCTCTCTATAACATAGTTCATTTACAAATTACAAAAAGGAATACTTTTACACAAAGCCTTCTTACTCAAAACAACTTTACAAGACTACATAATAACCATTTTTGGCTTAAAAATAAGCTCATTTATAAGGATGGATCACAAGACCACCAGATGCATTTTCCCATAAGAACACCAATACAAGCCTTCCAAAAGCTTCAAACTGAACCTGCATAGAAATATTTGGTTGACCATGGAGGCTCACCTCCCAACCTAGGCCTTTGCAAGGTCACCCCCGAGCTAGGGGATCCAGAAGTAAACGGGAGACACACATACAAAAAATCATTCACAATTTTTTAACCAACAACAGTTCATCAAGAAATTCCCTTCCAAGTTTTAACAAGAAGGTCTCCAAGAAACCTTCTCCAAAAGTGGGGTGATAGTGTACTAGCCCAGGAGGAGAAGCCTAAGCATTATAACTGTAATTAAGTCACACATGAATTTAAACAACCAACATTAACAAGGTTAAAGCCATGGCCTTTAGCCATCTAACTTCTCCTTATCACCCCCAAATGCCTTTAGGCATGCTTGGCATCATGGGCACCCATATACTCATATTCATCCCTCCACACTTGGAGACTCTACACTCATGGTGTCTCGACCCATCACCCTTCTAAGGTAATCTATCCACCCAAGGATGAGTGTGCCTTGAAGACTCCCAAAACAAGTATGAACACAAATAAAAATACAACATAAAAAAGAACTCAATAAAACATACATTGAGTAAACCAAAACTTCATACAAGACTTAACACAAAAACTCCATGAAAACCCATGAAGTTGAAAATGATAACATGAACTCAATAAAACATGCATGGAGTAGTCCATAAACCACATACAAGACTTCATTAATGGAGCTCAAGCCATATACATGCTTAAAAACATAAATTCATCTTTACTCTAAGGAAACTAACCTCAAATCCAAGCTATGGAAATTACAAAATTGATTGTGAAGAGCTTTCCTTTCTAATCCTTCTCCTCTCCAAAACTTACTCCTACAAAAGAATTTGTCTTTAAAGGTAGAGAGTGGGTGTGTACCCAAAACTCCCTCTAAGGCCTTCCTTATATAGGCATTCTTCCTAAAATATCAGGAGTCATAAATGGAGGGAAGACTCTAATCCATCTACTCTCCCCACTTGCCTTCTTCATAAATGGACTTAAATGTTTGTAAGGAAAGAAAGGATGGCTTAACCAGAGTCTTGCGACTCTCCAAATTTTCCACTTCCCAAAATGGTGACTCTAGGGGAGTCATAAATGAGTTTCAAGACTCTTAATGGGCTGATAATGACCCCTAATGCCTCAGGTACCAAGTGGGATAGTTAGTTTTGAGTTACTCCCTAGGAGTCCCAATGGCCCTCCTAAACTCCACCTAAGGTTAACTCTAAAAAATCCAACCTTCAAGACTCAATCTAATCTCTCTTGACTCATCATTATCTTCCTTGACTCAATCTCAACTAAATCTTATCTTCCTAAACCTTATTGTAAGCATAGGGACTATACTAGGTGACTCTTGGGTAAAGTTAAACATATGCTAGTCACATTAACTAGCCATGCCAACACATAGAGTGCACATGTGTCAAGTGACACAATAATTTCACATGAGCATGATGAATAAAAATACAATACAACGAGGTCCATGTCTCTCTTTACAGACAAGACCTTAGCATCACAGTTTTCACATAGGTCCATTCCTGAATCCCCGATTAGTTTCATGGTCATTCTTTCCTACACACTCATTGCACAGATCGGTAGGTCCAATAAATTTATACTTTAAGCACATAAGAATACATAATGCAAGTAGAACATACATTTTCTTATATATGCATCAATGATTCTTTGAATTTAACAATATCTTCATCTAATCCATATGCATAACATAACACTCTTTAATAATTTGCATCTTGATTATATCTTACATCCACATACTATTCCAATATACTAAACCATCAGAACTAAGTCCTAAATGGAAATCTGCATCACAAACATAGAGCATTATTTAGATTCCCTGATTACATATTCATGTTTTGTTTACAAGTAAAGGTTTCAAAAATCCATAAAGTTTTACATGTGTCCCAAAATTCCAACTATAACAAAATAAGTTTCGTCAAGAGAACATACAAGTGAAAGATAGTATTAATTTATGTCGTGTTGGGGTAGGCCTCACAACCTAGGAGGCAAGTCGGTAGGGAGGGTCTAGGAGATCCATATTGGTGAAGAACACATAGAATATTAGAACATTGGATGGGTAGGAGAATTAATAAGAACTTTGGGATAAGGAAACACTAGAACTCTAGACCCTCTGCATCAGAGTGGTATCAGACCTAGAATTTCTTTAAGTTTAGTGTATGTTTGAAGGGGAGGAAAGCCATGATGTTGACAGCATGCCACCCAAGGCAATGGGAAAAGGTGCCATAGTGAACTTGGTCCAAAATCTATTGGAAAAGGCCAATATGACAGAGATGAAGGGTAAGAGGAAAGTTACTAAATGGGGAGATGAAAGTGATGAAGAGGATGAAATCCAGATAGGAGAGACAACTAGTGAGGGAAAAGAAGTGGAGATGGATAAAGATCAGAAGGTGTTCTTGGCTACCTTTAAATCCATTAACAAAGATAGTATGGAGCACATACCTTACTATTGTGGAAATTTGAATGGTGAAGAGTTATTGGATTGGCTAGAGGCCATAGAAAACTAGTTTGACTACGAAGAAGTGTAAAAGGAGAAGAGAATCAGTTATGCCAAGGCTAGACTCAAAGGATCTCCATTATTGTGGTGGAACATGATGCAGGATGATAGGGTAGCCACTGGTAAGAAGAAGATAGTTTCTTGGGATAGAATGAAGATCAGGTTGAGGGTACAATTCTTACCCACTGATTATGAGATTCAAATGTATCATAAGTTGCAAAACTTGAGACAAAAAGAGTTGTCAGTAAGTGCCTACACTGAGGAATTCCACAAATTGAGCATAAGGGAAAGAAGAAAAGAAGAAGAGGTAGAAAAGGTAGCAAGGTACTTCAATGGGTTGAGACAAGGAATCCAAGATGAAATCAGTATGATGGCTCTTCATAGTATGGAAATTTTTTTTCAGCTTTCCTTGAGAGCAGAGGAGAAGGATACAAGGAGGAATTATTTCCAACAAAGACGTAGGGGTAATAATAATAGAGGATTCAAAGGCAGAGGTAACTTTGGCAGAGGAAAAATCCCAAGTAGACTAGAAGAGACTCAATCTATAGATAATAGTGGGAGTAACCAGTATCTAGAGGGTCATTTCAAAGAGGAGGATATAGAGGAAGAGGGTCACCAAGGGGTAGATTCCAGTCACAAGGAAGGACCAGTTGTGTCTTCACTAGTAGATGTTGCAATTGTAATCAAGTGGGCCACATAATGGGTAGATGTCCTGAAAAGAATTCCACATCATCAATGGGAGAAATAAGAAATCAGTTAGTGCAACAAGATGACACACAAAGTGTCACTTCTCCAATCTCCAAGGTAGGACAGTATTGGATGGAAAAATCTTATGCTGAGAAGGACTTTGTTGAAAGTTCCTACTGTTATAGTACCACCTCAAAGAAAGAACTTGTTTAAAACTACTTGTAGGTCACATGGGAAGATATGATAGGTGATAGTGGACTCTAGATCCATAGAGAACATATTTTTAGCTCAGATTGTGGATAAACTAAAAATTAGAAGGATACCTCACACTAACCCCTACAAAGTGTCATGGCTAAACAAGGGACAACAGATAGTGGTGGATGAACAAACTTTGGTGGATTTTGAGATAGGAGAGTATAAGGACAAGGTCCTATGTGAAATATTGCCCATGGATCCATGTCATTTCCTTCTAGCACATCCATGGCAATACGATGTAAAATTCATTCATGATGGTGAAAAGAATAGCTATGTGATTACTAAATAATGAAAGAAGTTTAAAATGGATCCCTTACAAGAACCTAATGAGGAGAAGCATGTGGGAACCACTGTGATTATTTTCTGTGGAAAGGAGATCTTAAATGTTATGAAGAAGGAAAGATGGGTCTGTTGTGCAATGATAGTGAAGCCAAAGGAGGAGACTAAGGAAAAAGTTAGTATGCCACAAGAGGTACAAGAATTGTTGGAAAGGTACCATGAAATAGTGGATAGTGGATTGCCTAGTGCATTGTCACCCATGACGGATGTGATTCATTAGATAGACCTCATACTCAGAGCTAATCTACCTAAAAAGGCAGCATATAAGATGACACCAAGTCAGAATGGAGACATAGCAAATTAGATTCAAGATTTTTTGGAGAAAAGGCTAATAAGGAAGAGTTTGAGTCCTTGTGTTGTGCCAAATGTTCTTGCACTGAAGAAGCATGGAAAATGGAGGATGTACACTGACTCTAGGTCTATTAACAAGATCACAATCAGATATAGATTCCCCATGCCTTGGATTGAGGATTTTCTAGATAACTTGGGAGGTTCTTGTTATTTCTCCAAGGTGGATTTGAAGTTAGGGTATCATCAAATAAGAGTTAGTCCTGGTGATGAATGGAAGATAGCCTTCAAGAAAAATGAAGGGTTGTATGAGTGGCTTGTAATGCACTTTGGCCTAACAAATGCACCTAGTACATTCATGAGGCTCGGGAATGAAGTGCAAGCAGATTTTATAGCTAAGTTTAATATAGTTTATCTTGATGACATTTTGATCTTTAGTAGGTCTAAGGAGGAGCACATGAAGAATTTGGAAATGGTACTGAGGAGGATACACCAAGAGAAATTGATGATCAATCAAGAAAAATGTAAGTTCTTAAAAACTGAATTAGTATATCTATGTTTTGTGGTTGTTAATGGATGTATGAAGATCCATCTTGATAAGTTCAAGTCTATTTTGGAATGGACAAAACCTAGATCCATAGGAGATGTTATAATTTTTCATGGATTAACATCCTACTATAGGAATTTTGTGAGGAACTTTAGTCATGTATGTACCCCTATCCTCAACACTATTAAAGGAGGAATCAAATGTCAGTTCAAGTGGACAACAATAGCAGATCAAGGATTTGAAATGTTGAAGAAAAGGATATCATAACTACCTACTCTTAGGTTCCTCAACTCCAATCCATTATTTTTGCTTGAGTGTGATGCTAGTAAGCTAACCATTGGGGCAGTGTTAAGTCAAGAGGGACACCCTATGGCATTCTTCTCAGAGAAGTTGAATGAGGCCAAAAAAAAGTACTCCACCTATGATTTGGAGTTGGATGCAATGGTGAAAGCACTCAAAAAGTGGAGACATTATCTCCTACCAAGGGAATTTTTGGTTTACACATATAACCACACCCTTAGTTTCTTGAATGGAAAAGATAAATTGAACCAAGGGCACCTTAAATGGGTAGAATCTTTTCAAGCATACACATTTGTCATAAAACACAAGAAAGGAGTTAGCAACAAGGTTTTTGATGCTCTAAGTAGAAGAGTACTAGCTATACAAGAGATACAATTGCAAAGTGTGGGAATGAATGACTTGAAATATCTCTACAAACAGGACAAAGATTTCAAAGATTCCTATGAGGCATGTGAGAAGTTCCTACAGGGATTCAAATTGGAGTTTATTGATTATATGTTGCAGGAGATATTGTTGTTCAAAGGACACCTAATGTGTATACCTCAGTGCTCAATGAGGGAGAACATAGTCAAGGAGAAACACCAAGGAAGCTTGGAAGGCCACTTTGGAGTGGACAAGACACTTAAGAAAGTGAATAGGAATTACTATGGGCCAAGGTTATAGTCAAATGTCAGGAAGTTTGTGGAGAAATATCTAATATGTCAGAGGGACAAAGGACAAAGTAGCAACACTGGATTGTATCAACCCCTGTCGATACCTCAGAGACCTTGGGAGTGCTTGAGTATGGAATTCATTTTGGGATTTCCTAAGACACCAAAGGGACATGATAGTGTGTTTGTAGTGGTGGACAGGTTTAGCAATATGAAACACTTAATTCCTTGCAAACAAACCAATGATGCTTCACATATTGCAGGCCTATTCTTTAGAGACATAGTGAGAATCCATGGATTTCCATTAAACATAGTAAGTGATAGAGACACTAAGTTTGTGGGTCACTTTTGGAGGACTCTTTGGAAGATATTAGGGAAAAAACTTTCTTTCCCTTCTACCTATCATCCTCAGTCATATGGAAAAAATGAGGTAGTTAATAGGTCTATAGGAAACCTATTGAGATGCTTAACTAAGTACCATGGACAGTCATGGGATCATATTATTGGACAGATAGAATATGCATATAATGAATCCATTAGTAGAATTCATGGTAAAAGCCCATTTGAGATAGTTTATGGGACTAATCCTAGAGGGATCTTGGAGTTGATGGATCTCAGTCTATAGGACAAAAGGAGTGCACAAGGTGAATCATTGTCAGAGAAGATGAAAGAGATGCATGATCAAGTCAAGAAGACTTTACAACAACAAGTGGAAAAATATAAGGCCAAGGCAGATAAGACAAGGAGGGATTTTCAATTCAAAGTGGGGGATCTGGTACTTTCTTACCTCAGGAAGGAAAGATTACCTAAGGGTAAGCCAACCAAGCTACTGATGAATAAGATAGGAACATTGAAGATATTTCACAAGTATGGTAAGAATGCATATGATGTGGAGTTGCCTCCAGAATTTGGCATCTCACCCATTTTTAAAGTATGTGATCTATATCCCTATAAGGGTCTACCCTCAGACATTGGTCAACTAACTCTTTCAGATTTGGGGGAAGAAGATTGGGTCAGAGATTTGCCTACCCCACTTCCTCTGTAGTTAGACACTATACTGGACTCCAAGGTGATTAAGAAGACCAGGAAGGGTACTTACAAAGAGTATCTAGAAAAGTGGTAGGGACTACATAAATATAAGGCCACTTGGATGACTGAAGAAGACATTATGAAGCATGGGGTCACCATTGAAGACCTCCTAACTCAAGGGACTTGAGTTATTTGTCCCATGGGAGTATGGTGCAGAGCACCTCCCATTTTGGTTGGATTTTTGTTTTAAGCGTTGTTTTAAGAGTATTTTTTTGGATTGTAATAAGATCCATTAGTTTTGAATCCCAAGTTGTTCATTTCATGTTTGTAAGAGCAAACTGCTCCTAGGTGTCAATATTGTCATTTTGGTCTAGAATGGTAAAAGTTGCTATTTTTGAGTAACTAGGAGTTTTGGTCTTGTCTAGGATCCTAAGTGTCATAAATAGGGTCCTAAGATGATTCAACATGCATGGAGTTGACCAATTTGGTCAAAGAACAAGAATGCTCAAAATTTTCTAGCAAATTTCAAAAGTTGCTCGAGCAACTTTTGCAACTTTTTGCAAAAAGTTGCAAATGGAAGTTTAGATGGTTGTAACCACCCATGCTCAGGTATTTAAGAATGTATTTATTATTTTTGGAATGTTAATGGAGTTTTGATTAAAGAACACATTTGGGACTAATGTGTACAAATGATTTCCTAAGTTTTCTTGTATTTTACAGTGTTTCTACATATGTGTACAGATGTGTACGGATTGAATTGAGAAACCTGACTCCATGGGAGTGTAGATATTTGAGTTATATTTCTTTTTAATCTATTATATTTATTTCAAGTTAAATTTTTGTAAAGTTATCTTTTGTTTAAGGTCACTATGTCTGCAATTCCCATTTGTAGAGTTGTAGGATCAAAAATGACTCTAACCTAAGAATCCACTCTTGTAGCTATATGAAACCTTGTGGAATGATAGGGTAGGGTATTTATATAGTGTTTTTTTTAAATTTTTTTCCTTCAATGAAAATCCTAGGCTTGGAGTTAAGCCCTATGGCTGACTGCTTGGAGTAGGTGAGCCTGGACAAGGTAAAGACTAAATTGAAGCAGAGCACCCATGATCTTGGATGGATGAATTAGTGGCATGTGAAAAATCCCTAGTGTGTCTCCTTAAAGGATCAAAAGCTTGTAGATGGTGAAGTGAAGTTTGAAGGACAAATTGAAGATAATTTGCAATGACTGATCTAGAGGCCTAAATATAGGCTGAAAATTAGGGCCTGGTAGAAATTAGGGTTGTGGGTTCCTTGAGAAACTATAGCTTTGGATTCGTGAAGGGATAGTGGATATATTATATATTACTATGGTATTATATGATGTTTTTTGGAATAATTCAGAGCATTTGGCTCAAAATAGTGAAAATAGACCTAATTGAATTAGGCCTAATAAGGCCTACTAGTGCATAGTGATAAAAATTGGATTGTTGGAGTATCCAAAAGTGTTGTAAATGTTTCCATTGGACTTTTAGTGAGTCAATAACATAGGAAATAGTATATGGAGAGTATAATAAAGATCCTAAGCAAGGGTTTGGGGTTCTAGAGGAAGATCTAGTGAAGAATCAAGAAGATTGATGAACTAGTTGGACTAGTTGAAATTGTGTGAGCTTTGTGTCTTTATCAAATCAACTATACCTAGGAGGAAATTCATTAGGGAGGGTCTAGGATATCTATGTTGGTGAATTACACATAGAAGAGTAGACCATTGGATGGTTAGGAGAAGTAATAAGCACTCTGGGAGAAGGAAACACTAGAAATCTAGATCCTCTGCATCACAAGCATATTCATATAAAATTGGTATAGTAAACCTACATCCCTTAATTAAGTTAATTATCCTTTAAAAATATAAAACATAAAGGCCTTCAATGATAGACCTTAATCACGCAAGAAAATATTAATAATCCCCCTTGCATAATTAAATCAAGGCCCTAAATCAAAATATCAGTTTAATCCCAAGACTTCTGCTGTTACATGAACATGTATTGTTCATGAAGTTATATAGACATGTGGTTTATTGTTTATGTGATGCACTTGTTTACATAATATTTATTCTAAGTTTACCTCTAAAAAAAAAAATTTAGGTTCATGTTTTATCCTTTTTGTTCCAAGAGTTCCATGGTGGGGCATTACAAGTTATGTTCTTCACAACATCATTTAATAACATACCATACTGATAAGAATCAAATTTAACCTTTTTACTTGTTCTTATCCATTGCATGGTTTGGGCTTTGAGAATTGTAGAGATTTTATCTTCTTATCCATCTTTAATTTATTTACTTTATCATCTAACTTGGTCTCCTCATCATCTTCTAAGATAACCTCTTTTGTCTTCCCCTCTTTTGGCTTCTTCCTCTTTGTTACTTTCACCGTAGATTTTACTTGATATTTATTTTTAGTAGAGCTTCTAGTTTTCCTACCCTTAGTAGGTGGGGCTCTGGTTGTAGCTTCAGGAATCTCTATAGGATTCTCAGTAGCTTTCTTAATTCCCCTTCTTAATTCTCTAAATTTTTCATATATAACTCTCTTGGGTTCAAAAATCATTTCTATTTTCCTTCTCACTTTCCTCTCTATCATTGTTTTGTGCAAATCTACATGTACCTTAGTATGATTCTCTTTGTATTTACCAAACCATTCTTTAGTTGGATCTAAGGGCTTCTTTAACAAATCTTGAGCATATAAGCTCACTATTTTTTCATCTACCTCATATCCCATTGGCATTACCCATGATGTTATTTGTTCATCTTCTTCCATCAAGCAATGATCTATATCAACCATGACATAGACATGATCTATATCAACCATGAAATAGACTAAGTATTCAAATTTCTCAAATATGGACTGAGGGATTTTATCACTATAATGCACCGTCTTCTAAAAACCTTTAAAATAACCCGAAACTATAGCTACTCTCATTATGATGTCCATATCATACATCAGTTCCCTGATCTAAAATGCCACTGATCTATCACTGGAACAATTAACTAGACCAACACTGGGAAATTGTTTCATGAAGAAAAACAACATCTAGAAAATTAACATACCAAATTTCAATGTATTATTCATATCCTTCATGATCTTATCCAATTTTTGTAACAACTGAGTTCTCAATATTTTGTACAAGTCATACTCTTTACTCTCCTTCAACATCTCATATGCAATTTCAGACATAAAATTATCTCTCTTGGGGTGATGCACTTTATATATAACCACCATAGATGCATAATTAACATCATCCTCAATTATATCACTTATGGTCATACCTCTTTTGTCTTTCTTTCATCCAATAGCATCATGAACTATGTCATTCCTTGTAGACTTAGGTGTGGGGATTTTACTAGATGTCTAGAATCTCATCACTGGCTAGGTGACCTCATTATTAATATTTAATAGTTGGGGCTGGGTGAGACACATGAATTTTATGTGAAGTCTACTCAGTGTATACCCAATCTACTCATCCACTTCAATCATCAGAAACCTAGAAATTGTTTTGAACTTTTTGACTTCTAGGGCTTTGAATTCTGGCTTTAATTTGTATTCTTCCCCCACAATATTCCTAAGGTAGAATTATTTCATATGTGACGTACCTAGGTCCTCCATTTTTTGAATGAATGTATTATAGGTAATATCGTCTACATGCAGAACTCCATGCACCACATTCAAAAATTTACTGATCAGATCAACCTCAACCGACTTGAATGAATGTTTCCTGAAATGTGATCAAGGTCTCTTAGTGATATCAACAAAAACTTGGTTAACCCTCTTGAAATATTTTAAGTTGTAGAGTTACGCACAAATAAATATCTTTCAAAGAGTTAAGGTTTTTGAATTGATCACTATGAAAAATCACTTTATCACTTCAGTTGCTCTGATATTATTTTGCAGGTCCTTTCTTCTTCATTCTCTCAAGTGAATAGTTATGAATTCAAGCTATAGATTTCCTTTTGTATAACCCTTACCTAAATTTTGATGTCATAAATGCTTCAAGTACTAAATACTTTCCAAACACTCTGTTCACTATGTGGCTATTACAAATTGATTGTGCACTTTCAAAACTTATCAAACACCCTCAATAAAGAGTTAATTACCTATGTTAAAACTAATTATAGATTTTCCATACCTCACAGATTCAGGCATCAAAATCTACAAGGGGTTTCATAGGATTTTTCTTGAAGGCTCCCCATAGGCCAAAGGAATAATTTTAATTGTCTGAGGAATCGTCAGCACCAGATCCATATCAAGACCTTTCATATATGTTCTCCTCACTCTTCTTTTGAATCTCTTCAACATTCACTTTTTATTTTTCTTTATCAATTGCTTTCTTATTTCTGCTCATGTCACTAAAATTCTGTTGTTCTCATTATTGCCTCTATAGTACTTTACAAAATGACCTAATCTATTGCATTTGTAGCACACAACATTTATTTTCCTATTGTTTTTTATCGTATGATTTCTTCTTATTCAACACTACTTCTCAATGTGACCAAATCCATTGCATGCATAACACTTAATGTTTCTTTTTTTATTAAGTTAGTAGGGAGAGGGCTTTGATCCTATAACAAAAAGATAAACACTAATAAATATCATAGAAAACCCTAAATAGGACCATTACAGCCAAGAGAAATCCAAAACACCCTTCCCAAAAAATTAATCAAAAAACACTTTAAATTATCTTCAAAGAGTTTCTATCACTACTATCTTTAACATAGTCAAACTTACCAACAATTATATAGTTTAAATATTGAATACTAACACTATTGCAAAAAATAAAAGAGTGTTTCATTGCAGAGTATCTAAAATTTATCAAATAGTAGACATGTTCTAGTAAATAGATAAACCAACTTAAGTTTGAACAAATAATTAAACCAAAACAAATAAATAAAACAAAAACCAACAAGCCCTAAAGGCATAGTTATCATTAAACTTGGCAATCTTATCGCAATAACTAGACATACTATTAAGGGATAATTGAAATTCTTTAGCATCCTTCTTTCATTACTCCTCCTCATTGGTGTTCTCCTCATGTCTTTTCTTCACCAATTTCTTCAACCTTCTTCTACCCATGCCCACACCAAATAGGGCCCTTTTAATGATCTCATCAACCACCTTCCAGATAGAATGAAAGGATTTTTAAAGTAATTTCTAACATTCACAGTTAGCATAGAAGAACCCTCAAGAGCATTAATTTTGTTGTGCAACTCATCAACCTAAGACTCGATTTTTGAAGGAGTAATTTTAGTGACATGAACAGGGGAAGATGGAGTACTTTTCAAGAGTTCTTTTAAGCATGAGAAGTAAAATTTCAAACATTATTAACTGTTTCATCCAAATTATTCAAATTAATAGTGATTTCTATTGATTTTTCTTTTGAATCTTCCTCTTGAGATCCTGAGCCTCGACCACATAATCATCATCCTTAGTGTTTTCTATTGTTTATTCTTTTTCTTCACACTCAAAATCCTCATCTATTTGTGGCATAATTTCTTCCTCCATATTTTTACCTTTCAAATCTTTATTATGGATTCTCATACACCCCCTTTCCCTTTAAAATACCCCATTCTTCAATTCTTCCATACATTCCATTTCATCCTCTTTATCCTCCTCCTTATAAATATCAATAAAAGGGTCAAAACTCTAACCTTTTTACTTCTATTCCTGGCATTGGAAGGAGTTCTCTTGGTGGGGGCACTTTTCCTTTTCTGGGGGTTCTTTTGAAGCAAATTTTCCTTAAGAGGTATCTCCTTATTAGGGTTCATGGGGTTTTTCTTCACTATCATAGGGGAATTGGTGCTTTTATTTTTACCAGAGGGGTTAGCCTTTTTACGAGTAGGAGTCACTTTCTCAAGGAGGGGATTAGAATCTAAAAGCTCAATCTTCACAATACTCTTAGTAGGACTCAAAGAGCATCTTTGTTCCTATTGAGGATAGGAAAGAATATGGATTCTAAATAGAGTCTTGTCAAATTCATGAACATAGATGACATAAATTAAATACTAATTGAGTGGAACGGAGGCCCCATTTGAAACACTAGAACTCTTGGAGGAAATGAGGAAATATGGTATATTAATCCTATGGCCATTTCTTAGATGGTTTAAAATGGGAAAATGATAACCATGGAAGGAAGTATACCTACCCTCCAAGGTAGAACACTTCCTCACAAGGAAACATACAAGGTCATGGCGAGGAGGTAAAGAGAAATGATCATACCCATTGTCATGCACTGTAACCACAAGCTTCAACCCTTTCTTGTAGAACTATTTCATGTAAAATTTGTAGTCCCCTGAGCTTTTCCATTCCAATTAATCACCATCACACTTCAGACTAGCAGCTTCGACAATGAGTTTTTGAGTCATCTTTAAATTAAAGCTCCCTATTGTGACTTTATCCTAGTACCAAGAATTGCAAAATTTAAGAGATAAGGTGGTATTATAGCCCCTCATGACTTAAAAATATGGCGGCCGGCCACCTCTACTCAAGATATCCTAGAGATCACTATTTTGAAGCAATTCCCGAAAATCTCTATGTTCTTACATCTTCAATGGGCCTCAATGCTATTAATTTCAAACAAAATCAAGTATTTATCTGCAAACATATGAGGCCCACTACTACCATAAATTGTTAAAAACAAAAAAAAAAAACATTTTTCTCTCCGCTAGAGTGATAAGGAATTTTCTCAAAACCTAGGCCAATGCAATTTTTGAAATAGCTAAAAATATTGAAATCATACCCCGCAATACTGACCTTTCTGCTTTTATTATTGAGAGTGATTTGGCCAATTTTTTTTAGATTATTAAAAAGATATTTCACTCTACAAAAGCCTTCAAACAAGACCTCAAATAAATTTTCTGTCAAGTGATCATTAATGTGGTAATGATTATTATGAATTCTCATATTTTCATTCTTAGGTTGTAGAGAATTATCCAACTAGCTTTGACATCCAAGTGGGAGCAGTTAGTGTTAATGGGGAACAAATTATCTTTGATAGTGAACCCAAGACTAGGGACATTTAAAATGTTGTTAACCTTATCAAAAGGATTATGAGCACCCATACTTAAAGGCTTAATGCTATAAACCATCACTATAGTCAGGATATTATTACAAGTGTTATAATAAAACTTAGGAGTATAAATTTTGATCAACCAAACATAAATAGTAATGTGGAACAAGAAATTATATCTGAAGAGCCAACCCAGGATAAAATGACCCCACCAATTATGAAGACAGATTAGTTTCTTCTTGGATTTGGTTTATATAATTATTTCTCATTTCGTTAGCAAGGACATATTTTTTATTATTTGGGCACTATTCATACTACATAATGTTCTAGTCATAATAATGTAGTCTAATGTTAGCAATTATATCTGCTGCACAATTCCATTCTCTCAGAGTGTGGTGGATTTTTACATCTTCAAAGGTAGCAAGAATTATTTAATAATCCTACAAGATCGCCAATAAATACCAAGGGAAACAATAAATGCCATGTAAATAATATATTATGAGCTTAGAATATCCTTCTAGGATGATATAATCTAGATTTAATTATTTAAGTATTCTTATCTCATGTCAAGTAGTAATGGCTTCAACCCTATTTTTTGAACCAATACCTAAATTCTTCCAGAACCCTTCAATTAGAAAACCCTTCAAATTTCTAATGACCCCTCTTGTAAGTGAAACCCCTAGGTTTCCCTTTGCACAACCATCAAAATTTCACTTGGTCCAATTGGTAGGTGGAGGAATCCACCTAGTGAGTATTCTCCATATAATACTATTCTAATTTAAGTTTAAGAGGGATTTTTGAATTCCACAAGCCTATTTAACTCTGATCTCTTGGAGAGAAGAGCTAAATTTTCCTTTTCCAAAGGAGATAGAATTGATGTTTTCCCTTATTTGCATCTTAATAATTTGGAACAGGATAGCAATGGTTTTGGATTGGTCCTTATAAATTATTTTATTTTATTCCTTCCAGACATTCCAAATGAGGAAGTGAGGGATGTGAGCCCAAATAGTTCTTAAGATGATGTGATTAAAATAGTTAAAGCTCCTTTGTTCCATAAAATGGCTCATAGAGTTTTCCATTACCCAATCTATATTAATAAAAGAAAAAACACTATCCCAAACTTCCCCAACATAGGGGAAGTATAAAATAAGTGATCTATACATTCACAATCCATGTAGCAGAGCACACACCTGTCAACCAAAGAGAATCCCCTCATATTCAAATTATCAATGGTTATGGATTTACCATGGGAAATAATCCACCAAAAGTGGTTAACTTTTGGAATAAGGTTGGGAATCCAAACCTGCTCCCAAAAGTGGTTGTGAGTATCCTCAACTTCCAAAGCATTATAAGAAGATTTAACTCTGAAGTGGCCAAAGGATTTATTCTTCTAGATCCACATATATTTAATGGTTTGAGAAAATAGGGAGAAATCCGAGAGGAGGGGAATTAAAGACACTAAGTCTTTTTGAAGACTAAAACTTTACTAAAAGGGAATATTAGCACATTCCTCTATTTTTTTTTATAAAATCTTTCCATTGAGCCTTGTCATTAACCCAGATAATGTAACTACTAACTTGACTTCCATTAGTACTCAAGAGCCACATTTTAATCTGATCAAGGTTGTTGTGATGCCCTAAATGTTTGTTGAGATGCCATATGTCCTCCAAAAATAAGGTGCTATTGTCATTTCCAATGATTTTTTTTACTTACTTTCCTTAATATATGCTTATTTTTTAAAATGGTGTTCCATAGAGGGGACCCTGAGATGGAAGTGGATTCATACAGGAAAGAATCAGTATCCTTGTTTTGGAGGTATTTGGCCTTCATTAGGGTTCCCTATTCTTTACTATTCTCTATGGGTAGTCATCCCATTTTAGCATTGATGTCTCTTTTTTAAGGATCTCATTTTCCTGATTCCCAATCCACCAGCTCTCTGAGAAGAGAAAACCTTATCCCATTTAACTAGGGCAAGTCTCAAATTTTCTTTAGTACGTGTCAAAAAGAATTTTTTTGTAATTTTTCTATGAATCCAACCATAGAAGAAAGGATTTTAAACAAAGACATGAAATACATTGTAATACTTTTCAGGAAAGCCTTAAGAAGTTGGATTTTTCCTGCCTAGCTTAATATTTTCCCTTTCCAACTAGCAAGTTTATTTCTAAAATATTTCAAGAAGACTATTCTAGTAAGTAGGAGAAAACTCCGTAGTGAGGAGTAAACCTAGATAAGATTCAAGTAAGGAAGCAACATTGCAACCAAGAATAAGCTTAATTTTGGCTTAGATGGCTTCAGTAACATTGAACAAGTACAAATTACTTTTGTGGCAGTTAATATCATGCCCTACAAAATTGGCATAGCTATCTAGAATTTCCTTCCACTTCTTAGCTTCAAAAAGGTAGGCTTTCCCAAATAGGATGGTATCATTCTAAAATTGCTAGTGGGAGAAGGGTTGAATCTGGGAAGTATCTTTAACACCTTTTTCCTTGTTTAGATCATTGTTCTTTTGGATATTCCATCCCAAGACCCCTGCCACACGAATTAACCAATAAGGGGATAAGGGGTCTCCCTATCTTAATCCTTTACCCATAGAGAAAAAAAAATTTAAGGATCCATTTATCAAAACATAGAACTTAGTGGTATTCACACATTTTGTAATCATCTTTAAAAATTTTCTATTAAAACCATACTTTTTGAGAGCAACAAACAATAAATCCCATTTAACTTTATCATAGTCCTTAGAAATGTCTAGTTTGAGAATCATACCTTCCTTTTATATATTCTCCATAGAATGGATAATTTTATGAGTCATGGAAATAGCATCAAGGATTTTCCTTCTCTTGACAATCCCTTTCTGATTTTCAGAGATAAGCCTATCTAAGATGTACTTAAGCCTATTAACCATAACATTAGATAAGATTTTATAGATGGTATTACATAGGTTGATAGGAATATAATAAGACATCATTCTTGTATCAGAAACTTTAGGAATCAAACAAATGAAAGTAGAATTCAAGTCTATAAGTAACCCACCCATTCTAAAGAATTCCTTCACAACATTGAAAATATAAACACCTACAATATCCCGATAGATTTGGAAGAAGGCATGGGGGAAACCATCAGGTCAAAGAGATTTAAAGGCTTCAAAGGAGAATGGTTTTTCTTAAACCTATTTGAAAGTAGCCTATTTGGTAAGGTTTTTGTTATCATCTTCAGTGATCATATTGGGGATAGTATAAAGTAGATCATTCGAATCGGAGAAAGAAACATTTCTATTAACCTGGTTATCAACAAAGGATCTAATTTCCATATCAGAAGAAATGTTCATCCTCTTCCATAAAATTTCCATTAGGTAGTTTCATTTTTCTAATTTTGTTCTTTATCCTATCCTTGTTACCCTAAATAACAACATACAACAAAACAACTACAAATAGGAAAAAATTGCATTTTTAGGAGTCTAATTAATACTATCCTTCATATATTATTGATTAACATTTAATTGTTACATTCATTATCGAGTATCATCATTGTACACTAAGTATTGATCACATGCCAGAATTTCAAAACTTATAACTGATCAATTACATTGTGCATTCAAACTGAGTGTAGTATACAAGTGTATTTTCATATTTCACTTTTCATCTCAAGAAAAAAGTACATTTGTAAAATAGAAAGCATGATAGAAGTATGGAGTAAGGGTCCCATGCATTGCGTTGTGGTTGGTTGAATGTTTTCTAGTTGACTGTCAGGTCTCCAAGTCCAGGTCTTCATCTTCATTTAGGTCTTTAGGGTTTTCACCTGCATCATGAGAGAGAAAAGGGGTGTCATATCCAGTTGGATCTAAGCAATACATGGGACACAAACAACATACAATCAATTCCTCTAATGCTACATATCAATCTGATGAAAACAATGTAACAAGAAAATGTGCATCCACAATATATGAAACATAGTATTAAAGGGACTTTTTATAAACATGAAACCTTTTTCTATTCATGGTCACTTTGATGTATGTTATTCTTGTCTTTATAACCAGATATCTGAATGAAAGCGACTTAGTATTCCTATCTGAGAAACCTTTTTTATAATTAGGTCAACATGTTAGTCCAACAAACATAAATGAACCAACCAACATTCATGAATGAATGTCATCCTAAATGAAACTCACCCATAAACATTAATTGATTCATTTTATCTACTAACGTAACAGATTAATTAGCGATATGTGTGCAATAGGTGATCATATAGCTGAATGCAGATAGAAAGAGAAAATGCAATGAGAGTCACGAGCTCATGCTCGAACCTCACATAAGTCATTATAATTAAGAAAGGTTGTTCACATCTTAGGAAGTTACAGTTCACATTCATGAGGAGGGAGATGATGCAAATACAGAAAAGGATCCAGGATGCTACAAGAGACACATGAGCGAGGAAGGGTTCTTAATGAACTCAAATATGCAGAAATGGATGGATGAGAGGTTCACTATGCAAATGAGAAATGGAAGTAATGTTGTTACAGTGAGTATACAAATACAGAAAAGGCATAATAGTTCATTTTGAAAAAATCAATGTTAGAAGATAGATTCCTGGTATTGTTATCATTTCTTTGTTATGAAATATTGTTGGTTATGCTTATATAGAATAGTAAGATTTGCAAAGAGATAGAGATATGTAACAATATTGACAAACTGCATATGAGCTGCAAGTGAAAATTAGTGAGCAAGAATTAAAGCAATAGTATGTTTGTATGCTTTTATGAAGTAAAACATTCATAGAAAACTACATTATGAGAAAAATAGTGTATGTTCATCAACTAAAGAATTCAAATAATACTGTAATGGTTCATGATTTCAAAAGAATAATGTATTCATGCCCTTAATGCCAAAAATTTCAAGAAATGTCTTTATGTAGGGTATTAAACAGATACATCTTATTATGGTATAATGTTCATCATGCATACAATGTAGGGCATATAGTCATGCTAATGGAGTATACATGTTTTTAGGGTTCCTGTTGTGAGTATTTCCCATGGGAGTTACAAGCCTATTCTTGAACCACATGGGTGGTATCTAATATGTTGATAAAAGGACAGTGTATTTTTACACTAAAAGGAACGACACTTTCACGGTGTTCTGAACATGTCATGTTCTCATTTTTGGTAAGGTATGCTCACGGTTTCACTAGTGAAGCTAAATGTGGGTTAAAAACATGTTGGAGGAGAACTTTATACACATATCTTCAGATAGAGAAATAAAGGTAGAATTTGGTCTTGACAGAGAGATGAATATGTTTTGTGATCATGACAACATCGTCATTTTTAAAGAACATTAAGTGCAGATACATGTGAGCAAGATAGCCATGCAAGAGAACTTGAGTTAATATCAAACTTGCACATTATTGAGTTCATCATAATAGATATGTGGGTGCATCTTCTTTTTTTTTTTACTAACATTAATGTAACATGGAGAGCATTAATGAAGAAAATGACAAGAAGAAAGCAATAGAGAATAACTTGGTGTATAGAGAATAACTTGGTGTTTAGGGTTACAACAGAAAAGATAGAGTTGTGGTGGAGTTTCGAAGTAGTCAAACAATAGATTCAACATGAAGAGAAGTAACATTAAAAAACCTTAATTGTTATTTAAAAGAGATGCAATGAAGGAGACCCTAGAAAGATGGAGTTCCCAAAACTCAAGCTCTAGAAATAAACATGCAGAAGATTACAACTGGTTATGAGTAGAGTGATTTCATTCTATACAAAGTAAACAAAAGTGAAAGATGTAACCTATTTGAAGAAGAAGAAGAGACAAGAAGGTTGAGTTTTTGAGATGCAGATTAGAAGCCAAGTGTCACGGGTTAACATCAGGAGAGATGGAGCTTGAGCTCTGTGTGTTTCAACAGATAAAGTTGCAACCTTTGCAAGTGTAAGTTCACCATCAATTGGGAATGAGTTAGAAGCAGTGGCTGAGACATCTAGTTTTGATTTTGAGTCTCATGGATCCCTCTACACCTCTCAACCATAACTTAGATCCATTCAAAGCTGACAGTAGTTGTAAAAAAAAAAACTACCAACTTCAAGTCCCAGTTCAAAGAAAGGGCAGCACCATCTGTTATGGATTCTAATATGATAGAGCCCTACCTCTGTAAGTTACCCTTATAGGTGTTTCACACATTGGAGGCCACAAGTCATAACTCACAATTGACAGAGCCCGAGCTCTTGAACTCCAAGTTCAAACAAATAAACCTCAAACTCCAGAGAAATGCACAAAATGCACCATATGCTAATTCCAAACCCATGGTTTACCACAAAGCCTGAGCTTCTTCACATACTTTAGAAGTAGATTCAGCATCATCTGTTATGGCTTCCCAACTCCAATTCAAAAAATCATGTCGGCACCACAAAGGAGAAAACCCTAAGTATGAAATGAAATTGACAAACACTATGCAATGTGTTTTAGCCATATTTGAATTCCACTGACAAATAGAGTTAATGCCATGTTATTTAATAGTGCCTCGGCATTCCTTTCACAATACCATGATAGTACCTTCATGTCATGAAGACAACATTCCATCTTTTCAGTATACCAGCTATGAGCTGTTATCGAACATTGAGCTTGAGTTACATCAACTTTGTTGTGTTGTGGTTGGGTTGATGCAAAGTTAGGGTTTTCTCATGCCATGGTGTTGGGTTGAGTAGTGGATTTAGGCTTCTATACTACACTTTCGAGTTATGGTTTATGCATTTAGGGTTATTCATTTTGTATATGTCATGTAATAGGGTTGGGGGAGTGTATTAAGAGATGTATCTTTCATTCTCCAACTTTAGGAGGCTAAACTTAAGGCTTGATTTGGGGGTACTTGTTAGGCCTTATGGTTTAATGGTTTTTTTCTATTGTAGAGAACTTTTGGAGGGAAATGTCTTTCAAAGTTAAGCCATGAGGGCTATATAGTGGATCCTTCACTTCATGTTTAGAGGTTTGATATTTTAGAGAGGGGAGCTTTTAGTGAACTATCTTGTTCATATAGCCTTTTTATTTGATGCAGTTTGTATCCATTGGATTACAGATTTTGGAGATAGGGCATATAGTGAACTTCTTGTTTCTAGATGTTTTTTTGAGACCATTTTTGTAATCTAATCTATCAAATTTTTGGAGGGTAATAAAGAAGATAATCTATTTTCTCTATATGTCTTTTGAGTTTGGTTTTCACATCCTGTTTCATCTTTTCTTACAAGTGTTTTATTAAATTGATGTAAAGGAGAAAAATGATGCTTATTGAATAAGAGTGTTTTAAAACTCAAATCACTTATCACCTTTACATTTAATGTTTAGAGTGGAGGGAAAGATAATATATTCCCCTTTTTATTCTTAAATGCACAAAGGAAGGATCCAAATTGATCAACCCAAAAAGGATCAAGGCATAAGTGAATCAATCTATTGGAAATAAGAATAAAGAAGGAGATCCTTGGCTTCCCTCCTAAAATGTGTTTTGAAATGAATGTAAGTGTGTGATAGAATTAGAATGTTTAAGGATTTGAATTGAAATGGAAAGGAGAAATGCACTAACCTTGAAATATTGCAGATCAAAGATTGATATTTTTTGGGGTCTATACTTAGTTTCTGGAAAATTTGAAGTATGATCCGAAAAGGAAACACAGAGATGAACAAAACCTAGAAATTGTTTTCTATTCTGATGTTGTCTAATGAAAAAGGTTGACCCTATACCACAAATGCCAACCTTGTCCTGCACAGATCCAAAAGTTTCCCTGTTCACGCTCTCTGAAAGAAGACTGAAAACGGTATCCAGATCTGGTCTTAGATCTTCAATCCTGAACCTATACCTCTAAGAAAAAAATAGGTCAACCCTGTACCACAAATACCAACCCTGTCCTGCACAAATCTGAAAGGGTCCCTGTTTGCGCTGTCTGAAAGAAAACTGAAAAGGGTATCTAGATCTGGTCTCAGATCTACAGTCCCGAACCTATACCTGCAAGAAAAAAAGGTTTTTTTGTTGTGGGGGAAGGGTTTGCCTTAGTCAAACCCTGATTTATGAATTAACCTTGAAATCAATAATAAAAATACTAGCAAGTAGTAGAATTGAATCTAACAATGAAGCTATCATATTGAATTGATATGCAATTGTAATACAAATGTAAGCAAGTATGTAAATATGAAAGCATGGAATTTAGAAACCATAAACCTCCATGATTGTATGCTTTAAATCCACTTTGAGGAGATGATGAAAGATTCTTGAGGATGCACAAAGGATCTTGAAGGAAGATCACACCACCATGATGGCTAGATCTAGGGTTTGCATGATGAATCTTGAATGTTTGCACCTAATCCCTTCAAAGGCTTGAAAGCTTGAATCCTTGATCTTCAATGGAGAACTTGAATGCTTGAGAGGAAGACTTGAACACCTTGAGAGCTTGGAAATGGATTCTTGAACCTTTTTCTTCTTGAAAAAATCTTGATTAGAGCTTTTTGCACTTAGAAGACTACGAGAAAATGAGAGAGAGAGGCTCCCTTTTATATGAAACTAGGCCACAATCTTCTAAGGAGGCCTACATAGGATAATTAAATCACCATTAAAGAATTTAACCCTAGGAGATGAACTATATTAAATATCATTTAGGAATCAATCATTTTAGAACCTGAAACAGCTGACCCGGAAGCGGGAGAAAACATTTTGCAAAGACCGACATCCTGGGAACTGCGGGATTCTGGTTTTTGGACCTTGGGACAAGGTCAAGGTTGGCCCTATCTGAGGACAGGGCCAAGGTCAACCCTATCCTAGGGCAGGGCCAAGGTTGACCCTATCCTAGGAGGTCGACCCTGTCCCTGTATCCCAGAAACAAAGTCCTGCAACCCAAAATACTGAAATCAGTCCCGAAAGTTGTATGAGGAGAAGATCAGGGGGGATGATGCAGAAATGGGGGGATGATGTAATGGAGTTCAAATACATCCCCTAATGAGGGAAAAATTCTCTTAACATGGAAGTGCTGCCATTTTAAGATGATACAATAAGCCCCCACTTTAGCGGGAGTACGGAAATCAAAATTGCTCACGGTAAAGTTAGAAGAAAGAGATCCTCATGGATTGCAATCAAGATAGAATATCACTAAGCCAGGAACATGATCCCCTAGACTAAGGATTCTAGCTCATCATACATACATAAAGATATGGAAAGTAAAGAACATTCAATCATAGAAAACATATATGATGACATAAGTAAAACAAGAACAACACTATTGATAAAATAGCTTCGTGATCTAATCCTACTAGCATGAAAGAAAAAAGAAAGTGATTATCTTTCCTAGTAAGATGACCACCTTACCATGAATCACCAAGGATTGAGAGCCCCCAACAGGTTCACCCATAAACTGTGCTTGTAATTGTAAATGTGTCTTCTGACGGCTTTTTGAAAATACCCATAGATCCACCTTCTTGTAACACTATAGAATATAAAATGCATGTCCATTCAGGATTTAGCAACTTATGTGTGTTACCTTTCAAGGATTTAGCATATCATAAAAGGGTGCATGTCTCTTTAGGATTTAGCAACTTATGTGTGTTACCCTCTGAGTATTTAGCAAAAAAGTAAAATGCATGTCTCTTCAATATTTAGCAACTTGTGTGCATTACCTTCCGAGGATTTAGCAAACATAAAATTAAAAATGTGTGTCTCTTCAGGATTTAGAAACTTATGTGCGTTACCTTCTAAGGATTTAGCATGCTGTAAAATTTAACTTAATGTAAACTATAGTACAAGGGAGACCCTATATATGCCCCCCTCCTTATCATGACTACCCACTAGGCAGGATAAGGAAGAGAAAGAGGATACCTACTTCACAAGGTAAGGAGAAATCCAGCTTAACAACAATGTATACCATATTCTTAGCAAAAATCCTTGACCCTTACATCCAAGAACATAGATAATCATGAAATGAATATGTTAGTTATGGAAAAAGGATCCTCAAAGAGGAAGAGGTCTTATCAACAAGAGCCCTACCATAGAGGAGTGCTTAGGATAAAATGTCATCTTCTAAAGACAAAGAGGGACCGAAGATTCAATCATCAAGCCCCCTACATTGAAGAGGAAGAGGAATCTCAGAATGAAGGAGTAAAACTCTAACCCAAAGAAAGAGAAAGAGTTTATCAAAAACCTAGTTTACAAAATAAAGAAGAGGTGATGACCCAAGACAATCACCTCTCATATAAGAGGGTATCAATAGTCAAAACACAAATCTTTATAAAGAAATAATGTTTGTAAGATAAACGCACAACACTAAGCTAAGGAAAGTAGCTCCTTAGATAGAGGAAGAAGGAAAATACCTTGCCCCCCAGGGGTGAAAGCAAGGGATATATCAAATTATATCAAGAGATATTGTAGCAAAGAGATATTATGCAAGAAGTGAGAAAGTAACCCTTATGAGGGATAGCACACTATTCAGTTTCCAAGGTGAGAGATTTATCAACCATGGAAACCCAATGTCAAACAACGAAATAGGTTATAATCAAAGACATAGATACTTAATGCAAACCAAAATTTTCATGTATGATTAGATATCACATAATAGATAAATACTGCTTAACCAAGGGAAAGTGGATCCTAGAAAGACAGAAAAGAAGGAGATGGCATCCTTACCCCCCAAGTGTAAGGACAAGGATGAAAGGGGACCTATTATATTGCTCACAATATTATGCAAGACAACGAGCCCCCAAAGATTAGGCTAACATTGTTTACATAATATGGAGTTCCATAATAGGAAGATAAATGTTATTTAGAGAAAATAGTATTGAAATATAACTCATTTCCACATGATATATAAATAATTTTACTACCAATGAGCTTCCTAATCTTATAATGTAAAGCTTGAAATTTATTTAAGTGATCATGAAATATATAATAGAAACAAAAAGGAGGAATCTTCAAGTATAGGATACATTTCTTTTTGCGTTTAGGTCTAGTAATCATCTTAGCACGAAGGACTTTAGGCAAAACAACCTCTTGGTCAAATTCCTTCATAGGGTCATCATATTTTGAAATGTTATTTGAGATATTGGTAATATTGATGATTTGTTGAGGATTAAATCCCAATCCATAAGAATGCTCATGCCCCCCATTCTGTAAGGGAATTTTAATTCCCTATTTATGCTGAGTACATCCTTGATTATGGAATCCTTGTTTGACTAGTAAATGATAAACATGGTCATAACAAGAAGCCATATAAAAAAAAGTCAATTGAACTTCAGTAGTCACTATGTCATCATTAGTATCTTTGATAGATTCACAAGAAGGAAAAATAAAGGAATACATCCTAGGAGAAGATGAGGTAGGATCTTGATTCTCCATAGGATCATCACTAAGAGGGAGAGAATTAAGGGAATTCATATCATTCCCTGCTAATATCTCATTACTAGAAGGAATCCCAATTAGAGGTATTGTATTAATAATGTTATCTTCTTTCTCTAAAATGTCTACATAAGGGGAGTGTGTTTTAGAAAAAGAGCCACCATCATGTATGAATATGTCATCCATTAATAAATCACCCTCTTGTATCAAAGCATCTTCACAAGGAGGAGATAAATCAATGTCTTTATCCAAGGGTTCATACCAAAAGGAAGAATCACCCATAATGGATTCATGAGGAAGAGAGTAAT
Source organism: Thuja plicata (assembly GCA_018584345.1). Taxonomy (NCBI): domain Eukaryota; kingdom Viridiplantae; phylum Streptophyta; class Pinopsida; order Cupressales; family Cupressaceae; genus Thuja; species Thuja plicata. The sequence goes on along the minus strand of MU226843.1, from coordinate 70,981 downwards.
CAACATCCAAATCCAAAGGTTCATCCCAAATAGGAGGATTATCCACAATGGATTCATGAGGAAGAGAGTAATCATCATCCAAATCCAAAGGTTCATCCCAAATAAGAGGATTATCCTCCCTATCAATAAAGCACATTGTAGGAGCGCCTAAAGCTTGATCCCTTAAGGAGAAAGAATTGTATTCTAAGGTAGGCTCATAGAAAAGACATATATTAGGAGAAGAATTAAAATCTATCCCTAACTCATTTCTATGGAAAAGGTCATGTTGGTTGTATTTCCTATTTTTGCTACTTCACCTTAATTCCTTGTCTTGCCCTCTGCAAAATTTTAGGGTTTCCATGTCTGAGCCTTGCTAAAATTGCCAAAACCCTGAAAAACCCTAAGTTCTCAAGTGTTAAACGATGTATTTTAAACCCCTAGGCCATGTCTTTATGTTTCATCGTTAATTTTTTCTATCACTTAAGACATGTGCTTTAAGTTATGTCACCTCGTCACGTAACCCAGGGTGAATATTCCAAATGATCTCCCGACTTCACTTTCCCTTTATGTCGTGTAGTCTCATTACAAAACAGAATATTCCTTCAGTGTCTCCAGACTTGGCAATTTCACTTCAGTCAGGTAGTCGCTTGAACCTCATGTCATAAAGCTTTATAGGAATGGGACCCACTACTCAGTCGGGTGATCACGAGAGAAGTCAACAAGTCAAAGCAATGTTATCA
>MU226843.1:51498-63978 GCA_018584345.1 Thuja plicata | reverse complement strand
ATTATTGATTCCTTGAAGAGTGAATCTCTTAGGTTACCCCTCCTATTAAGAAAAGGAAGAAGGATGAGAATCCTTGTATCACTGGTTGTTGTTATGATTATAACTATGATTTGCATGGTAATATCTTATTTATGGATATGCTTGGTCATTTGCAAGATACTTCATAAGTTGGTTCAGTAAATGTACATAACCAATCAGTGTCCACATCAACAAATACTATGTTAACAGCCATTTTAAAAGGTAAAACCTGCCTGAGCATATGTGGAGCTCAAAAACGAAGAAGGATATTATCCAATCCTTAGCAATTAGGCTTTTCTTGTCCCTGAATTAGTATTTAAGAGTACAGGATTCAAATAGACATTTCAAGCACTATGATTCATACAAGAAAAATCCCTAACAAAGTGGGGACTTTGCTGGGGATCACTTAAAAGATCAAAATTCCTCTGCTGGGGAACAAGAGATTGTAAAATCTTGAAGAAGGATTCAGGAATCTATGGTGTATTAAGGTTTGAAATTTATTCCAGTTGTAGTTGTCCTACTAACCCTAGTTTTTCATTCATCCCAATTTATTGGGTGGCGACTCTGAAAGTAAATCTCTGAGATTAGTGCAAAAAGAAAAATTAAATGTCTTACAGAATGAATACTAGGTCAAAAATAAGGATTGACCCAGAAAGGGTTTTGAATGAAGGGATCCCATCATCCTCAAGGGTGGGAGCCTCTTGGAGGAAGAAGAGAAATCAGGATACTATGGATGAGACCCCTTTAAGAGGTGAAGATACAAATGTTAGAAAAGATAAGAATACTATTCAGCAATCTCATGATGGAAATACTTCAGATTATGAGGAAGCTGCTAAAAGAGTATTGGATATTCCCACAGCTACTTCTACTTCAAATGAAAGAGAAGAGATTACTACACCCAGTTTAGACTCAGAAGATAACCCTTCTGATATGTTGGATAATGAAGAAAATTTTATCTTAAAGCAGTTGGCTTTAGTCCAAAAAATGAAAAAGGAAAGAGAGCTAAGAAAAAAAAAAGTGATCACAAGGATCTTGAGAATGATAGAAGAAGACACCCAAAACACCAGACTACAAAACAAATAGATAAGTCTCAGAAAAACAAAGGGATACCAGTCACTCATAGAGATTCTACTGTACAAATAGATAAGGGTAAGCAAAAGATGGGTGAACAAAGAGATCAAGACCCTAAAATTCAGAAACCTATTATTGAACAGATGTCCAAATTAGAGATTGATTTGGAAAAATTGAGAATTGAAAAAGAGACCATGGAAAAGATGTTAGAGAAAGCCCAAATGGAGGCCGCTACTATTGAAATGAAAAAGAAGATTGATTTTTTACAATCTTCAAAATATTCTTTTTCTGGACCAGAGAACAATACATCTTCTAGAGGGAAAAATACTAAGGCTAAAGAAGATGATAGTTTTCAAAGGAAACCACTGCATAATGAGAGGTATAAACAATTTGATTTTGTTGGTATCCCCAGATACCCTAATGCCTTTCCTAAGGATGTAGGTGATATAGGAGAAAAGCTCCCAAAGTTTGCTGGTAATAATGTGATTTCTTGTGAAGCACACTTAAGAAAAATCATTGACTTTGTTGATGATTTGAATATCACCCATGAAGATGTATTAATGAAACTATTTGTTTAGTCCCTTGTTGAAGATGCAAGAGAATGGTTTAGAAGTCTGGCTAGTGGCTCTGTTGTTTCCATGGATGAGTTGATTGAATTGTTCAAAGATCAGTATGGAGATAAGACAAATAAAGGTTTCTTGTTGAATGAGTTCAATAATATCAAGAAGAACTATAATGAAGAGGTTACAGAATTTAACATAAGATTTCAAAGGGCCATGCATAAATTATTTCAAAAGATAAAGCTAGATGAAGAAATTTGTCTAGCAACTTATTTAAATGCTTATGATTCCAAAATGGGATATGCTCTGAGGGATAAGAATCCTAGGACACTTACTGATGCTTAAAAGATAGCAGTCAATATTGAGATGAATAGAAGAGTGTCTGGTAAATTGAATAGGAGGGATGATCCCAGGTTTAGTAAGAGCAATCTGAAAGAACCAGAGTATAAGGAATACAGAACCCCTCAAAACAATAAACCTCTTTACAACAATAATTATAATCCTCAGAGCAGGATGCAAAATCATCCTTATGGGACTCAATTCAAGGATGGAAAGCATGTTGGTCCACCCAAGAAGGAAAGATCAGATAATAAGACTCCAGACCCTCTTCATAGAAATTCAGTGCATTTTTGTAATGAAGAAACCTGGTGTGAAGCCTGTGATGCCCCCCATAATCCTAGTTTTTGTGTCATCTCTTTGGATTTAAAAGAAACAAAGGAACAAGAAACTAATGAAGGGGAACAGTGTGATCATAGCATGACTAATGCTTATTCATGCCATGATACTGATTCAAACAGTGAAGAGGAAAATCATGATTCATATGTTTCACAGACAAGGGTTGAGGCTCACCATCAACAGGTCTTATCTAACAGTGAAGTGGATGAAAATGAAGATGATACTAGGTGCTATGCTCAAGATAGCCAAGAAGTTCCGCTTCTTAGAAAAGCTTCAGAGGAAGAAAAAGCAAGAATTACTGCTGAATTAGTAAACAAGGCTAGAAGCAATTATCATTTGAGAAATCGGGTGGTAGGAGGAACTAGTAGTCAACCCTCAGGTGTTTTTATCAAAGATAATAAATTAGGCCCACAGTATGTTCAGAAGAAAGAAGAACCTAGAGAAAGTGGGAATAAACATAAGGTCAAGGTCATCACAAAAGTTGTAGAACCAAATGCTATACAAGATGAAAAGGATCAAGAAAATATTTTTTCTGTTCTAAAGGCAGACAATAAAAGATTTAAAGTACCCTTTCAAAAGAAATATGGTGAATATAATGATGCTATCATTGATAAATCAAGACTTTTAGACGTTTTCTATACTCTAGTTGACATGGGTCAATGTTTGTCTCAGATGACAGTTAAGGTACCATTCTTGGAAATGATGAGGATCCAAGAACATAAGGAAAAAGTGATGTCATTATTGAATAGTGTACCTGAAATAAAAGTTCAAGATCCAGTTGATGTATCTGAGATACCACCTGTAAATGGAAATGAGGAGGAAATGTTAACATCTGAGATTCTTCAGATATTATTGAATGCTACTTCTTCCCCAAAGGTGGTAGACCCTTTCTTTCTATCATTAATAATCAATGATAAGATGCTCAAGAATTGTATGATTGATTCAGGTGCTTCCAACACAGTCATGCCAGTTGAGATTATGAACACAATGGGCTTACAAGTTGATACACCTCATGGAAAGTGTAGAGCTATGGATTCCAGGGAAGTCCCTGTGATTGGTACTATTGAAGCTATGCCTTATAGATTGGCACTTTGCCCTGATGTTGTCATGATAATGAATGTTCTTGTGGTTGATATACCACCTCATTATGGCATGTTATTATCAAGAAAATGGAGTGCTTCCATGGGAGGAAGTATACAAAATGATTTATCATATGCCACTTTCAATATTGCTGGAAAAAATGTCAATGTTTTGAGAGAAAGCAGAACTCCCCACATGATAGAAAAGTATGAGGATACTCATATCAATTGCTGCATTGACATGGATATGGATAATTTCATAATGCAAAAAGAAGAATCCTGCTGTCAAGATCAAGGAGTTGATTCTTTGAGCAAAGAATTAATCTCACAAGAAGATGGGATATGGAAAATGTATTTTGATGGTGCTTGCTCAAAAGAAGGATCAAGAGCAGGAGTACTTTTGATATCCCCATCAGGTACAACTTTTAAGTACTCATTCCTGTTAGCTTTTCAATGTACAAATAATACTGCAGAGTATGAGGCCTTATTTTTAGGACTTGAGATTGCTATCAAACATGGTATAAAATATTTAAAAGTTTATGGTGACTCTAAGTTAGTGATAGCACAAGTCCGATCCAAATATGCTGTGAAAAATGATAGATTAAAAATGTATAAGCATGCTATTTGGGATCAGCTTGAGATGTTTGATGCTTTTGATATAACCTGGTTAGAAAGGTCAAAGAATATTATGGCTGATTTTCTAGCAAATGTTGCTTTGAAAAATGATGATTTGACTTTATATGGAGTATCAATATTTGAGGTAAAAAGCAAGACCAGTTGTCCCAGATAATATATATAGCTGGCAAGTTTTCCAAGATGATCAGGATATTCTAAGGTTCATGCAATGTTTAGATTAGTATGAAAACCAGAGTATAGATTGCAGTTCCTTGATAGAATCAGATAATGGAAAAGAGTACATCTTTGGAAATGAGGTTGTTCAACTGAGTTCTAATCAGATTCCTAGGGGTTTGGTTGAACTTGAAGCATTGTTTGATAGTAAACAAAATGAGTCAGCCAAGATAAGCAATGCCAATGTTGAGGACTTAGAAGAAGTAAATTTAGGATCAGAAAATAGTCCTCAAATAGTTTATATTGGAAAAGGTTTGGATTCTCATGTAAGGATGAATTTGATCAGATTGTTGAGAAAGTACAAGCATGTTTTTGCTTGGTCATATGAGGATTTGAAGGCATATAGAGAGGACCTTTTCCAACATGAGATTCCTTTGAAATCAGATGTCAAACTATTTAGACAAAAGCAAAGACCTATCAACCCCTTGTTGGCTCCCAAAATGCAACAGGAATTAATGAAACTTAAGGATGCTGGGATAATTCAACCTATCAGGCATTCAACATGGGTGTCTAATTTAGTGCCAGTAAGAAAGAAGAATGTTGACATTAGATTGTGTGTTGATTTCAGGAATTTAAATATTGCTTCACTAAAAGACAATTATTCATTACCAAACATGGAAGCAATGTTGCATAAGGTAATTGGTTGTGAATTACTATCTATGATGGATGGTTTTTCAGGATACAAATAGGTTCTTGTCAAGGAGTCAGAACAATACAAGACTACATTTACTACTCCTTGGGGGATGTATGTGTATATCAGAATGCCTTTTGGTCTGATAAATGCAGGGGCAACTTTTCAGAGAGCCATGGATGTTGCTTTCAAAGAATTTATTGATTTGTTCATGGTTGTTTACCAAGATGACTTAACTGCATATTCTGAGAGGGCTAATGATCATTTTGATCATTTGGGTAAAGTTTTTAATAAAGCATTAGAATATGGTGTTTCATTAAACCCTAAGAAATGTCACTTTGCAGTTAAGGAGGGAAAATTGCTCGGACATATTGTGTCTAAGGAAGGGGTAAGAATAGACCCTGAGAGAGTTGAAGCAATTCAAAAAGTTGTTGCTCCAAAGAATTTAAAAGGTGTACAATCTTTCCTAGGAAAGATTAATTTTGTCAGAAGATTTGTAGCAAATTTTGTTGAAATTGTTAAGCCAATTGTGAAATTGCTGAAAAAGGATATTAAGTTTGTTTGGAATGATGATGCTCAACAAGCTTTTGAAAGGATAAAGAAGGCAGTGCAGGAGACTCCAGTGTTGAAATCCCCAGATTATACAAAGCCTTTCTCCCTGTTTTCATTTGCATCATTCCATACAATTGCTGCAATTTTGCTCCAGAAAAATGAGCAAGGATTTGAACACCCCATAGCTTTTTATAGTAAATCTTTGCAGGCTGTAGAACTTAACTATGATATAATGGAGAAACAAGCCTATGCATTGGTGAAGGCTGTTAAATCTTTCAGGCCCTACTTGGTGTGTGCCAAGGTACAGGCCTATGTTCCACATTCAGCAGTAAAAGATATCCTTACCCAATTAGAAGTTACCGGTAAGAGATGCAAATGGATTACAAGGATTCAGGAGTTCAATTTGTAAATCAATATCACTAAGTTGGTAAGAGGCCAAGGGTTGGCCAAGCTTATGACAGAGGAGAACCTAGATCTTGTACAAATAAATCAAATTGAAACAAATGATCAAGCTATTACTAGTATAGAGAGACAACCTTATTATGTTGACATTGTGTTTTTCCTCAAAAATGCTAAATGCCCTGATCATTTGTCTGATAATCAAAAGAGGAATTTGGAGTTACAAGCTCAAAGGTATGTTTTGATTCAGGGGGATTTATTTTGGAAAGATAAGAATGGTGTTCTTCTGTTATGCCTTGACAAGTATCAGGCTGAGAGAGTCCTAATTGAGATGCATGAAGGACAGTGTGGAGGTCATTTTTCTGCGAAGACTACTGCTCATAAGATTTTGAGGGCAGGATATTATTGGCCTACCTTGTTTAAGGATACTTATATGCATGTTAGGAAATGTGAACCATGTCAGAGGTTCTCCAATAAGTTGAAATTTTCAGGTGCTCTGTTACTTAACCCAGTGAGTACTAAGACTCCTTTTGTTGTGTGGGGCATTGACTTCATTGGTGAATTTCAGGAAAAATCTAGTGCAGGGCATAGTTGGATTTTAGTTGCCACAGATTACTTTACTAAATGGATTGAGGCTATCCCCACAAGGAAGGCAACTAGTAAGGTGGTTACTGAATTCTTGCTAGAAAACATTTTGACCAGGTTTGGTGTGCCAAATAAATTAGTAATGGACAATGCTCTGAGTTTTAGATCAGAAGAAATGACAAATTTCTGTGAGCAGTATGGGATTACTATATCATATTCATCCCCATATCATCCACAGGCCAATGGACAGGCTGAGTCTAGCAATAAGAGCCTTTTGAAAATATTGAAAAGAACTCTGGAACAAAATAAGAGAGCATGGCACACAAAGCTGAGATTAGCTCTTTGGGCTGATAGAATAACATTGAAAAAGGCAACTGGTCAATCACCTTTTGAATTGGTATATGGATTGCAAGCAAGGTTTCCTATTAAAAACTTATTGCCTATTTTCCAATATATACAAGAAGAACATTTAGGTGTTTCTGACAACATGCAAAACAGAATCATGCAGCTGAATGAATTGGATGAGATGAGAAGAAACAGTTAGAAAGAGAACATGAAGCTGCAACAGAAGATGAAATATATTTTTGACAAAAGGGCTACTGAGAGAAAATTCCAAGTTGGTGATCTAGTTCTCCAGTGGAATGCAAGGGCACAAGATAAAGGAAAACATAAGAAATTTGAGTCTTTGTGGCTGGGACCATTCATTATTGCTAAAAAATTTGGCAAAGATTCATATTTTTTTAAGAACATGGAAGGAGATCCTTTTGAGTTGCATGTGCATGGGCAGTTTCTGAAGCCATTCTTTGAGTAAAGGTCCAAGTTGCACAAGCAAGTATGTATCATATTTTCCTTTCCCTATCCTTTGTTTGTAAATTGTTGTACATATTTCCCTTTTTGCTGTAGGGTTTTGCTCGAGTTAGTTGGTCTGCAACCAGAGATTCTGTGGTTCTTTGTCATAAACTAAGTTTAGCCAATCCGCAATCAGAGCCACTGTTGGTTGTATTTCCTATTTTTTCTACTTCACCTTAATTCCTTGTCTTGCCCTCTGCAAAATTTCAGGGTTTCCATGTCTGAGCCTTGCTAAAATTGCCAAAACCCTGAAAACCCTAAGTTCTCAAGTGTTAAACGATGTATTTTAAACCCCTGGGCCATGTCCTTATGTTTCATCGTTACTTTTTTCTATCACTTAACACATGTGCTTTAAGTTATGTCGCCTCGTCGCGTAACCCAGGGTGAATATTCCAAATGATCTCCCGACTTCACTTTCCCTTTATGTCGTGTAGTCTCATTACGAAACAGAATATTCCTTCAGTGTCTCAAGACTTGGCAATTTCACTTCAGTCAGGTAGTCGCTTGAACCTCATGTCATAAAGCTTTATAGGAATGGGACCCACTACTCAGTCGGGTGATCACGAGAGAAGTCAACAAGTCAAAGCAATGTTATCAGACTTTGCGATTACTTCATGTCGCATGGTCGCTAGATCAGGCCATGGCAAACAGTTAAGTATTTCTTCAGTCTCGTGGTCTCAAGATCAAATGATGGTTAAAAGATAACAGTCCCAATTCCGCGACTAACTATTTGATGTTAGCAATTTCCTTCAGTCGAGATGTCGCCAGAATAGGGTGGTGACTCAGCTTTCCAGTATGCATTGAGTGGACAAAAGAATAGATGACATCTGTCATAAGGTAAAAGGTTGTCGGGATGTCGCCAAAAGGAGGAAATGAATCAAGCGATAAAGAGACTAAGGTATTTTTGGCCTTCAGTCGCAAGGTCTCCAGATGACTTAAGGGTATGTAAAAATATATGGCGATTATGCGCCAGCCATTGGATGAAGGAATGAGAAGATCTGACGGTGGTCGCAATTTCTCGAGATAAAAGTGCCCCAGCGAAAAAGTCCTCCCGACTTGGCGATAAGGGTATGTCACGCAGTCGCTGTAAACAGAGAAAAGACACGTGCTATAAGTTGAGGTAAAGTTAGAGTTATCTCCTGACTATGCGACGAGCTGGAAAAAAGAAGTAAATCATGCACTCGCAAGCTGTTTGTGCCGAGCTGATTTTTATGTGCGACTCGGTGAGTAAAATGACTTGAGGATGCAACTCATGTGGTCGCGATGTCTGGTGAAAGGCGAGCTATGACTTGGCAACCCAGCGACAAAGGAATTAATCAAAGGCTTCGCTCAGTCGCAAGTAAATCATGATAAGAAAGAAGTAACTCGCGATCGGGCGACTGAGTAAAGATCAATGCATGTCGCTCATTCACGCAAATTATGAAAATGGAATGCTAAGTGCTGCAACTGTGTGACCAAGGAGATAACTATGAAAGGTTAAAAAGCAATGGTTTGTCACCAAGTCTGGAGAAGGAAGATGAGTTAAAGTTAACTCCTCGCGACTTCAGTTTCACCGTTGTCTCCTGATCGCCAGATGGACTTGGGTCAGCCAAAGTAAAGGAAGTGCATTGTCACTAGGTCTGGAGATCAAACCATGGTTAAGGAAAAGTGTTCGCGACAAAGAGACTTAATGCATTCGCGAGGTCACCGGATCACAAGATCTAAAATACAGCAGCAAGTGGATGACATGACAGAATGGATCTCTCGGCGGCCAATCAGATACTTGAATTTTGATTACTGTGTACAAAAGGTAGCTGAGATGAATGATAGAAAATGAATTAGAGGATGACATGTCAGCTGTCTTAAATGGTTTATGATTGCGCCAAAGATCTATATTTGAAAATTTGATTTTCTGTCAACATCATGCAACTACGGCTAGGTTTTTAAAAGGGTTCATGGCATGGCAACTTAATGACAGAACTCACATTTCTGAATTATGAGCTATGTACTCTGAATCATATGGCTATAAATAGAGGATAGTGCATTCATTCTTGTTCACCGTGCTTTCAAGTTTTTAGAGCCAAGTTGTTGTTTAAGAGAAAAGTGATATTCAGAGCAGTTGCAGTGTTTTCAAGTGATTAGAAATTTCTAAGGTTGCAGAGAATTGTATTAAGAACAGATAGTTGATATTGGAAATTAGATTTGTTTCAATATCATTCTAGAAAAAGATTCAAAGTGCTTGCAAAGATGAGTAGAGCTATGAGCGTTGCTTCAACGAGTGGAGGCAGTGGAGAGGAGCAGAAAGGAAAACCTAGCTTCTCAGACGAATTTCTTCAGCTCTTGCCAGGCTCAACACAAAACAGAAAGATTGATGCAAGCGTGTTTAAAGATGACTTTGCAGATATTAGAGATGCTACAACCCCGGGCACAACAGATTATTCTCTTTTTATATACTTTTATAAAAATTCTGATAAGCCTAACCCTGTCTCAAACCCTTGGACATCTGGTCTGGGTAGGTTATTAGTGCCTGATGTGTTTCTAGATGTTGACCTGTTTCTTGACCTGGCCAATCACTATGATGCCCGTACAAAGACCATCAAAAGATATGGTGGCACTCCTTTGCTGATGTTAAATAGAAATTCTTTCATGCAAGATTTTGGTCTATTTAGCACCATGTCTACCAAAATTAACATGAAGAAACAAGAAAAGAGGTATAGTGCTAAGCCTGGTGTTGCAAGGAGTTTTTTGAAGAAGCACATGCCAAAAGAGTTAAGAGATCATGTAGGTCCTAAAGCTGAACACTATCCTTATTATTATAAGGACCTACATTTTTATATCAAGTGCAATGCCTATGCTCTTTGCAGAGTACTAGGAATAGATGGAGATGCTGAGAGAATAGGGCATGGTATCCTAATAATGGTGTTAGACCTATAAGAGGTGCATTCAAGCATCAGTTATGATTATATCCAGCATATAATCGATGAGATGCATGAGGGTTTCATTCCTACACAGAAGAAATTGAAAAACCCTAAGGAGAAGGAGCCAAAAATTTTACACTATTCAGTCTTAATGCACCTTCTCCTGTATTACAATTTTGCAATTATGGACCCCAATAATTTATCTCCACAGAGATTCTTTCAGGCACAGCCAAATCCTATCCAGTTCTGGGTTAGGGTTTGGAACTTTACTTCCACAGATTGTGACTTTTGTGCATTCCAGAATTGGATTGTTTATCCAATAATAAAGAGTCTGGGAATAAGCAGGACCAGAATTCCCTTGAAGGTCATTCAACTGCTTAGGCCTTGTGAGTATCTAGAAAATTGGCCTGAAAACCACAACTGGGGTGACTTCTATTTAGAGGAGAATTTCACCATTTTCAAAGTATTTGGGTGCATTCACCCACCCCATATTTTACCTTATTATGTGCCCATGAGAGTTTCTGCCATGGAATTCATCTGGCAGCTAATGTTGACTGATAATGAGCATTTTGTGCCACACAAGAAAGGGACTATAACCCCTAGGCAATTTAAAATTCCAAATTTCACAATAGGTAAGAATGCCATGGATGAAGTGAGTCAATGGCTAGAAAAGTTCAGGATGGGGGCAGCACCTTACAGCTATATTGACCCAAAAGGCTTCATGGCAGGGGTCAGAAAATTGTACACTCCTACTATCCCAAATACAAATGTGCATTGTGAGTGCATAGAGGAGGATGCTACAAGAAATAACTTGGATCAAGATGACATCCATATGAAAATATTGAGAATTCAAGAGTTGCTCAAATTGCAACTTCAAATAAAGAGGAATGGTTTATCCTTTGGAGGTTTTTTCCCAGATCTCATGTACTTTGATAGGATCAAGGCTATGATTGACAACTACTATGTGTTGTTAGATCAATTGGATACTATACTTGCAAAGAAAGGTGCTCAATCTCCTGAGCATTCAGAGTCAGAGTATGAAAGTGGAGATGATAGTGACTATGCACGCCCTTATTTGTCTCCTCCACTACAACAGACCCAAGAGAAAGAAATGGCTGAGGTCCCACAGTTGCAGGGAGCCGAAGAACAACACATTATAGATTTAACAGTTGCCACATAGCCTGATGATGTGGAAGAGCCTGCAGCAAAGAGGCAGAAACTAGAATTAGGCCAACCTTCAGCAAAGGGATAGAGCAAGAAGAAGGACAAGGTTAAGGCCTTGATACCAGGTACCAGGTTATATGATCATAACCTAAGGAAGGCAATCAGACAAGGTAAGAAACATATGCCTGATCTAGAAGATAAAGTTGAGATCCCACTGAGGTCATGTGTGGATGAAAGACTGCTTAATCAGTAGAAGTTCCTGGATGATGATAATTTTGTCAAAATAGAGTAATTCAAAGATTTCCTAAGGTGGCACAAAGCAGAGCAACTGAAGTCCCAATTACTTGTAGATGGGAAGGAGACAATTACTAATGAAGCTCTTGTGGCCCCACAAACTTATGATCCTGAAGTTGAGGACATTTCTCCTGAGGATGCCAGGAAGTTGGTATTAGGAAGTGGTATCTTATTAGCTGAAGGCTGGGATTTGGCATCTGCATTTGTCATAGATCAAATCAGGAAGCAGCCTGACCTTAAAATGGTTAGTGAAGTCCAAATCAGAGAAGTGATCAAGGGATTTGGGTATGACCCAAAGTGTCAAGCCTTTGCAATGTGGAATCTGAGCCCTAAAGAGCAAAAGCCCCAATTAGTGAATATTCAAGAGAATATGGTGGGGAACCAGATGGTGTGGTCAGTGCAGAACACACGGGACCTTGAGATCTCTCAAATAATGACACACTAGGCTCAGCTAAATGAGGACAAGACAAAGCAGTTGTCTGAAAGATATACTACTCTGCTAGAAGAAACCAGTGCACTATCTAAAGATAGAGATATGTGCCACATAAAGCTATACCAAAGGGATCAAATGATAAAGGTATTAACTGATCAATTAGAGGAAAAACCAAAGGTAGTATATGTGCCTGCACAACCACCACCTATGCAAATTGAAGACAAGCCTAGATCAGAAGAGCCTGTAGAACAAAAAGTAGATGAAGAAAAGGGGAATGCTATAGCATTGAAAGCATTGAGAGGCATATTACAACATAGGATCAAGATCCTCAAAGAAAAAGCTGATGTTGTAATTAATACTTATAACAAATTGCCTACATTGCATGCTGAAGTACTAAGGTATCTTCTGATTTTAAACCCCTACT
>MU226843.1:21776-49181 GCA_018584345.1 Thuja plicata | reverse complement strand
ATCAACCCAAAAAGGATCAATGCATAAATGAATCAATCTATTGGAAATAAGAATAAAGAAGGAGATCCTAGGTTTCCCTCTTAAAATGTATTTTGAAATGAATGTAAGTGTGTGATAGATTTAGAATATTTAAAGATTTTAATTGAAATGGAAAGGAGAAATGCTCTAACCTTGAAATATTGCAGATCAAAGATTGCTATTTTCTAGGGTCTATACTCAGTTTATGGAAATTTTGAAGTATGATCTGGAAAGGAAACGAAGAGAAAAACAAAACCCAGAAATATTTTTCCTTTCCAATGTTTTCTTGTGAAAAAGGTTGACCCTGTACCACAAATGCCAACCCTGTCCTACACAGATCTGAAAGTGTCGCTATTCACGCTGTCTGAAAGAAGACTGAAAAGGGTATCCAGATTTGGTCTTAGATCTTCAATCCTGAACCTATACCTGCAAGAAAAAAAGAGGTTGACCCTGTACCACAAATTTCAACCCTATCCTACACAAATCTGAAAGCGTCCCTATTTGCACTGTCTGAAAGAAAACTGAAAAGGGTATCAGGATCTGGTCTCAGATCTACAGTCCCGAACCTATACCTTCAATAAGAAAAGGTTTGTTTGTTATGGGGGAGTGGTTTTCCTTAGTTAAACCCCAATTTAGGAATTAAACTTGAAATAAATAATAAGAATGCTAGCAAGTAGTAGAATTGAATCTAACAATGAAGCTATGATATTGAATTGATATGCAATTGTAATACAAATGTAAGCAAGTATGCAAATATGAAAGCATGGAATTTAGAAACCATAAACATCCATGATTGTATGCTTGAAATCCACTTTGAAGAGATGATGAAAGACTCTTGAGGATGCACAAAGGATCTTGAAGGAAGATCACACCACCATGATGGCTAGATCTAGGGTTTGAATGATGAATCTTGAATGTTTGCACCTAATCCCTTCAAAGGCTTGAAAGCTTGAATCCTTGATCTTCAATGGAGAACTTGAATTATTGAGAGGAAGACTGGAACACCTTGAGAGCTTGGAAATGGATGCTTGAACCTTTTTCTTCTTGACAAAATCTTGATTATATCTTTTTGCACTTAGAAGACTTAGAGAAAATGAGAGCGAGAGGCTCCCTTTTATATGAAACTAGGGCACAATATTCTAAGGAGGCCTACATAGGATAATTAAATCACCATTAAATCTTTTACCACTAGGAGAGGACCTATATTAAATATAATTTAGGAATCAATCATTTTGAAACCCGAAATAGCCGACCCGGAAGGGGGAGAACTTTTTGCAATGATCGACATCCTGGGAACTGTGGGATTCTGGGTTTTGGACCCTGGGACAGGGTCAAGGTTGACCCTATCCTAGGATAGGGCTGAGGTCGAACCTATCCTAGGGAAGGGCCAAGGTCAACCCTATCCTAGGAGGTTGACCCTATCCCTGTATCCCAGAAACAGAGTCCTGCAACCCAGAATGCAGAAATCAGTCCTGAAAGTGGTATAAGGAGGACCAGATCAGGGGGGATGATGCAAAAAATGGGGGGATGATGTAATGGAGGTAAAATACATCCCCTAAGGAGGGATAAACTCTCTTAACATGGAAGTGCTTCCATTTTTAGATGATACAATTGATATCTAAAAGAAGTGAGTTTTATATTCCTTCCATAGGTAATCAACAATTCAAAGCCTTGTAAGAAATCTATATGTTTGCTGATTAGTCAAGCTATTCATGGTTCTACCCTATTAGTAAGATTTCATTAGCCTATATGTTGATCAAAGATCTAAAATACAAAGCTTAAGCATATAAGTTAGGGTTTTCTACATTATTTTCCAAATAAAGTTTGACCCCAATTTTGGTGTATCACCTCACTTTTAATTCCAGTTTTGTTTTCAAAAGCTTCCTTTTTCCCTTTTCCCCATTAAGTTACCAATCAGAAGATGATATCCCATATCAAATAGGAACCGGCCTAGAATCTAGAGACTCCTCAATCATAGTCAACCCTCAACTAGAGAAGGTTTCCGTATTTAGGATAGGATACTATCAAAGCCCCAATGCCTAAGTTGGGTGGTAATTCTAAACCTAAATAATTTTTGGCACGCTCGGTGGGACTCTTTGTGATACATGAATCGAATTCACACAATCAGTGGAAAAGACTTTTAGTATTTATAGTTATCACATACCAGGAGAGGGAGAAATTTATAGAGAGAGCCCAGAGGTCCAAAAGAGCTCTCCTTCCAGCCTGTAGCAAGGGGTAGGAAGCCAGGAAGGCCAAGGAAAAGAAGATCTGAGAGAAGTTAAGATCCTCCTACTTACTATGCTGATTTACCAATTTCTGATCAAGAATCTTCAAAAATTCCTCCAGCACTTCAATTTCAAGTTGTTATTTAGCCATCATCAGAAGAG
This sequence comes from Thuja plicata, assembly GCA_018584345.1. Taxonomy (NCBI): domain Eukaryota; kingdom Viridiplantae; phylum Streptophyta; class Pinopsida; order Cupressales; family Cupressaceae; genus Thuja; species Thuja plicata. The sequence goes on along the minus strand of MU226843.1, from coordinate 46,776 downwards.
GAACTACCTGAAGTTGTAGATTTCACTGCAAAAACACCACAAATGGCTAGAAGATTGCCTTTTGTTCCATTTTCTCAAGACACTCCTTTAAGGATTGAAAATCACAACAAGATACCATTTGTAGCATTGAAGGGATTGCCATCTTTCTTGGGAGAAGGACAAACAACAACCATTGAGCAGATAAGAGATATTGCTTCTCTTTGCAATGTCCATCATATTACAAAGGAAGATGTGTCTCTAAAGCTACTACCTGCATCATTGAAGGGAAAAGCATTGGAATGGTTCCAGACTCTCCAGGTTAGATCCATTGCTACTTGGGATGCACTAGGTGAGGGATTATCTAAGTTTTTTGAAGATAAATCTGACAATCTTTCTTTGGTGGAACAACTGACTACTATCAAAAGGGCTCCACAAGAGGAGATGAATGATTTCAATTTCAGATTTTAGAACACTTGGAATAATATCCCAAACACGGTAAGACCTTCTACTGAATATGCATTTTTGTATTTTCTTAAAAGCCTAAATAGTATAATTTCAGTGATGATCCAATCCATGGGGGGAAATTATTTACCTCAATCTTTTGAGATTGCAATTAGGGTAGAGAATAGCCTCATTCAGGTAGGGAAGATAGCTCCTAGGCCACCAATGCCCTACTTTCCTAACATCCAATCCAATATTCCATTACTTGTTCCATCTTTGGCCCCATTGCCATCTTATAAGTGTGAAGAGATAATGCCTTCTACCCCATCTAATGAGTTGCAAAGTATTAAAGACATCAAAAAAATGATTGAGAGTTTACTCCAGAAATTTGGAAATGAGTTAGTAAACCTGAAAAGGTAGAAAAGCAATCCAATAGCCTATACCCCAAACCAATTTGCTATTTCTTCATCCCAGCAGCCTACTCAAGCTGCTTACCAAGGTGGCAAGCAGCAATATCAAGAAAATAACACTGCAAATAGGCAAAATTGGAATCAAAGGCCCTAGAGACCTTATAATCCTACACCCCTTAATGTTGTTAAGGATATTGTCCCTAACCAAAATAATCTTGCTGCTGATTATGAATGGTGATATCCTTGTAATGAATCCCACAATTAGTCTAAGTGCACTAATGGAGTGCTTAATCAAGCCCTAATGGTTCAAAATGCAATTGATTCATGATGAACTGCATCCACTGATGAGACTCAGCAACACCCTGATCTGACTACTTCAGACACTACATTCTTCAATTGGTAAGAGGAAGAGTTTTGTGGAGTAAGTGATTATTCACCTGTATCAGCAAACACAAGAGCCAAGAAGAGAGGTTTAGAATTGGAGCAATCAACTACCAGGTTTGCTTCCACAACTCAATCACCACTCATTCCTTCAGTTTCCATTCTGAAGGGGCCTCCTACTCTTGCAAACAAAGAAACACAACATCAGAGGCAGGCAGACCATACTATTGTTAAATCACCTTAGAAGGTACAATTTTCTATTCCCTATAATATTGTTGATAATATGAAGAAGGTCAATGTTTCTATTTCTATGTGGGACTTATTAGCTATTCCAGGACAAGCTAAGTTATTGAAGGAAGAGCTGTGAAAAGGGACACCAAGTTCACATCAAGTTGTTCAAAACCATCCTAGAGTGGTTATGGTCAATTCAGAGCCCTCAAAAGTTCATGATGAGGTGGTTAAAGAATAAAATAAATTTGGTAGAGTGTAGCAACCGACAGCACAAGTGAGTAAGAAGACTACATATTTGAAGCAACCATGAGTAATAGTTGGTAAAGGACCAACAAATATGCAAAAGATGACAGAAAAGGAAGGTTAAAAATCTACAAATAGTAAGCCTCCTCCTTTTTATGTTTCTTTGATCATTGGAAACAAGTTGGTGCATAATTGTATGGTTGACAGTGGGGCAACCACCACTGTCATGCCAAAGAAGATAGCTGATTTGTTGGATTTAAAGAATGAAGCTCTTGAGAAAGGAGTTGTCTAGCTGGATGGTTCTTCAGTCAAGACCATAGGTGTTGTTAAAAATGAGAGTTTGACCTTAAACTCATGTCCAAAATTCTCCATTTCCCAGGATATTTTTGTTATAGATCTGCCACCTTACTTTGCCCTATGTTTATCAAGAGACTTCAAAACAAAAAATAGATGGATACTTCTCATCAGATTGGTCTCACCTATATTTCAGAACTAGATATGGTGCTAAGGTGACCATAAATTTAGAGTTATGGACCAAATATCACATACAGCCTTATAATCCTAGTCCCATAAATGCAAGTTGTGAGATCATGGATCCAGATGAAATCAGTGATAATTAAACTTATAATACACAAACTGAGGAATATCCTAATATTGTGTTGGATGAATGGGATACCAGAGATGAGCAAGATGATGATGATGTGTTTGATGCTAGTTTTGGTAACTATGTGATGTTGGAATCCGATTCAATTGTGCCTAATCTGATTAAATATCAGTGTTCTAAATCTGAATTATCTAACCAACAATGGGAGTTATATTTTGATGGATCTAAGAGAAAAGATGGTGTTGGTGTAGGGGTTATGTTAATTTCACCTAATGGTGATAAATTTTATGTTTCATATAAACTATCTTTTCCATGCTCTAATAATATAGCTGAATATGAGAGTCTTATCTAGGGATTAGAATGGGCAAGGAAAAGAGGAATCAAGTGCTTAAGGGAATTTGGAGACAATGAGTTGATAATAAAGTAGGTGAGAGGTATGAATGTTGTTAAAAATGATCTTTTAAAGCTGTATAAATCTAGATTTTCTGTTATTTTGGATAAATTTGATGCATTTAACCTCATTTCTATACCTAGAAGAAAAAATATGCATGCTGATAGGTTGGCTGGTATTGGTGCTCATGTTTCAGTTACTGAAAATAAAGGATAGATCTCAGATCATTCATATGTTAAAATTATTTTAAGGACATCTATCCTGGACAATGATATTAATTGGTAGGTTTTTAACACTGATAAACATATTTTAAGCTTTATGACTGAAATAGAAGGCTTTTTAGCTTCTAAAACTGATAAATTCAGTCAACAAATGGAAAATCAAAATATTCAGCTGAAGACTAATAAGCTTCCAAGGGGATTAGTTAGCTTAGAGTCATCTTTCAACTCTAATGATCAATTTAGAAAGAATAAAACCAGCTTGCTAGTCAATTAAGATCACTATGAAGAAGTGGAGATATTCAGGGACAAGTACTTGAAGGTTGGTAACATTAATTCCCCTGAAGAAAAGAAAATGTGTATTGATTTGTTTAGGGTATTGATGTGTTTTCATGGGATTATGCTGACTTAAAAGGATTTGATCCTCAATTGACTCAGTATACTATAGAATTAGAGCCAAATTCCAAGCCCATTAGACAAAGGCAAAGGCCTATCAAACCCAAACTAGAACCTTTAATGTTGAAAGAATTGAATAAGCTTCTGAATGGTGGTATCATATTCCCTATCAAGCATACCTCTTGGGTTTCAAAGCTTGTTCTTATGAGGGAGAAGAATGGAGAGATAAGATTTTGTGTAGATTTTAGAGACCTCAATAGGGCATCTCTTAAAGATAGGAACCCTCTTCCTTCTATGGAATAGATCCTACAATATGTCTTCAGTTCTGAGAAATTCTCCCTTCTTGATGGTTATTCTGGTTATAACCAGATTTTAGTTAAAGAATCTGATCAGTTTAAAACAACCTTTACAACTAAATGGGGTACAATGGATTATAGGAGAATGCCATTTTGGTTGTCAAATGCAGGGGGCACTTTTCAGAAAGCAATGGACATGGATTTCAAGACTTTAATGTATAAGTTTTTTTGGTATACCTAGATGATGTTACAATCTACAAAAAAATTGCAAACCAACACATAGATCATTTGAGACAGATATTGAAGAGATGTAGAGAGTTTGGAATTTCTCTTAACCCAAAGAAATCTATTTTTGTAGTTCATGAAGGTAAACTTCTAGGATATCAGGTGTCTAGAGAGGGTAAAACTATTGACCCTGAGAGAATTCTTGCAATTCTAGAACTTTTATTGCCTAAACAAAAGAAAGGATTGGAGAGTTTTATTGGGAGAATAAATTTTGTTAGAAGGTTTATCCCTAATATTGCATACCTGTTGAAACCACTGACTGTTATGCTTAAGGATGTCCCTTTTAGCTGGATAGATGAGGGAAAGAAGAATTTTGAATTGATAAAATAGGCTTTGTCCTCAGCCCCTACTCTTGTTATTCCTAATTTTACTAAAGACTTTATTCTATATGCTTATGGTGGTTCTGATACTATTTCAGCAATGTTGGTTCAAAAGAATGAAGAAAAATAGGAGCAGCCAATTGCATTTTTTAGCAAAGGTACGGATGATTATGAGAAAAGATATAGCTTTGTAGAAAAACATGTTCTAGCTGTTATAAAAGTCCTAAAAAGGTTTAAGCATTTGATTGCTAGGAATAGGATACACCTACTGGTTGCACATCCTAGCATTAAAGAGTTTTTGCTAAATAAAGATGTCAATGAAAAGAGGGCAGGGTGGATAACAAGGGTCATGGAGTATGATGTGCAAATCCATGTGACCAAGCTGGTTAGAGGAAAAGGCTTATGTGCTCAAATGACAGAAGGAGAAGATAAAGTTGAAGCCACTGAAGAGGCTCTTTTTCCCCAAGGTAATTCTGTACTAATCAATGATTCAGTATCCTGGTTATCAGATATGACCAAATTTTTGCAAATTGGTCAATGTCCAATGAATATTCATAGAGCCAAAAGAAGATACTTTAGGTTACAATCTATTCCTTATGTTCTAATTGATAATATTCTTTATAGGAAATATTTTTTTGGTATTCTTCTCAAGTGCATAGACTATGTTGATCAAAGCAAGATTCTATTTGAATTCCATGATGGGTCTTGTGGAGGGTATTTCAGCCCCAAAACTAAAGCATGGAAAGTTTCAAGAGCTGGCTATTATTGGCTAGATTTGTTCAAAGATGCCCATTCATGGGAAAGAAAATGTCAAAAGTGTGCTATGTTTGCGGGAAAAAAAAGGTTGGCAGCACTGCCATTAAAGCCAATCATTGTAGCTCAGCCATTCAATAAATGGGAAGTGGCCTTTATAGGTCCAATAAATCCAAATTATAGTGCAAGACATAAGTGGATCTTAACTGACACAGACTATTTCACCAGATGGATAGAGGCTATTGCACTAAAGGAATCTACTAGAGCTTTTGTTTTAAAATTATATGATGATATTGTAAGAAGGTTTGGAGTCCCTCACTCAATAGTGTCAGATAATGCTCTAGCTTTTGTTGGGTCAACTATAATAGAGTAGGCTATCAAGAATGAAATTTATTTGAATAATTCTTCTAATTATTACCCACAGGGTAATGGTCTTGAATAATCTACCAATAAGAACCTGATTAGGATCATCAAAAAGACTTTGCAAGGAAATAAGAGGGATTGGGACTCTAAATTGAAGGAAGCCTTATGGCTGGATAGAATAACACCTAAATAGGTTATTTGGAGCTCACCCTGTGTCTTGGTTTATGGTAAAGAGGCCAGATTGCCTATTTCTGTAGAATTTCTAGCTTTACAGCTTGCTAATCAAATGTTACTATTTGAAGAGGAAGATCCTCTTAAACTAAGATATGCTGAATTGTTGCAACTAGAAGAAGAAAGGAAAAAGGCCTTGGATACTATGGAGTTAAGGCAAGCACAAACTAAGAGGTCTTTTGATAAGAGAACTACATCCTAGGATTTTGAGGAAGGGGATCTAGTACTCAAGTGGGATGTATTGAAGAGCAGGCCAGGTCAGCATGATAAATTTGACCATTTTTGGTCAAGCCCTTTTGTTATTACAACTTGTAAGGAAAATAATTCTTATCAATTGTCCACAACTGATGGGGAGGAAGTTCTACAAATTCCAGTTAATGGAATTCACCTCAAGCTTTTCTTTGAGGGTTAGGTTTAGTGTAGGTTTCATTTCAATAAGTGTTGTCCAAGCACTAGGTCTTTAGGTAGCATGAGTCTAGGTTACATGCATTTTCATTTCAATAAAATTTGCATCCATGGTTCTAGTTTTATAACTCTATTTCCCTAGGATAAGGTCTGAAGGTCATTTCTAGTAGGCAGACATCCAGCAGAAGCCACCAAAATTGTTACCCTAAATAATAGCATACAACAAAACAACTACAAATAGGAAAAAATTGCATGTTTAGGAGTCTAATTAATACTATCCTTTAGATATTATTTATTAACATTTCATTGTTACATTCATTATCAAGTATCATCATTGTACACTAAGTATTGATCACATGCCAGAATTTCAAAACTTATAACTGATCAATTACATTGTGCATTCAAACTGAGAGTAGTATACAAGTGTCTTTTCATATTTCACTTTTCATGTCAAGAAAAAAAGTACATTTGCAGAATAGAAAGCATGATAGAAGTATGGAGTAGGGGTCCCTTGAATTTCCTTGTGGTTGGTTGAATGATTGTTGGTTGTCTATCAGGTCTCCAAGTCCAGGTCTTCATCTTCATTTAGGTCTTTAGAGTTTTTGCCAGCATCATGAGAGAGAAAAGGGGTGTCAGATCTAGTTGGATCTAAGCAATACATGGGATTCAAACAACATACAATCAATTCTTCTAATGATGCATATCAATCTAATGAAACCAGTGTATCTAAAGAAAATGTGCATCCACAATATCTGAAACATAGTATTAAAGGGACTTGTTCTAAACATGAAACCTTTTTCTATTTATGGTCACTTTGATGTATTTTATTCTTGTCTTTATAACCAGATATCTGAAGGAAAGGGACTTAGTATTCCTTCTGAGAAACCTTTTTTAGAATTAGGTCAACCTATTAGTTCAACAAACACAAATGAACCAACCAACATTCATGAATGAATGTCATCCTAGATGACACTCACCCATAAACATTAATTGATTAATTTTATCTGCTGACCTAACAGATTGATTAGTGATATATGTGCAATAGGTGATCATATAGTGGAATGCAGATAGCAAGAGAAAATGTAATGAGAGTCACGAGCTCGTGCTCAAACTTCACATAAGTCATTGTATATAAGAAATGTTGTTCACATCTCAGGAAGTTACAGTTCACATTCATGAGGAGGGAGATGATGCAAATACAGAAAAGGATCCAGGATGTTGCAAGAGACACATGAGTGAGGAAGGGTTCTTAATGAACTCAAATATGCAGAAATGGAAGGATGAGAGGTTCACTATGCAAATGAGAAATGGAAGTAATGCTCTTACAGTGAGTATACAAATGTAGAAAAGGCATAATAGTTCATTTTGAAGAAATCAATGTTAGAAGATACATGCCTGGTATTGTTATCATTTATATGTTATGAAATATTGTTGTTTATGCTTATATAGATTAGTAAGATTTACAAAGAGGTAGAGATATGTAACAGAATTAACAAACTGCATATGAGCTACAAGTGAAAATTAGTGAGCAAGAATTGAAGGAATAGTATGTTTGTATTCTTTTATGAAGTAAAACATTCATAGAAAACAACTACATTCTGAGAAAAATAGTGTATGTTCACCAAATAAAGAATTCAAATAATACTATATTGGTTCATGATTTCAAAATAATACTGTATTCATTCCCTTAATGCAAAAAAATTCAAGAAATGTCTTTATGTAGGGTATTTAGATAGATACGTCTTATTGTGATATAATGTTCATCATGCATACAATGCATGGCATACAGTCATGCTAATGGAGTATACATGTTTTTAGGGTTCTTGTTGTGAGTATTGCCCATGGCAGTCATGAGCCCATGCTCAAACCCCGTGCATGGTATCTTATATGTTGATAAAAGGACTATGTGTTTTTACACTAAAAGGAACAACACTTTCACGGTGTTCTGAATATGTCATGTTCTCATTTTTGGTAAGGTATGCTCATGATTTAACCAGCGAAGCCAAATGTGAGTTACAAACATGCTGGAGGAGAAATTTATAAAGGAAGAATTCGGTCTTGACAGAGAGATGAACATGTTTTGTGATCATGACAACATCATCGTGTTTGAAGAACATTAAGTGCAGATACATATGAGCAAGAAAGCCATGCAAGAGAACTCAAGTTCATATAAAACTTGCACATTATCAAGTTCATCATAATAGCTATGTGGGTGTATCTTTTTTTTTTTTTTGCTAACATTAATGTAACATGGAGAGCATTAATGAAGAATACCACAGCAAGAAAGCAACAGAGAATAACTTGGTTTCTAGGGTTACAACAGAAAAGATAGAGTTGTGGTGGAGTTTTGAAGTAGTGAAACAATAGATTCGACATGAAGAGTAGTAACATCAAAAAACCCATTAATTTTATTTGAAAGAGATGCAATGAAGGAGACCCTAGAAAGATGGAGCTTCTAGAACTAAAGGTCTAGAAATAAACATGTAGAAGATTACAATTGGTTATGAGCAGAGTGCTTTCATTCTACACAAAGTAAACAAGAGTGAAAGATGTAACTTATCTAAAGAAGAAGAGATAAGAAGGCCGAGTTTTGAGATTCATATTAGAAGCCAAGTGTCATGGGTTATCATCAGGAGAGATGGATCCCAAGCTCTGTGTGTTTCAACAGAGAAAGCCATGACCTCTGCAAGTGTAAGTTCACCATTAGTTGGGAATGAGTCTGAGGCAGTGGCTGAGATGCCTAGTTTTGAGTCTGATTCTCATGGATCCCTCTACACCTCTCAACCACAGCTTAGATCCATTCCAAGTTGATAGTGGTTGTAAAAAAAAACTACCAACTTCAAGTCCCAGTTCAAAGAAAGGGCAGCGCCATCTGTTATGGCTTCTAAAATGATAGAGCATGAGCTCTACAAGTTACCCCTATAGGTGTTTCACATAATTGAGGCCACGGGTCATAACTCATACTCGAGAGAGCCTGAGCTCTTGAACTCCAAGTTCAAATGAATAAACCTTAGATTCAAAAGAAATGCACAAAATCTGCCATATGTTATGGTAGAGCAAGTTCAAACCAATAGTTTCCCACAAAGCCTGAGCTTCTTCACATACTTCAGAAGTAGATTTAGTGCCATCTGTTATGGCTTCCCAACTTTAGTTCAAACAAGCATGGAAGTGCTGCAAAGGAGAAAACCCTAAGTGCGAAATGAAATCGATAAATACTATGCAATGTGTTTTACCCATCTTTGAAGGCCACTGACAAAGAGAGTTAATGCCATGTCAGTTCATAGAGCCTCAACATTCTTTTCACAGTGCCACGATAGTACCTTCATGCCATGAAGACAACATTCCATCTTTTTAGTATATCATCTATGAGCTGTTATCGAACATTGAGCTTGAGTTACATGAACTTGGGTGTATTGTGGCTGGGTTGATGCAAAGTTAGGGTTTGCTCATGTCATTGTGTCTGGTTGATTAGTGGAGTTAGGCTTCTATACTACGCTATTAGGTTACAGTTTATGCATTCAGGATTAGTCATTTTTGATATTTCATGTAATAGGGTTGGGGAAATGTATTAATAGATGTATCTTTCATTCGCCAACTATAGCAGGCTAATCTTAAGGCTTGATTAGGGGGTACTTGTTAGGCCTTATGGTTTAATGTTTTTTGTTGTTGTAGAGAACTTTTGGAGGGAAATGTATTTCAAAGTTAAGCCATGAGGGCTATATAGTGGATCCTTTGCTTCATGTTTAGGGGTTTAAGATTTTAGAGTGGGGAGCTTTTAGTGAGCTATCTTGTTCCTATAGCCTTTTTATTTGATGCATTTTGTATCCATTGGATTGCAAATTTTGGAGATAGGGTATATAGTGAACTTCTTGTTCCTAGATGTTTTTTGGAGACCATTTTTGTAATCTATTCTATCAAATTTTTGGAGGGTAATAAAGCAGATAATCTATTTTCTCTATATGTCTTTTGAGTTTGGTTTTCACATCCTGTTTCATCTTTTCTTACAAGTGTGTTATTAAATTGATATCTAAAAGATGTAATTTTTATATTCCTTCCATAGGTAATCAAAAATTCAAAGACTTGTAAGAAATATGTATGTTTGCTGATTAGTCAAGCTATTCATGGTTCAACCCTAGTAGTAAGATTTGGTTAGCCTATATGTTGATCAGAGATCTAAAATATCAAGCTTAAGCATATAAGTTAGGGTTTTCTGCATTATTGTCCAAAGAAAGTTTGACCCCAATTTTGGTGTATCACCTCACTTTTAATTCAAGTTTTGTTTTCAAAAGCTTCCTTTTCCCCTTTTCCCCATTAAGTTACCAATTAGAAGGTGATATCCCATATCAAATAGAAACTGGCCTAGAATCCAGAGACTCCTTCTGAATCATAGTCCACCCATAGCTAGAGAAGGTTTCCATTCTTAGGATAGGATACTGTCAAAGCACCAATGCCTGAGTTGGGGTGGTAATTCTAAACCAAAACAATCCTTAAGGGTGGATAAATAAAATAATTTAGTATTTTTTGCACCCTCAGTGAGCCATTGAATCCTGATTTCTTTTTCCAAAATACTTCCTCTTTCTTATTCAATTTACTCCATTTTTCTCTAAGAGCTCTTTCCTTGTTACAAGTTTTATCATTGGGATCTCCCTTCTCTGTTCTATCCTGGATCTCCTTTATGTCCTTACATACTTTCTCTTTCCCTTTAAAGTTATTCCCAAAGGAGGTTTTGTTCCAACCTTTAACTTTTTCTCTCACTATTTTAATCTTTTCACTAACTTAAACCATAGAAGATCTCATACATTGAGTACCCCACCAGCTTTCCACAAGACCTCTAAAGTCAAGGTGAATGTTCCTCATGATTTCAAACCTAAATAGATACAGCCATTTTTTGGTTGTTAGACGAATCCATAAAAATAGCATTATGATCAGAAGTCATCTTAGGTTGAGAAGATGAGGAGAGTTTTGTAGTATAAGGCTAGTTAGGGGAGATCAAGAATCTATCCAACCTCACCTAGATTATGTTTTTTCCTTGTCTTTTCTTGGACTAGGTAAGGGTGGATTCCTAAAGCTCAATATCAAACATCCTTGAGGATGAGAGAAACTCAGAGAATTCAAGCACACTATCACTAAAAATCATTGTTCCCCTTAATTTATCTAAGGGATATAAGGGGGAGTTGAAATCCCCATAGGTAGCATCCATCTTTCATTCCTCTTCCCCAAAATGGTAGCACTGATAGAGGCCAATAGATATTTCCTAGAATATTTGACATTTGCGGCATACACACTCATGAGGTTACAAGGGGTATCAGAGCCATGACATTTGAAAGAGGCCATCAAGCTACACCGAGAAGAGTGAAGCAAGTTGCCATCCACTTTATTAGGATTACATAGGGTGGCCAAGCCACCTGAGGTACTATTAGCATCACTAGAAACCCATTCTGTGGCAGGCTAGATATGGTTAAAAATCTTTTCAAAACCATCCTTCATTTTTGTTTCATGCAAAATTAGGATATCAAGTTTATTGTCTAGGATAACATATTTCAGCATGTGATTCTTTAAATTACTATTTAAGCCTCTTATATTCCAAGAGAGTATGTTCAAAAATAACTTCAAAAGCTCCCACACCCCTACTTTGAGATGTGTCCCAACGTTTAGTAAGATTTGTATTCTCATATTTTTTTTCCCTTTAGAGAACCCATCCATTGTTCTTTGTTATTAGGAGAGTTTCTCATAACATTTCTCCATACATTTTCCTTATGAACTTCAAATAACCTATCCATTGTTGTCTTTTATTATTCTCTTGTTTTTTGGCTTTTTTTATTAGGAGAGCTTCTCATAACATTGCTCCATACATTTGCCTTATGACCTTGATTTTTGCACTTAAAACATTAACCTTAAAAATATGTACCATTCTTATTCATCTTATTCTTACAATTCATGGCTTTGTGATAAAATCTATTGCAGATAAAATACTTACAACTAAACCTTTGTGCATTAGGTTTCCTTTCTGGTGTCTTCATGTTGTTCTTTTTCTTAGATCTAAGGTTTTCTCCATTACATCCAAATTTGGAGCTTTCTCCTTCCTCAACTACAAGACCACACTTTTCATTTGTGCTACTTTGAATTTATAGTAATGAATCAAGTTTTGTGGTGCTGATCAGGAACTTTTCTTTATAGTCATTGGCAATCACAAGTTTTCTCTTAGTTCTTCCTCAACATCCTTAGTTTCCTACAAACTAGCAACAAGTCTATTGCATTCATCGGATATTTTCTTTAGGGATTAACTTAGGTTTTCTTCATTTTTCTTCCTCTCCTCAATCTCCTTGGTCATTCTCATCACCATAGATTCCATATCATTCTTTATGGTTGTATTCTCTCACTTAAGCTTCTCAAAACTTACAATCTTTTCTTTCAGATCCTGACTCAATTATTCATCATCTGAGATATCACTATCTTTCTAATTTAAGTGTTCACAAAGATCCCTTCTCATCATTTTTAATTCATTAAATTGTGCTTTCAATGACCTGAACAATATTGTAGCTTCTCTTAAATTCCTATGCAGTCATTTAACTTCAACTTTAGTGTGATCAATATCTTCTAATGCAACAAACAATTGTTCATACAAACCTGAAACCATTTCTCCTTTCCTAGATCAACCTCAGGTTTTTAAAATTTCTCCAAGAGACTTGGATCTGATACCAATTTTTTGTAGGGGAGAACATTGAGAGGTGGAGGGTGAATTAGTGTTCAATAAATTTCAACCTCAATATTAAAACCCACAATCTACTTTAACATATGAACTAAAAAATTAGCATGCATGAAAATAAAGAAAATAATAAAAAACCCATAACACATGGATTTTTATCATGGAAACCCTTTTAGACTAAAATCCATGGTGGAAATTGAACCCACAAGATAATACTTCTGAAATATTATCTTACAATAATATGGAATGCAGATGAATACAAGCATACTACGTAGAGGTCACTCCTCAATTAAAATCAGGGCTACAACCCTTTATACAAAGTTCACTTCCTTAAAATACCCATAAAATGATCACTATTGTTGTTAAATTAATAAAATAGCATCTAACTATGACTGATTAGAGTTCGGCATAAGCACAAAACTTAGATCCAAGCCACATTAACTCTAACTTCCTTGTATCCCTGTTGTTTGCTAATGAAAGAATCAAACCTCAGTCTCTTGTATGAAATACCTTCACACAACACGTTATCACACTTTTCACATGAATTAAACACACCTAAAAACCCTAAAATTGATCTTATATATTCTTAATTGATAATTTGATTGCATCATGTTGGCATACAAATGTTCTAGGGATATGTGAAATGTGTTGACTAAGATCGTCAAATTCCCAATTCAAATTTTGATAAAAAAAACAAAACCAAGCACAAATATTTAAATATGTCTTATCCACCATTAGAACAAAATATTAGGTGGAAAAAATGATTTAGCAAGTGTGCAAAGGGATTATCCACCTTCTCAGTCATTTTGACTGTTAAACATAAAAATTGTAACTTAAATCCATGTAACTTCTACCTGCCATAACATATTGCCACCAAATCCTAGAATTAGCATCTATATACATCTAAAATTCTTCCCTTAGGGGTGATCCAAAATATCTTAAGCTAGGAGGCTCCGCCAAACCAAAAAATGTGCATTGGCACTTTGTTCTTCATTCCATACTTAGCCAAATTCTCATAGGTCTTCCGCTTTGATCTCATGTTGCACTATGTACGTGTAATTAGAGTCTAGATACCCTTTATGCCATCAATAGAAACCTACATGTATTTATGCAGTGTCTCTTACCATTTTCCTGTTCATTACCCAAATTCCTTATTTGTAAAGGACCATCCACAAATACCTGGGTGAACAAGTTAAAGGGGATAATGGGCCCTCCATGCATTTACCTTTGAAATTTCTTCCTTTCATATTTTCCATTATCACATAATTCAAGATATTCATTGTTATATTAAACCTTAGGCAATCTAGTAACTAATGCTTATGTTGTTAGAATATGCAAACTTTGAAAATTTAAATGCCCATACCCAAAATGACAAAACCAACTTGTATCCTCATACAAGCCATATTGGAAATATTTTTTTTATGTTTTCCAAAACTCAATGAAAAATCCCTATTCTTTGTCATAGTAATAAATGTAGCCACCCTATTGTCTCGATTCTTATCATAAAATATTCACTGCTAATTTTTAAAAAATAGTTTATAATTCTCTTGCGTAATTGTCCAACATAATAAATTATAGTTTAACATGGGAGTGTATGGAGAATTTCTTAACCATTTCCATGATTTATTTTGTTCGAGCTTCCATTTCACCCTTTACAACATATGGTTAGAGAATCCAAAATCTACATCCCAAACATATTTACTATTATCTTCACCTTTCTCATTAGATAAAAATAAATTATTAGGAGTCTCATCATTGTTTTGAGTACTATGTACACTTTTACATTTAAATTTGTACTTCCTTCATACATGTTACAATGGTAACATTGGCCATTATTTTATTTATTAAACCTTTTCCTAATATTCTTGAGCCACATGTTCTTCTTGCACCACCTCTACCTTTGTTTCCTCTTTCATAATTCTAATTTTGACCTCTACCTTGGCCTTGATTTATTTTGGTGCTACTAATTGCATCTTTATTCATTTTTATTTGTGAAATGGAGGGAAAAAATTTCTCATCATTTTTTCAAAATGATTATCTTAATATTTGTTAGTAAGACATAAGAGATCCAATTAGATGATTGAACTAAAGAGTAGAAAATGTCTTTATCTTTTTCTATTATTATGGAAACAAGGTTCAACCTTGGTGTGAGAGTCCTCAACACATTTTTCACCGAAACCTCATTGATCACCATTTCTCCAAATGTAGTCATCTTATTGACTACATATTATACTGTGACACAATAGGTACTCACACTTTAATCTTTTTGCATTTTAAAATTCTTTACTTCTCTCCTTAATTTTTGTACCATGACAAGTTTAACTTGCTCACTAGCCATTTAAGATTCTTTTAGAGTGTTCCAAACAACCATTTTCATCTTTAAATATATAATTATTAAAAATAATCTCGTCTCAAGAGCTATTTAATTTTGAAAAAATGCTTGAGAATTCTTCCTCTTGGCTTCCTTATTAGCTACTTTAACATTACCTATGAGGGAATTCCAATTTGGTGGTTTTTCATAACTTGATTCAACTATATTCCATAATTACTTTTCTATCAATAATTTCATCATTTTTATGCACATTTATAATCATACTTATTTTCATCAAACTTTGGAATAGGTATTTTTTTAAAATTCAAAATAAAATATCTTTGGAAAAATCTCAATCACAAAATCTTTATCCTGAAGAAAAAGCACATGCTCTATTACAAATTTTAGTTTTCTAAAACCATCTTCACCTCTAAAACAACTTATCAACTAAAAAAAAATAGAGACAAAAAAAAGAACAATAATGGAATGAGTCACGTACTATCCTTTCAATACCTTTGTGCATACATGAATAACATAAAATTGTCAATGTTAGAGTGGCATGTGATCGTAATGGTAGGTTTGTCGTGGTTGTGGCTATCCCTTTAGTAACCTTGACAAATCATTATGTTAAGGCAAATGCAGCCTACATTGGAATCAAATTGGAAGTCTCTAATGGTTAGTGAAATATTTAGATAGCTCGAGTAACTCATAAAACATTATCAACTATTTTAAGGGTGTTTAGTCACGAAATAACTCATTATTGAAGTCACTAGATTTTTGGTGGAGGTAAATAAATTTTACTAAGATCAAAAGGGATTTGATGATGTAGATAATATATTTTTCAAAGAAGGTGAATGGGAGAGTGTTAAGGAGACTATTGATCTGGGGGTTATCATTATGCATCTAATAAACCCATTTCAGGTAAAGTAGGAGAAGCTATCATGAGGCACATAACCCTTGATGGATTCTTTAAAATCCTAATTAGCTATAATTTTACGATCTTAAAACATTTAAGGCATGATAGATTGATATCTCTACACTTTTATCTTATATATTCTCTCTGCAATGAGATTAAAGCACATAGAAAAAAAACCCCGATTTCTTGGAGCTCCATGAAATGTCCATACTCCTCATGGAGCATGATAAAATTTTGTTTATTCAACCAAAACCTTTCTATTCTAAGCATCAAATTGAGTTTTCCTAGAATGTTAATAGGCATTAATCTAATTTCTCTTCCAAACCTAATGATGTCCTATCTTATGAAGAAGGTTGCTACCATCTTGGTAATTGAAAAATTCCTAATAATGATGGTTTCACCCCCTCATTGGCCAAATGGGTATGAAATAGATAAATAAGATTGTGATTATTATTTTCCCTTTTCGAGTACATTCCAAACTCCCAAATCTCTATTTTTCTAAGAAGGGTAAATATCTAGTGGGGGAACCTTCTAAATATTCAATGCACAAAAAGGTTAAAGAGAAGTAAAAAGGTCCCAATTTATCTCATTCTTTAACTTGTGACAAAAGGAAGATGGGTTCCCCCATGTCAAGAAGACTCTACAAAAGCCAACTGTGAATATAAAAAACAAGATGGATGAGGAGGTTGGGGATAGGGTTGACATCCCTGAATCTAGGATGGACCCTTAAGGGGTAGAGTTTAACATAGAAAACCATTTTCAAATAGATAAAGGTACCCATGTAGATATGGAGAAGGGGTCCTCTACAATTATTAAATGGGACATGTTGATTGTGTCCATGGATGTGATGAAGGGACAAAATAACCTCTTCAAATTGATGGTGTCTGAAATCAACTTACTTAAGGATATGGTTAATACTCTTAATAAAAAAGTGGATATGTGGTAGAATAGCATGAACAGGAACCCTACTTTGTAAAATTCTCATCAAATGTTTTCTGTTATATAAAATCTAGCCAAGAATGTGAAAACTATGAAGATAGATCATGAGGAAAATATTTCACATTGAAAAGAGACCATCAATAAGGTACATGACAATCTTAGAGCTATTGTGGTTGTTATTAGAATGACCATGTGAAATAGTATATATGATCTTAAGATACTAAATGTAAAGGAATGGGCCCTTAAGGTTTTGAAAATAGAAAATATGGCTCTCCTTCTATTATTGTAGAGCGCAAAGAAAAAAATATTATTGTAGATCAATATTACACATGTATATAGGGCCTATTATTGGACCCTGAACTAGAATGTATATCCATGATAAGGACAAAATTGATCACTCCAATAGTGTCCTTGATGCTTTTTACTTCAATGGAATTATTCACAAGATTATAGAAGTGGAAAAATATTAAATAATCTTCAGTATGCTTTTAGGTATGTCAACCTTTTTGGTTTTCATTTACTTTTCTGTTTGTTAGCTATTGATCTATGTCTAGTTTTCTCTTCTTTCTAGTAGTCCTTTATTTATAAAGGGTTTTGGGTCTTTTCAAAATCCTATTTTAATCTAATAAAAAATCCAATCCATTCAACAGCTTGCATAGGACATTAATTTTTACTCTATTTTAGATGATCTTTAATACAAAGTTTTATTTATTGTAGCTTGAAAAAAAAACAAATCAGCTAAATAAATATAATTGATTGCCTATGAAAAATAAACAATGACATGATATGGTTGAGGAAGATAACATAACTTAACTCAACTATTAAAATATTTTTTCTTAGTTACATATCCTATGTTCCTTGCATAATTTTTTTAGGACTAGAACTAGAAGCTAAAATAAATTAAGAATTATTTTAAACTATAGATGTACACATAAAATGACTATGTATAGCATCAAAGAGGATCTAAATTACAATTTCATGGTATTCAAAGTGTTGATCACTATGAGGTTCTAAGAGGCTGGTGAATTAGAACAAAAAAGCTTAAAAATTCTCCCACATGCTTATTAATTATTCATTAATCCAATCATCTATCAGCATAAGATAGAGAAATGATAACACAAACACATGAACACTAGATTTTTGTGGAAACCCCAAGATGGGAAAAACCACTGTGAGAAATGTACTCACTATATGCAAATATATCATTACAAAGTTTTAGGTTAGAATCCAAGGAACTCATTTTCCCTACCAATTTAAGCACACTTCCAAGAACTTCTCTAATCGTCAATAAAACAATAAGTAAAGATCTCCAATATAAACTCACTACTTCAAGAAATAAATGAAAATAAAATCTCCTAAATTATTGTAGTGCCCTTCTTGTCTAATTCAATAATATGCACTTCAATTTTGTCTTGTTCATACAATTTCCCCTTCACACTTGATCCATACAATCCTCACTATTGTATTACATTCAACAACACTCATCTCGTCACTTTTCACAGAAATAATAAATATTTTTCCATCATAAACAATAATAAGGTCATCTATAAAAAAAAAGTATTATAAATACAAATTCAGCTACCTTGAGTAAAAATACTCAATACAGTCCACCCTAGGAGATAAAGGAGATGCAAACCCATCGTTAAATTTCTTATCCAGCTAATATAATCCATCTTTACACATCACAAATTTCTCTAAAGGTGGACCCAAAGATAATATGTAAAAGAAAATTAAAAACATGTTATAGGTCAGTCCAAAAATATTCCACAAAACATAAAATGCAATCAGAAGCATGACACAATATGGTAAAATCATCTTAAGTCTATTAGATATTTCCTTAACCTATACATAAACTAATAATACTCAAATAAAGTCCCAACAAATAGTTGAGTCGGTCAAAAGCAAACTTAGACAACAAAATAGTGAATATAACAAGAAATCCTCATCTATGAAACAAACTATAAAAATATATATGGGCTAAAATATTGTATGGACCCATTGACCATGTCCACCAAACCAAATATGCTAAAATCTCATTTTAGATAAATGCAATCCATTATGTGAGCCTGTCCAATCCTTCCAGATAGTCATCCTCATTGTCAACCAAATAAAGCATCATATCTGTGTCAACTAATCAATTAGCGAGGAGAACACATGATAGTACAATATAAATACTAACCAGTAATTAGACCCAGAGCACAAATAGTCATCATATCATATATAGGAATTAAAATAACTCTCCCGTGAAGTATCTTAATACTCTTTCATGCATGTTCTTTGTTGGTCCAATGTTGTTATAATGGAAAGGGTGTGACTCAGAGGGGAGGGGTGAATTAGTACCCTTAAAAACTTTTAGTTAATTCCTTTGTATCCACTATTTTTAATAATCCACTGAGTACATTGCTTACACCAAACATATAGTATCAATGATGAAATGTAAATGCATGTAAAATAAACATTACACATACACACAATTAAGTGCTCATGACACTAGTATTTTGGTATTGCAGAAAACCCCTGTTAGAAGGTAAAAACTGCGGTGGGGATGAGACCCACAAAACTTCACTACTACGGTAATAAATATAGCTTGTTAAAGATTACAAACAATGATCACTTCTAATGATCTTACCATGTTAGGAGTAACAAAAAGATCAACTAGATCTACCTTGTGTGAGGATTTAGCAACACAATCTATGTGTGCACTCAGTTAAGAGATTTACAATAAGATAGTTAAGTCTACCCTTTTAAGAGATTTAGGGGTCTATTACAATTGTTAGAGAGTAACATAAATGTGATCTCAAATATATACAATCTCAATATTGCTAATACAGATCCATTAAGTTAATAAAAAACATATCACCTTAATGTGAATGATAATACCTTTTGCTTTGCTCTACTCGGTAGCCTTGCCTTAGTTCTGTAAATGTATTTATGCAATGTAGTCTCTGTCCTTGAAATCTATTGTCTGATCTTTGATGTCTATAGTATGGCGGCTACTTAATCATTTCTTGATCAATATACTTAACAAAATTTGACATTTATATATTTATATATCAAATGATATGACCTAATTACGGCTCAACAATTACATCCTTACCCTAAGATCAATGGTGTACATAATTTACCTAGATCATCTACACATAGGAGACATAAAAAATCAATGATGTAAATTTGTAATTAATGTCCTTGATCGTGTAAACCATTATCTAGGTCAGCTCAAAAGTTGTTACATAGAATAATCTACCATAACAAACTTTTATGTGGACTTTGTTCCACTCAGTTAATGTTGTCTCTTGGTTCTCAGTGTATACTATGTATCTTAGTTATACTAGTTTTCAGTTATGTTGTGTAGTGCAGTGTTTTCTTCTAGTCGATACAGTCTATTTACTCGGGTATCACTATACTCAATTAACTCTAGGTGTGATCATAGCACTCAGTTAACTCTGCACTTCGGTGATATATATTAACTGTCTTGTGTTGACTCTATCACTGACTATCCTTTATGTCTGCTTGATAACTAATGACAACTTCAATGTGCAATTGGAGTAACATTCTCCCCCTTTGGTATTAGTATAAAAAACTTACTACTCTACATAATACTATACATAATAACTTCCCCTTTGTACATGCTCCCCGTTTGTATACACTCGGTATATGTATATGAACATCCAGATGATAGTATCCCCCTTTACTATACATATATTTCACCCTTTTTTGAAATAATGACAAATGGAGTATAACTTACGATTTGTCAAAAATGTTAGGATGGGCATTCTTAAGAGTTTCCAATAACTTCTCCCATTCCTCCTTTAAATGCTCGAGGGTGAGTAGCTCTAAATTTAGCTAGGCATGCATATCAATTCTTTCTATCACTGATAAATCTGGGGTGGCAATCAGATTCTTTGCCAAAGTCACATGTTTTTGCATCATGACTAAATACGGTAATAAAATTTCCTAAAGCTCAGTAACTTGTTCTCTGATTTGTTCCTCTTCTTTTTTTAACTCCTATTTTGACCGTTGGTTTTGAAGTATTATCTTATAATGCAACTGTAGTGCATGTTGCTCAATTGATAGACTATGTGCACTATTATTTATATCTTGATCTATTTTCTTGAGTTTTTCACTAATCTCGGTAGTGAAGTGATATAGTGTGCATAACTTCTGTAGAATAGTAATGGCTTCTGATATAACAATTTCTAAAAAATTTAGAAGTTCTGATAGAGTTTCCTTATGGACTGCCACTGCCTGGTTGTTCTTCTTGGTAACTTTATATTGGATCTTCTTCTCTCCTCACTCTTCTAATATCTCTTTGGCATCAATGTCAGGTTTATCAATTGCCTCGGTAAGAAGTTCAAGTTGTTCCAGTATGGGGCTCGTTCATCAATGTTTATATCTGGTATAGCATGCATTAAGATCTCTTTGGCTTTTTATAGTACTTGTGCACTCTTTCCTTCTAATATAAGCTTCTCTTGTGCTGCCTTTCTAGTGCAAAGTTCACCATATTTCTTTGGTGTTTCCAGATTAAGCATCCTTGGATCCCATTCACTTATCTCTATGATTTCATCCATTGTAAATGTGTCCTTGGTTCCTTTGTTTTTCGTCTTCTTCTTCTTACCTTGAACACTCGATGATGGTGATAATTCTAATGCTAACTGATCCTTTTTATTAGTTTCTGACTTTGATTGCTCGGTACTCAGTGTGACAACTTGTTTAGGTGCCTCGGTAGTTGACCTTGTGTTTGTAGTAGATGTATCTACTATATTTACATGAGTATTTGTAGTACCCTCACCTTTCTCTTCTATAGCATCAGTGGTATCTTTAGGTGCATCACCTTGGTTTGTTCTACCACTATACTCGGTCTCTTTACCGTGATCTTCACCCTTATCTTCATTTATATCTTTGATTTTCTTAGGTGTCTTTTGTCGTGCTTCGTTCTCAATTTCAATTGCTTTGACCAAAATAGGTAATTGGTCAGGTATATTTTCTCAGGCAACCTGTGATTTATCTTTCTCATCAATAGTCTCCATTGCTCTGATAGATTCATCTTACTTGGCCTTATCATCCGGATCTCCTCCAGTTACATCACTTATTGTGATATATGGGTGACCTAAATTAGTCAAGAGTTCAAGAATACCATCTAACACATTAAATCAACTGCTACATCATCAACTGTTATGGGTTATGTACTCAGTCTAGTAGATTCAACATCATGTACTTGCTCGGTATCCTAGATAACCTTGGATGGATTCAACAATTCATTCCAAATCTTGGTTTTCTCAATATCCACTTCCTTCATATTTCCTTGTAGAATATTCAGTGTTCTTTGTTTCTTCAAAAATTGCTTGGCATATTGTTTCATTATATCATGTATTTCCTCAAATGTACAATAAACTTTAATAAGTGTGAGAACTTCTTCTCTCATCTATTTCTCGGTTTGGAGGGCATATGACCATCTTGATGATATTTTATCATATAGTTCTAATGGTATAGAAGTAGAAAACTCAACTGGAACTTGTTTAAAGTTTATCATCATACCTATGATTTCTTCTTCAATTATATACTTGTGTTCGGTAGTCAGATCAAAATAGGATTGTATCTTTGGATTGTCTAATTGTCTGGTTGTCTTGATTGCTTCTGCAATATCATCAATGGTCTGTGATGTCATGTTGTGAACAACCTTGAATGGTTCTGGATTTTCATCAGAATCATCATTGTCATCTTTGTTTCACACATATCTTCTCTTTTTTCTCAGTGTATTAGTAGTAGTACCCTTCTACTTCCTTGTTTGGTATGTGAATTTCACTGAGGGTCTCATTTTTTTTTGCTACACCTTTCTTCAAAGGTGGTGAATCAATAGTCACTGATTGTGATCTTGTCTATGGTGGAGATACAGTCTTTTTTCTTTTTCCTTTTTTGGCCTTGGATGCCTCAATTGGTGCTACATATGACTTGGTATTGTCAGTGTATTGGTCAGGTTCTGCTTCTTGACCAAATGGGGTCTGCTCCTTGGTTTTATCTTGTGACTTATCCAATTCTTCATCTTGTATAGAAAGTTTCCTCTTCAAAGTTTTAACAATGTTTGTCTTTTTCTAACCTAGCTGTTGAACTTGTAAAGTAATTTATATTCATGTCTTTGCCTCATCATAGGTGCCAAATCTCATGGTAGATTTGTCAATAGGCTGATTTAACAATTTATCAATAGAATTAGATGCAAGATCAATATCTAATTCATAGAATTTTGGAGGTATCCATGCAGTCCTCAGATTTGTTCCTTTGACTAACATTATATCTCTATCTACTAAAAAAAAAATCATCTTTGTATTGTTCTACTAGTTGTTATGGAATCCATCATCTCTTTTCCATTCTAGCTTTGAACTTAGAAAAGTATTCATTTATCTTAGGCTCAAAGTTCTTTCCTAGGCTTGTAATCATTTCTTCAATTTGGATTGTAACCAGCCTCTTTGTCTTCCACTTAACTTTACCAATTGAAGGAAAGCAATTTTGCATGGAGAACAATATGCAAAGTAGTAATGAACTGAACTTACATGCATTTGTCTTTGCTGACCTGATGGTTCTCATATTCTCTTCAAATTGCTTCCATAATAGCTCAGAAAGATCAAGTTGTAGACCTTTCTTGACAATATCGTAAGCTATATCAACAGCTCCACATGGTATGTTATTTGGCCTGCTTGACTAAAATATCTTATACCCAATGGCATAAGCACTAAATATTAGTTCAAGATCATTGATGCAGTTGACCTTCAAGCCTCTACCATCCCACTCGGCTAATGTTATCTTTTCTAACTCATTTCTTAGTAGGTGTCTTAGGTCTTTCACTTTGTCAGATATGGGATACCCTGTGACTGCATAAATGACATCCATGGTTATCATTTTAGGCTCATCCAGCCATATCTTTCATTTGTGTACTTTGCTTAATACAATGTGTATCCATTCATTTTGAAAGACCTTTAGAAAATCTAGGGCACGAGTTAACCCTTTAAATTCCAAATGTTTATAGTCTTCTTTCATCTTTTCGTCTATGCACAATGATTTCTAATGAGCTCAAAATCTCTGATTTCACCAATTTTGTAGTGTATATATGCACAGACGTCTTGCACTAGCAAAACACTAGACGAGATAGACAAAAATGCACCTTGATTGTTTGGTTGTGCAGCAACTTGTGGTTGGAACTTGTAATTTGGTTCCAAGCAGGTGAAGTTCTGCACTAATACAACCTTTTTCTCCTTAGCTAGATTTTCTTACATTTTCCACGAAGATGTTGTGATTCTATTTTTAGGGCTTTCGTAAAATGTGCTTGAATAACTCAGTGAGGGCATAATACATAGTAACTAACCTCTATGTGCTTGGAATCTATACACACAAAAGTAGTGCACTTCTATGAATCCTTACATGCAAGGAAACTCAAGAATGAGCCCTCACAAATCGATCCATAGCTCTCTATGCATGGAGTTGCAAGATTTGTAAAATTGCTCTCAGCTAGAGCTATAAACTCATGACCTTGCCAATAAACCATACAATGAGAGATTCACAATGAAAACAAGGGCAAGAATGCCAATATCTCCAATAAAACCAAATGTATGCAATGCAATGTAAATCTATATGACAATGCAAGTTAATCTATTGCATAAAAGGAAATCTAAGCTAATATGCCATGATAATGCAACTAAGAAAGTAAATATGCAACTACAATGAAATGCAATAACAAGTCTTCAAAGCTTGGATGTAGAATGTCTTCAAAGAGCTCTAAATGACCTAGAAAACTTGCAGCATAACAATACTATAAAAACCTAAGATATCAAAATGAAGGAGAGAGCTCTCCTTTTATAAGAAATGAGATGAAATGGACCATTGAGATTAAGAGGCAAAAGTCTAAATCAAGGGTGGAGAAAAATGGAAGCTTGATCCTCGTGCACAAATATCCTCCAATAGGAAAATAGGAGTTGACTTTTGTGTCCCACATAAGACAAAAAAAATTTTTTTTTTCTTTTTGTAAAATAAGAATAATGATTTATTTGTGCAATATAGGATAAGATGAAAAGTGGGGATTTTTTATTTAAATAAAAGAGGAGAAAATTCCTTTTATTTAAATAAAGGCTTAGGATAAAGTGATTTTATTATTTAATTAAAAGAGATTTTTAATTAATTAAAAGAGAGCATGTT
>MU226842.1:759070-774441 GCA_018584345.1 Thuja plicata | reverse complement strand
AATAGACTCTGTAATAATTACTTGCTACCATTTATTTAAAATATAATATAATAACCTCATTGTATTGTGTGAGACAAATGTATTGATATTTTTAAATACTAATGGGCCCCAAAATTTCTTCAAGACCGTTGGTTTATATTGAGATCAACAATCTGAAAGAAATTTAAGCTCCCATAAGCATTACAAACCAGATAGTAACATTTTTACCTCAGAATATAATGAGGGTCACTAGATTATACTTTAAGTTAGTAATGGAAACTAAAAGTTGGTGATAGATCCCTATAGTAACTAATAGTCATGATATATTATTGGAGAATTAATTTAAATTTCTACAATAACTTATAAACTCTGGCAAATCAAATCTAATCATGTATTGAATATTGTGGCAAATTTTTGAGTTCAAGTTTTTAATAAAATAAATGATTTTGCGATTTAAATATTTCTAAATCAAAATTTTGTAAAAATGTTACGATTTAGGTTGCCTTAAATCTTGAATTATTAGCCAAATTTGGATTCTCAAATTTCCAAAATTAGCCAATTGCCGAATATTAGCCACTAAAAATTACTATGAAAACAATTATACATCATTTATAATCTATCACATTTACTTCCAGGTCCGTAATTCATGCTCATAATTAATTTCACACACCACATGTTTGAAGTCGGCCAGGAAATAGGTCTTCTCTAGAATACATGCCACAGATGATGTCATCAATATCTAAACAGTAATCGAACTCAACCCATTACTCTACCATATGTTGGCTTTCCATCAGTAAGCTCACAAGTTCTAAAATATCTTTGCCAGAAGGATATACGCCAAACACAGAGACCTGCTCTGTCCAGAATCATAGTTACAGTCCAGAAAACTAGTCTTCACTAAATCAACTGTAACATCCACATTATGTAACATAGAGCCAAGAAACCTTAGGAATAAGGTCAGCACACATCCTTCTGCATAAATCTAACTTCGATCATTTTGAATCATCTATACAGTGTCTGTACTCTCCTTCCATTTAAGTAGCCAGTCTATCTTCTCCATAGAAATATCTGTTGACATCAGTGACAAAACATGAATATCAATAGCATGATTAGTAACCAAAACTAATATCATCCAACGTAAGAAAGAGTCCATCTTCTCATACCAAGCTCGAGGGGACTATTTGAGACCATACAAAGAATGTCTAATTTTGCAAACCAAGGAGGAATCCTGCACAAATCCCTGAGGCCGCTCCATGTAAATCTCCTCAGTAAGATCACCGTGCGAGAATGCACTCTTCACATCCATCTGAAAAATGGGCCATCCCTGGGAAGTTGCGAGGTATAAGATAAGGAAAATAGAATTCATCCAAGTGACAACGGAAAATGTCTCAGCGTAATCAATACCCTCAACCTATGAGAAACCCTTCACAATAAGACGTTCCTTGTACTTATCAATAGAACCATCAACAAAAAACTTAGTACGATACAACCACTTGCATCACACTAACTATCTTCCCTTAGGAATAGAACAAAGATCACATGTATGATTCTTCGTCAAAGAAGAATACTCCTCCTCCATAGAACTGTCTCACTATAAATGTCTTGTCGTAGCTAAAAAATTCTGAGGATCAACACAAATAGCATGACTTAGAAGGCTAAAACCTGCAATATGAGACCAGGTGTGATGGGAAGATGAAGGGTCACCTGCCAGAGATCATATAGCCTCAACAGTAACATGAGCCCATATAGGCATATGTGGATGATTCGGTGGTGGAGGTAAATGGGGATCAACAAGATCATCATCCTCATTATCCTGAAAAGAATCTGGAAGAGATGAGGGAGTAGTGGTAAGTGAAGTAGACACTGGAGTCAGGGTATCTACTGCAGGAAGACGCTCATTAAACTGGACATCTCGTTGAAATAGGACCTCTCTAGAATCAGGATCAAACAACATGTACACCTTGACATCCTTGTAGTAGCCAACAAAAATGAGGTGTCAGCTCTTCTGCTCCATTGCTCTCCTCTAAGAATCAGGTATAAATTCCCATGCTTCACTACCAAAAACTCGAAATGAAGATACATCAAGCTTGACATGAGACCAATCCTCCTTAGGAGTCATATTTAGAATTGCTGTGTGGGGCATCCGATTCTAAATATAGTTGGCACAATTAACTGCCTCTGCCCAAAAAGATGAATCCATGGACCTAGACTGAATCATACAATTTGCCATCTCCCAAAGTGTTATGTTCTTTCTCCCTACTACACCATTCTATTGAGGGGTGTAGGGAACTAAAAATTGATGTCGTAGACCATGTTCAGAGAAAAAATCTTTGAAATCTTGATTCACATACTCCCCCCCCATTATTTGTGTGTATCCTTCGAATAGAAAGACCATATTGCTTCTCCAAAAATGTCTTAAACATTCAAAATGAATCAAAGACATCAGACTTGTACTTAATAAAGTACACCCATGTGTGCCTGGAGAAGTCATCAATGAAAGTAAGCACATATCTGGCACCATAAAAAGGAGTAGGAAATGACATGAGGTCACTATGTATCAAATCTAGTGGTGCCAAAGCACGAGTAGCTTATCCCTGAGGAAAAGGATCCCTATGTTGTTTGCCAAGAACACAACCCTGAAAAACACCATCAGTGCAAGAAATCTAAGGAAGCCTGAGAACAAATGTCTATGTGCTCATCTGCTGAAGATATTTGTAATTGACATGGCCCAAATGCTCATGCCAAAGCCTTCTCACTGAATTTGCATGTGCTATAAGAGAGGAACATGTACCATCAGAAGGCTCAAATCTATCAAATATGTATAAGCGAGATGTATTGTCAACACTCCCAGTAGCCACAATTGAATCATAATCATGGAGGTCCTGAATGACCACATCATGTGGTGAGAACTCAACTATCTTACTAGAGCCATAGTGGCAAATCTGGTAGATGGACAAGAGGTTCATTGAGATATCAGGGACCACAAAAACATCCTGAAGAGAACCCCCAACTAATGCAACTGAACCAAAACCCAAAAATAAAAGATGTGATGAGTTCCCAATAGGAATGTATGAAGTAGCATACGGAGCAAGTGAGATTACCAACTGCCAAGTGTGAGTCTTGTGGTGAGAGGCACCTGAATCCAAAATCCAAGTGGGCCCAAAAGTCTATGCTTGTGCAGTAAGAGCATGACCTTTACCTGTAGGGGAGGATGTGGATTAAGGAGTAGAAATGTGTTGCTCCTACATGGCTTCCTCTAAAGTCTCTGAATATTTCCAACACCTAGAAACAAGATGCCCATCCTTGCCACAAAAACTACCAGTTTCACCTATTTTCTTCTTAGTCTTGGAGGAAGACTCAGCAAACTTCAAAGAAGATTTACCCTTTGAAGGGTAAGATGAAGGTTTTGAATTAGTTTTCTATGCAGGTTTGGAGGTAGACTCACTGCCTACTGAATCTTTCTTCAATTTGGCTTTCTGTTTTGGTTTCCCCTGTGAAGACTGAGCCACCAATGCTTTGCTCATAGAGCCATAAGCATCCATTTGTTGGATCTTTTCCTATTCTCATGTCAACCAATCATAGAAAGCCTCAAAAGAAGGCATAGTGTGCCTAGCACCCAAAGCATCCATAGTGGAGTAGAAAGTAGAAGAGAAGATCTAAAACTGTCCTCGCAGTTTTGCGAGTATCAGAAAGATACACTCATCATCGGACTTGTTCTTCCTACATCCCTGTAAAATTGAATGGAGAGATTTGAACTTCATCAAGAAGTCCTCGATGGTGGGAAAACTGTCATGAGTCAAAGAAGTCAACTCTACATCAAGTTGTAGTGCTCGAAACTCATTCACTGTGCCAAAAAGATCTGCAAACTTTCCCTAAATGGCCTGAGAAGTGTGCAAATTTTCTAAGTGAAAAAAGAGATTGTCTAAAATGTTCAATGCTATTAAGCCCATGGCTTCATCCATCTTATTTTGTGTTGAAGAATCTCAAAAATATGCTACAAAAAGGGTTGTTTCTCATCTAGACAAGATCACAAACCGTGTGACATGAGCAACTTGGTCATGTGTGCTTTCCAGGTGTGGTAGTTATGTGGTGTTAGTCAGGTGACTGAAAGGTCTGACATTGAGAGGAAGAAGATGAAAGTAGAAGGGTCTTTCTGAAGTAAATGATAGAAATGAAAATGCGACCCCCACAATGTAGTATACTTTCCCCCATACACCCAAAAATAACTTAGAGAGCACCAAAAACAAGAAAAAAACCTGGACACCAAATGCAAAGAGGGAGGAAACTAAAGCCTCTACTTTGAAGCTAAAATTAGGTACTCAAATGGCCAAATTTGCATATAAAACATACATGGTGGTCTCCGGCTCAGAAAGAGCTTTCTGGCGATATCTTTTTTGTTGAAAAATGATATCGTATGCTCTAGTTATGATCAAAAGACTGACAGGAGGTTAGAATGAGCAGCTCGCTGGAAAAACACAGTCATGAGAAAAAAATTGACATCCAAATGGTCGTTGCCCATCACTACAAAAAAATTGATGGCTGTATGACCATCAACTGGTCGTCGCTGATGTCATCACTAGAAAAAAATTCTCGTAGCCAAGAAAATGACTTCACCTCCCAGAAGGGTGACGTTAGTGTGCTGACGTGGATGGTGGGCCTCGGGCAACACTATGGTGGCGGTGGTCCATCGGCTGATCACTGACAGTGGGGGTGGCGGCGTGGCACGGGCTGGGCCGTGGTAGTGTGCGATGGTGGCGTGGTGGCTATGCAACCACTGCGCTTTTCTTGTGCAATAAAATCAAGTTTTTTGGAGTTTTTAAAATAATTTTTAATTTATTTTTTTGAGTTTTTCTCGAAATATGTGCCCATACAGCCCTGGAGGCCAATTTTTTTTTGCCTCAGAGGCACAGTAGGCCAAATAGGTCATGCCTTATATCAAAATGGGGGTTTTAGAGCCTTCTGGACTCAACCATGAAGTCAATTTTTGTCCAACGTGCTCCAAAATTTTTTACCACCAGATTGAAGATAAAAACCCTAAAAAAGCTTAGATTTTCTCCTTCAAATCATGCTTCAAAAACTGCAGAATAAACAATAGTAGAGGGGCTCTGATACCATGAAGGATCTAAGAAACATTGATCTGATAACGCCCAAGAACAACTGCATGCAAGTACCTGTTACAAGAAAGAAGTAGAAAGGAGGAAAAAGTTGACGAACTCAGAAGCTCAGAGAAACTCGAAAAGAGCAGAGCAAAAATGTTTTCCTAAATAATGAACAATAATTAAAAAGTTCAACCTTAAAAGGTGAACAAAAACCTAAAAGGAAAAAATCTGGATTGCACATTAATAATTAATAAAATAATTAATTATTAATGCACCTAAGAGATAACTTAAACACTAAAGAGTAATAAAATAAATTAACTAATTAAATTAACATGATTTAATTAATAAGCAATAAATAATTATTACTCTAACAATAATACCCAACATGCAATATCTTATGGGTGGTAGTTCTTGCTGAAATGTGGCCACCACATACTCCATCATGTAACTCCTTAAACATTGAATCTGCTTGGTACACATCTAGACAAAACAAAGGAACACCTTCTCTATTTTTCCAATATAAGTCACCTTGTATAAAAACATATCTAGATGCCTGTAACTTTATTGTTCTTTTTTTATTATCATTTAAACCTTCTTGACATCTCATGTGCTTTAAGAAATATACTATATCAGTATACCAAGGGCAATTTTCAATACTCACTATTGATTTATCTGAGTTCACCTGATTTACTTGAATTGCCTCCAGATTTGATTCAACCATAAGTTTAGCAAGACCTTGTCCTCTAACTAGCTTTGTTATTAGGATCTCCATGTCAAACTCCTGAATATGTTTCACCCATCTGCATCTCCTTTCTGTAACCTCTGACTGCCTGAATATGTCTTTAATTGTTGCATTTGGCACATAGGCTATCACCTTTGCTTGTACCAAATATGGTCTAAAAGATTTCACTGCTTTGGCAAGGGCATAATCTTGCTTTTCATTTATGTCATAATTCAGTTCTGTTTCTTTAAGGGTTTTACTAAAAAATTCTATTGGTTGTTCATAGCCCTCATCATTTTTTTGCAACATAACAACAACAATAGTATGATAAGATGCGATATAAAATATCTGAAAAAGGTTTGGAGAAATCAGGTGCCTTAAGGACTGGAACTTCCTTGATTGCTTTCTTAATATTAGAAAATGCCTCTAGGGCCTCATTTGCCCATTTAATCTCTGCACCCTTTTTTGACATCTTTGTAATAGGCTTAATTATCTCACACAAGTTAGGGACAAATCTTCTCACAAAGTTTATTTGTCCAAATAAAGAGTGTATTCCTTTAACATTCTTAGGAATCTGGATTATATCTATGGCTTCAATCCTTTTAGGGTCTATTCTTACACCATCCTTTGATACAATGTGCCCAAGTAACTTCCCTTCAGTTACTCCAAAGTGGAATTTCTTTGGGTTTAGAGATATCCCATATTTCAAAGCTCTTTTAAAAACTTGCTCCAAATGATTACAATCCTCTTCTGCCTTTTTTGAATATGCAGTCAAATCATCATGGTATACAACCATGATGAGATCAATCAAGCCATCAAAATCCACATCCATAACTCTTTGGAATATTTCTCCCGCATTAGTCAACCCAAAGGGCATCCTTGCATAAACATAGGTTCCCCAAGGAGTGGTAAAGGTTGTCTTGCATTGCTCTAACTCTTTAACCTTCATTTGGTTGTATCCTGAGAATCCATCCATCATATACAATAATTCATTCCCAGTAACCTTCTGTAAAAGAGCCTCCATATTAGGTAATGCATAGTTATCTTTTAAAGATGATATATACAATTTTATAAAATCAACACACAACCTTATATCTCCATTCTTCTTTCTAACTGGGACCAAGTTTGACACCCATGTAGAATGTCTTATATGCACTATTATTCTTGCATCCCTTAATTTTCCAAGCTCTTCCCTCATTTTATGGGCTAGCATTGGGTTTATAGGATGTTGTCTTTGCCTAAAAGGCTTTGCATCTGGTTTTAAAGGGATTTCATGCTGAAATAAATCTTCCTGGTAAGCCTTAAGTTCATCATATGACCATGCAAAAATATGCCTATACTTCCTTAACAAAGCTGTCAATTATGCCTTAATCTTAGGGGTGAGCTTCTTACCTATGTATACTTCCTTTGGAGTATGATCATTTCCCAAGTTAATCCTCTCAACTTCTTCATGCTTCTCAATTGTCATGCCCTCCCAAAGACTTTCTTTCTCATCAAAAATTCCTTCAAGTGCTACCAAGCCTCTGTGAATTTTGTTTGTCTTTAACTACACAACTTCCTTTCCAAGAAAAATCTCTTTTCCATCTTTATTCTCTACATAGTCATTCCAATCTATGTTTTGATCCTCATATTTGTCTTCATTCACTAGAAATTTGAGAAGATCTCTGTCATCTTCAAACACTTGCCAATTCTGCACATTGTTGGGAATTGACGGTCTATTTTTCATCTCAATCTGCACAATCTCATCAAAAGGAACATCAACCTGCCTGATCTTTCTAGCCATCAACAGGTCTGCAAGGGAATTTTCTTATCTTTCTAGCCATTTGATTGAAAATGCATCAAAATTTTCAATTAAATCCCAAACTAAATTCCTATATTATTTTAATTTAGGATTTTTAGTTCTAAATTTACTTCTGACTTGAGAAAAAATTAAATCAGAGTCACCATAAACTGAGAGCATCTTAATCCCATAAGATTTTGCAATTTTTAAACCAAGGATTAATGCTTCATACTCTGAAATATTATTAGTACATTCAAAATTTAGCAAGAAATAAAACTTTAAAATCTTACCACATGGAGCTATAAAAGTGATCCCAACACCATTACCTTCTTTACTGCATGCCCCCATCAAAAATCATTTGCCAAATCTCTTCTTGATTCTCTTTCAAATGCACTCCGATGGGGCTACTAATTTCTAGTGCTGGTTTAGTGATACTCACCTGGAAATTATCCATGTCTGAATGACAGAAGTTTATTATCTCCATCAAAATGTCTTCATCAATAATATATGGAGATCTTGGCTCCCTATTGAGTCTTACTTCCTTTCCATCCACTGGAATAGTAGCATAAGACAAATCTAATTGGATATGACCACCTACTAAATTATACCATTGTCTAGATAAAATCATTCCATAATTAGTAGGCACTTCTACAACAGTAATATCAGTTTTGTATGACATTTCAGGACAAGCAAGAAATTTAAATTCCACGTCTTTCATAATACCAACAACGTGTATAGATTTTTTGTCCATAGCATAACATCTTCCATAAGTGGTGTCAACCTTCATTCCAAGATCCTTCACAACTTCTGAGGGCATGATGTTAACTGTTGTTCTTGAATCTAACATACAATTCTTAAGAAGTTTATTGTTAATCATGAAAGTGAGAAAAAAATGATCAACTTGTGTTCCATTTAAAGAAATAGTAGATCCTAAATAAACCACTGGCGGTTCTTTATTTACTGGTCTCTGATTAGATTCCTCTTTAAAAACATTACCTACATTAGACAACACTTTTATAGTTTCATCTTTGTATTCAAATATTTTCATCATTTCAAATAAAGGAATATAAATTTTTACCTGAGACAAAGCATTAGATATAAAAGAACTACTATTGGGAATAGACTTATTGACCATTGGTTTTTGTTTTGGCTTTGTCAGTTTAGGAACTTGATGATGATCTACCTGTTGACTTAGCTTTGTAGTATCATCTTTGATCTTTTGTGTGTCAAGCTGGCTGACCTTCTTCTTTGGTGCCTTAACAGGTATTCCAGCAGGTTTTCCCTTATCAACATTTATTGTTCTATTCCTCAATTTGTAATTATTCCTTGCTTCCTCAAGTGCTGCAACAATATATGCTTCTTCTCCTCATTTGTTAACCTCCTGGTGACTAGAAGCTCTCTCTATTTCCTATCACACTGATATATCTTATTCAGATCATCATGGTACACATAATCCTCCTTAGAAGAATTGTAATCATCTCTTTCGCACATGGGTTCAGATGAGACATTATTTACTATGGGTTGCTGATCATCACTCTGGTCTTCATCCTCTTACAATCTCTAGGCCACAACACAATTATCAGGAGAATGTGGTAATGTGAAAGCTTCACACCAAGGATAGATCTCCACAAAATGGTTGTTTATTTTCAATGGATCAGGTGTTTCTTTAGCATAATTTTGCTTTTCAGGTCTACCATCTTTCCAACTAGTATTATAAGGCATATCTTGCAATCTAAATCAATCATTTTAGGGAATGATGGCCTATCACTCCTGCCTTGATTTGCATTTAGATTTTTTAGCGTATCCATAATTTCTTTGATACCATCCTTTTTAGGGGCCTTCGAATTGTGTAATTTAGTATCATCCCTTTTATCTATCCTTCCAACAACTTTTCTGTTATTTTCAATAGTAGTAGAAACTTTAAAAGCTTGCTGCAAAGTTGTAGGTCCTTGTGATGTAATCTCATAATGTGTTTTTCTATCAAATGCACTCATATAGAAATCAATCAAAAAATAATCAACATGTCTTATATCTCTTGGTATTCTGTTCAAGACTTTATTAAACCTTTTATTGAATTTTTCAACTGATTCATTAAAATTCTTTTTAATGTTGGTTAATTCATGAGATGAAAAAGATGTATCATTATGATCACCAAACTGCTCAATACATTGATTTACAAAATCACACTAGCTTGAGCTGGATCCATCGGGCAAGCCCCTATACCATTCAACAACATCTTCAGTTAATGACTAGACAAACAACTTCATGAAAACATCCTCATGGTTTCCCTCTATTTCTTCAAAGATGTTTTTTAAATTTATCGTATGTTGTTCAACAGATTCCGCTCCATTCCCTAAAATTTTTGGAATGGTATTTCTTAATTCATTTGATATAGTGTTTGAGTATCGAATTATCCCACTGAAATCAAGTTGCCTATATCTTTCCATCACCATAGGAGTTCTTCTTCTCTGGCCCATATTATGGCAATTCCAATTTTGACCTCTGAGATTTTGATGATTCATGGCTTGGTGATATTGACCATTATTATAATGATTTCCCATGTTTTTTTGCTTTGAATTACCTTGGTCATAGTTTTATCTATTATTTGGTTATCCCTAATTACCATTCCTTCCATTTCCATTACTGTTCTTCTCACACCTTCCTCTATTGTCTGGTTCAAACAATGGGTTTGTATGATCACTGTTGAAAATATGCTCCCCATTTTTCTATGAGGGGGATTGTATTTTGGTACTCCATCCCTTTTTGGTGTCACCTTTTCTCTTTTTCTTTCTTCATCATCAGACACTAAAATTAAATCACTTCTTTTTATTTTTAACCTATCCAAGGCATCACTAGGCAGCCTTCTCAAAGCTTTAACCACTTTTGGATT
The DNA here is from genome assembly GCA_018584345.1 of Thuja plicata. Classification (NCBI taxonomy): domain Eukaryota; kingdom Viridiplantae; phylum Streptophyta; class Pinopsida; order Cupressales; family Cupressaceae; genus Thuja; species Thuja plicata. The sequence goes on along the minus strand of MU226842.1, from coordinate 763,972 downwards.
CTATTTGCCATACTCAATCAGCTTACAGAATGTAGCATGTAAAAATTGATCTTAATCATCATACTCTTCTATCTCTTCTTCTATTTCCTATATTGGATTATGATCTTCAGTATCTTCAAAGCCAAAGGGATTTCTATCTTCCTCGAAATTATTTGGATTGGAAAATTGGTTTTCTTCAGTGAAACCAGTGTTCTCCCTATTAGGAAACTTCCTATATCCAGTAAATGACATATCTAGAACTTGTTTCTTTCCTCTTCCTAGAATTTTGTGTAAATCTAATTCAATCTAATCTTGATACAAGGATATTCTACCCCACACGAATACTTAGTATTAAAAAATTAGTTTACCAAGATATAATTGCATCAAAATTGTAGAGTCCCCACCTTCTTGCCAGAAGGAAAATGATGACATGTAACTTATTGAATGTTTGATAATGTTAAATTGAAGATAATGCAAGGCATTAAATCAGTTAATGGTTTGTATTTTCATTTATGTCAACATGATATCATCTGAACGGTCATGTACATAATGCCAAAGACTTCAGAGAATCAATGGAACAAAGGTTATGCTTTCAAAAATGCATAAAAGTCAAGTATTCACTAAGTGACAGACAACACCGACGGAGTGCACACCATCAGTAAAGGCAAAGAAGAAAAATCACAGTGATACCCAATGATCATAAGAGAGTGTTGCCCGATGAAGAAAAACCACAGGATGGTCGAAGAGCTAAAAACAGAGTTGCCTGACGAGTAAAAATCCAATGATGCCCGACAGACGGAGATCCCGAAGCTAACTGGAGTCACACCGACGGAACTATCAGTTGTCACTGAAAACTAACTACAGAGATGACCGATGGAATAGAGAATTCAAAAAATGAATAAATATCTAGCTGGCAAGAGCTAAAGATAGGCTGTTTTATTTGACCAGAGTTAAGTGATTGATTCAAAGAAGATATGTATAGTTGACAAGAAGATAAATACAAGATAAATCAGGAGTTATGCTTTAAATCAAATTGGCTAGATTGTTTTTCACGCCAAGAATCAAGAATCAAGAAACAGTGAATATCATGTCTATATTAGAGACAAGCTTAATTCAGTTACGAATGGGATTAAGGGTAGTGAATAGAAAGAGGATGTTGAAGAGAAACTGGTGAAGAATAACTTCATACAATCCTGATAAATCAAGTTGAAGGAGATCTAAATAATTCTACAAATATTGACAAATAGTGAAGTACAACATCACAAAGCAGAAAGTGTGGAGCACAAAAAATTGAATTGATACATTGATCAGAGAGGTAATGTCCTTATATAGATATGAAAATCTACAATTCAAAGTTGCATCATGAACATGTCATAGTGTTTTAGTTTAACCATTGAAGCATCAAGTCTCTTAAAAGAGTAGGACTTAACAGTCTTCTATATATTGAGGTACATCCCAAGGAGTGCCAAAAAGGTTGATTCATGAAATTAGCATTGGACTTGCCTGATACCTATTGACAGTCTAAGAAGGAGGCTGATTCAAGGATGGTAGCAATAGATGCCCGATACTAAGTGACAACCTCTATGTATAAAATCCTCTAACAAGGTCACACTTAATAGTGTGTTGGTAACCTTTAACAGGGTTGGATCCTAACAGGGCTCACTTCAGAAGAGTGAAAATTTGGGGTACCGGTCCCAGTGGTTTTTCCCTTAATAGGGTTTCCATGTTAAAAAATCATGTGTTATGTGTGTATGATTCATTTCTTTATTGTTTTATATCTGACATAATTAGCACTGGGTTGATTGGTATACTCTGCTTATTTACTGAGTTTCGGTAAATAGTTATACTGCTTATCGGTAATCAAGGAGAATAAGGACAGACAAGGAAAACCGACAGATAGTCAAATAATTATAAATATTTCATGGCATACATCTTGTAGGGACTTAATAATATGAGGTTTATTTGATTGGTGGTTAAATGTTTGAAGGATAAAATTTTGAGGCCACTACTTCACCCCCACCCTCTCAGTTATTACTAACAATTGGTATCAGAGCTTGTGTGCTTGGAAAGGAAGGTTTCAAGACCTAAGTCAAGATCACAAGATAAACATACGAGATGTGCCCAAGTTGAACAAAGAAAACTTTGCTTCATGGAAAAGCAGGATAAGACTCCACTTATTAGGTATTGGTAATGATGTTAATCAATTCCTAGATACTAAATATGTGTTGCCTACAGGAGTATTGCCAGTAGATCAATTGAGAGAGAAGCATGAACACAACTGCATTGTTAAAGAGCTTTCTTCCTCACTCTCTGATGTTGAATTTGAAGATGTCAAGGATTGCAAAACTGCAAAGAAGATGTGGGAAAAACTGAAGCTTGTACATGGAGGTGATACAAATGTTTTGAGAGCCAAGGCAGAAAGATTTAGAGGAGAATTTGATGATCTCAGAATGAAAGAAGGAGAAAACATCACATAGTACAACACAAGAATAAAAGAAGTAGTCAATGCTATACGAGGAGTTAGAGGTACACTTGAAGAGGAGACAGTGGTAAGTAAAATCTTAAGAACCTTACTACCTGTATATGCTATTAGAGTTTCTGCCATTCAAGAAATCATAGCAGTAGCAAACAATAAAATTACTCTTGATAGTTTAATTGGTAGACTGCTTTCATTTGAGATGAATAAATTTGATAATAGTGTCTTAACAAACTTAGAGTCTACATAAAATTATTCTATGAGAATAAGCAAATCAAGTCATAGACACACATCTAGAAGAGATAGTGAAAGTGAAAGTGAAGAAGAAGATCTAGATGAAATAGAAGCACTTATGGATAGAAGAATGGAGAGAGGCAAAGGTAAATACAAAGGCAAGTTACCACTTGTATGCTTTAATTGTAAAGAGATTGGACACTTTGCTGCAAGATGTCCTAACAGAAGAATATATGACAGATCTTTTGAGAAGAAATCTGACATAGGTGATAACAAAGATTACAGAGGTTACCGACAATGAGAAAGAAGAGATACTTGAGACTACAAGGACAAAGGCAAGAAGGCTAGCTACCTAGCTACTTGCAAAGATGAAGATACCGACACCGAACCTGATGAAGACATCAAGATGGTATTTGTGGTTGTAAAGGATGGTTTAGATGAAGATGAAAGGTATGCAGAAACTGTACTCATATCTAAGGTTAGCAAGAGTGATATCTGGATTATAGATAGCAGCTGCACTCACCACATGACCAGTGATAAAGAATAGTTTAACACTTTTGAGTATTATAATGGTGGAACAGTAATAATGGGTAATGATACACCTTGTCCAGTTGAAGGTAAAGGAACTATAATGCTGAATAACTTGATTAAATGTGGAAATGATTATTGGGTAAAAGGATTGAATTATAATCTGTTGAGAGTTTCTCAGCTGAATAGTTCACGTCACAGAGTAGCATTTGAAAATAAGAAGGCAAAGATCTTCAATGAATCAGGAAAACTAATTGGTACCGGTGAACAGACTAAAGGTAACTTATTCTATCTGAATGATACTAACACCACTTGCTTAATGACTAGAAACGAAGACATATGTAGGTGGCACAAAAGATTGTGTCATGTGAATTTTGATAACATGATGAAAATAAGTAGAAGGAGAAATGTAAGAGGCTTATTGACGATGACAAAGCCAGACAACATCATGTGCAAGAATTGTCAAAAAGGTAAAATAACCAAGTCTAGTTTCAAAATTAAAACCCATACATATGGTGACATTCTAGAATTAGTCCATGCTTATTTATGTGGACCAATGAGGACAAAGATTTATTATGGAGATAGATATTTTATTCTCTTTGTTGATGATTATTCTAGAATGATGACAGTCATGTTTCTAAAAGATAAATCTGAAGCATTCAAGATGTTTAAATAGTATAAGGCTATGGTAGAAAAACAAAGTGGTAAGGATTTGAAATGCTTAAGGTCAGATAGAGGAGGAGAATTTATATCAGATGAATTCACTAATTTCTACAATGAGCATGGTATAAAAGACAGGTTTCTGCACCAAGAACACCACAACAAAATGGGATTGCTGAGAGAAGGAACAGATCAATAGTTGATTGTGCTTGAACACTGATGATAGAGAAAGGCATCACCCAAATCTTTTGGAGGGAAGTTGTCAGTACTGTTGTCTACACACTAAACAGAGTACAATTGAAGAAAGACACAAAGAAGACACCTTATGAGCTATGGTATGGTAAAACACCCAATGTAAGTTACTTCAAAATCTTTGGTAGTCAATGTTATGTCTTAAAGGAAGATAGAAATGAAAATCTTGATGCCAAGAGTGATGAAGTTATTTTTTTGGGGTATTCCACCAAGAGCAAAACCTATAAATGTCTCATCAAGACTTCTAAAAAACTTGTTGAAAGTGCAATTATAAAGATAGATGAATTTGCAAAAAAGAATGAGTTGGAAAGCACAAAAGAACCATAGGAATAAAAAAAATTTGTATACTGTGAAGAACCCAACACTCTACCCAAGCAAAAGTGCTTAATTCCATAACAACAAAATTTTGCAACCGATAGTCAGACTGTTGTTACCGACGGTCAGGATAATAATTAGAATAATGTGCAAGGCGATGAAGAACATAATGAAGATCAAAATAATGATCAAGATGATACACAAAGAGTTGTACATGTACTTGTAAGATATGTAAGAAGGAACCATCTAGAGATCCAGATCATAGGAGATAAGAAAGTTGGTACAAGAACAAGAAGTAAGTCTTTAACCTCAAATTGTTTAATTTGTGAGCTTGAGCCAAAATTTGTCAATGTTGCACTAGATAATGAGGAATGGATAAGTGCTATGAATGATGAGATTGAACAGATTGAGAAGAACAAGACATGGTCACTTGTGCCAAGACCAGATGACAAGAATGT
>MU226842.1:722331-758915 GCA_018584345.1 Thuja plicata | reverse complement strand
GCTAGAAGGAGTAAGAATACTACTTGCTTATGTTGCATTCAAAGGATTCAAAGTATATCAAATGGATGTCAAGTCAGCATTCCTAAATGGAATACTTGAAGAAGAGGTATACATTGAGCAACCAGAACTGTTTGTCGATCCAGACAAGAGAAACATGGTATGCAGACTTCACAAAGCCTTGTATGGATTGAAACAAGCTCCTAGAGCATAGTATGAAGGACTTCATTCCTATCTAATAAGTATTGGATTTGTAAGGACTAGTGAAAATAGTAATCTTTATTTGAAGGAGGATACTGATGCTAACACTTTGATTGTTGAAATATTTATTGATGACATCATATTTGGAGGCAATGATATGCTATACAAATCATTTTCTAATGAGATGAGCAAATATTTTGAAATGTCTATGTTTGGAGAGATCAAGTTCTTTCTTGGTCTACAGATCATTCAACAAAGTGAAGGTATATTCATTACACAGTCCAAATACATCAAAGAGGTCCTGAAAATATTCAAGATGGAAGATTCCAAACTAGTAGGAACACCGATGGCTACTGGATGTAATTTAAAAAAGGAGGACAAGACAACAGAGGCAAATTAGACTTTGTATAGATCAATGATTGGAAAACTCATGTATATTGTACAAACTAGACCATATATTGCACATGTAGTAGGAATTGTTGCTAGATTTTTTGCTAACCCCAGGGAATCACATATGACTGCTATGAAAATAATTCTAAGATATCTGAAGAACACTAAGGAATTTGGATTATGGTATAGAAGAGAAGGCAAATTTTAACTTAAGGTGTTTGCCAACGTTGATTGGGCTGGAAATCTTGATGACCGAAAGAGCACAACTGGAGGAGAATTCTTTATGGGTGATAGAGTTGTCACATGGATTAGCAAGAAGCAAGGATGCATCTCTTAGTCTACTGCAGAAGTAGAGTATGTTGTTGTTGCTGCAAATTGCTCAAATATTGCATCGATCAAACAATTGCTGGAAGGTATGCATATGAAGATCTCAGAACCAGTAATTAGCTATTGTGATAACACCAGTGCAATAAACATTTCCAAGAATCCAGTCATGCATGCAAAGACTAAACACATTGCCATCAAGTATCATTATTTGAGAGAAAAAGTTCAAGAAAAAGAGGTGATATTTGAGTATGTGCAATCAAAAGAGAAATTAGTTGATATCTTCACCAAGCCACCACCCAAGGATACATTTGAGTACTTGAGAAAGAGACTAGGGGTCAAATGCTTGTCTACTAGTCAGTAATATGACTGAAGGCTGCATCAGCCTACATATTATTAGAATATCACTCATGTTGATCTAAGAAAAGAGATGAACTTGAAAGATACAGCTATATACAGACAGGTATATGCCAGAACTTAGCACCAGAGCATATTGTTGTATTGCTGATGGATAAGGGAAATTCAAGGAATATATTATGGATGGAGAGAAAAGATTGTTTGACATGAATGTCAAATATCTGTGAGATATTTGTTTGGCATTGTTATCAAAGGGAGAGAGATTATCCATATTATCACATTCTTCTAAAAAAAGGAAAGAGATTATCCATTATCAGATTACTCCAATAGGGAGAGATTATATCCAAAGGGAGAGAAAGTTGTATAAAAGATTACACAAAGGGAGTGTTGCTGAAAAGAGAAAAATACATCACAAAAGAGAGAACAATCAAAGGAGAGAATTGACACAAGAAGAGGACTCAACACATCAGAAGACAAAGAGCTGCAAGAATCAAATCTAAGCTAAAACAGAGCTTACCAGAGATCAGACATTTATCGGTTATCAGAACAAAAAGATTGGTAGTTTGATGAATTTCAACTCTTGTATTTCATATTGTATTAGAAATAGTATAGTGTGATAATATAGTATGTTGCCATCTATGCCAAAGGGAGAGATTGATGACATGTAACTGATTGAATGTTTGATAATGTTAAGTTGGAGATAATGCAAGGCATTAAATTAGTTAATGGTTTGTATTGTCATTGATGTCAACTTGATATCATCTGAACGGTCATGTACATAATGCCAAAGACTTCAGAGAATCAATGGAACAAAGGTTATGTTTTCAGCAATGCATTAAATTCAAGTATTCACTAAGTGATAGACAACACCGATGGAATGCACACCATCGGTAAAGGAAAAGAAGAAAAGTCACAGTGATACCTGACGAGCAGAACACAGTGTTGCCCGGCAAAGAAAAACCACAGTATGCCTGACGAGCTAAAAACAGAGTTGTCCGACGAGTAAAAATCCAATGATGCCCAACGGATGGAGATCCCAAAGCTAACTGGAGTCACACCAATAGAACTATTAGTTTTTACTGACAACTAACTACAGAGATGACCAACAGAACAGAGAGTTCAGAAAATGAAAAAATATCTAGTTGGCAAGAGCTAAAGATAGAATTAACTGGTTGTTTTCTTTGTTTTATTTGACCAGAGTTAAGTGATTAATTTAAAGAAGATTTGTACAGTTGACATGAAGATAACTACAAGATAAATCATGAGTTATGCTTTAAATCAAATTGGTTGGATTGTTTTTCACGCCAAGAATCAAGAATCAAGAAACAGTGAATATCATGTCTATATAAGAGACAAGCTTAATTTAGTTACGAATGGGATTAAGGGGAGTGAATAGAAAGAGGATGTTGAAGAGAAAATAATGAAGAATAACTTCATACAGTCCTAATCAATCAAGCTGAAGGAGAGATAAATAATTCTGCAGACACTGACAAACAGTGAAGCACAACATCACAGAGAAGAAAGTGTGGAGCACAAAGAATTAAATTTATACATTGATCAGAGAGGTAATGTACTTAAATAGATCTGAAAATCTGCAATTCAAAGTTGAATCATGAATAGGTCATAGTGTTTCAGTTTAACCATTGAAGCATCAAGTCTCTTAACATAGCACAACTTAACAGTCTTCTATATATTGAGGTACATCCCAAGGAGTGCCAAAAAGGTTGATTCATGAAATTAGCATTGGACTTGCCCGATACCTATTGACAGTCTAAGAAGGAGGTTGATTCAAGGATGGTAGCAATAGATGCGTGATACTAAGTGATGACCTCTATGTATAAAATCCTCTAACAAGGTCACACTTAACAGTGTGTTTGTAACCTTTAACATGGTTGGCTCCTAACAGGGCTCACTTCAGAAGAGTGAAAATTTGAGGTACCTGTCCCAGTGGTTTTTCCCTTAATAGGGTTTCCACGTTAAAATTTCATGTGTTATGTGTGTATGATTCATTTCTTTATTGTTTTGTATCTAACATAATTAGCACTAGTTTGATCGGTATATTCTGCTTATTTACTAAGTTTTGGTAAATAGTTAACTGCTTATCGGTAATCAAGGAGAATAAGGACAAACAAGGAAAACTGACAGACAATCAAATCATTATAAGTATTTCATGGCATGCATCTTGTAGGGACTTAATAATTTGGGGTTTATTTTATTGGTGGTTAAATGTTTGAAGGATAAAACTTTGAGGCCACTGATTTGCCCCCCTCTCAGTTATTACTAACAGAAAATACTTACTATCTTCTAAGTCCTTTCTCCCAGTATAGTCTGTCTGTACCAGAAAGTCTGAAATTATTCTTACGAACAACTCCCTTGTAGATTCACCAATCTGTTGTTGCTCAAATCAATAGATTGGATTTCCTATGGACTTGCCAATCCAATGCTGAGAAACCCAAGTGATTTGGCCAGCTAACAAGTTTCAACCAAGGCAAGGTTGAACCTTCTACAATTCTGGCTCTGCAAAACCAAGGTCGGTAGGCATATACCTTGACTTATCCTTCAAGTTACCTACTTTTAATAGAAGATAAGATACACTTCAAACTTCTCTCTCTCAAGTATGGCAAGGTACTTGAAAGAAATCAAATTCTAATCAATACAACATAAAATTGCAAAACTGAATGCTTTGTGAGATTTTAAGAATGCTTTGAATATATGTATAAATGAATGAATTCTATAATATCTCAACAACTTTAAAAATGAACTAAATGACTATATCCAACAATTAATTAGATTAGTGCCTATATCAACTTGAGCAATAGAGTCAATCCAACTTCAATCCTATGTACAACCTTGCAAGACAATATATGTTCCAATACCATCAACTATTTGAATGCTATAGATGCAAAGAAATTAAGTCTATTTATATCTTTGTTAGTTCAAATGAATTTAACTCCTATGGTTGGGAGACCAGTTGAACAAGAAGCCAAAAACACTGACTTTTCATAAACTCCTTGATAATCAAACAATGATATAAGACATATAAGATCTCAACACAAGTATTGCAAGAATAGAAATTGAAATTCCTTCAATAATTGTAGGGAACTAACTGAAATGAATTGAACTTTCTTACCACAAGTGAGACAGAAAACACTTTATTTTTTATTGATTTTGGAAAAATAGTACATTTGAGTCTATGTTGTAGTTGTGATCAAACCAAAAAGAATAATAATAATTGTGATTGTAAATCTTTCACATGGTCTTGGAATCCCTATTTGTATAAATTCCAAGGGATGCATACAAGCTTCAAACTGATCTGTCTCTTGAAAACTAAAACCTAATCCTAAGATCAACAGCTGAACATTAGCTACAATAAAGGAATGATTAATCATCCTTGTTTAAAAAACAATTGCCAACCACAAGGATAATAACATGTCACTAACAAATCACTTGTGATTTGTTTGATACAATTCAAATAATGATTATGCATGTAATCATCATGATGCTTTGATAACATGTCCCTCAAGATACCCTGCTTGATAATAGATGTCACCAATGTATCTCAAACAGTTTCAACATCACGAACCAAGTTGTTTATATTATCGACCATCCTCTGGCATCATCTATCCTCGTAAATTTTCTTCAATGAATATTTGCATGTGATCATCTTTTAGTATTTCACCAAGGCTGAATTGTTTCATCACCAGAAAGGTCCACAATACCCGCCACCTTTGAAACCCTGCATGAAAATAATGACGTATCAAATAGTAAACAAAACCCTAGCTGAAAGAAATATATAATTAAAATATTAAAATAACAAAATAAAATCCTAGTCGACACTGCCACTGGGAATTTTGTCTTTTTGACCGTCAAGGACATGTGTCATCATTTCATGATTCCTTAATGAGTAAAAGACATTCATCTATCGATCATGAGATCACACCGACCGTTGATTCCTTCCATGTTTTAACATATGATCACGTTACTTAGAGTCTGTGGGTCTGAGACACGCATCGCTTAGGCATAATCCCTTGAAGGATAAACCAAGTGCATCTTTCAATCGCGGGAATGCACCAACCATAGATCTTGTTTGGTGTTTAACCATTGATCAACCTTCAACTCTTTGTTAACAATCAATCACCTTTTTCGATGGGTTAAAAGATCATCATTGATTATACCCATGTGCTAAAAGATGGGGGATTTAGTAGCTCATATTTTAATATTCTTTATAAATGATGAGCATCCTTGTTAACCTTCCCAACGAATCAAAAACTACCAACTATATCCATGTTGTCTCACCATTCAAAACACTTATGGGCCCGGGACACATGTCACCCAGCCGCTTTCCCTTGAAGGTTAAATATTCCTCATCTCCGCTTTGAGGCATTACGCTAACCATCGATGAAGTTTGATCTAAGTAGTGCTTTAACTGTTGATCTGCATTCTTTTCCGCTTAGATTATAGTGGGGTCGAGACACGTGGTGATCAGTCACATTCCCTTAATGGTTAAAAGATCTACAACTTTGCTTAGCAGAAACACACTGACTGTTGGATGAAGTCTGATCTGTTTGATGTTTAAATAACTTTGACTTCAGTCAAGCGAGATCTTTGTGGACACCTATCAACTCGTCATGATGCCTTAATGAATATATATTGTTTGTTTCTTGTTTAAGGAAAAGCACCAGCCGTTGATCCTCGTTGGGGCTTTAAATCATTGAACGGATCTGTGCGAAAGAATAAAACAATGAAAATCCTGCGGAAACATATAACGGTTGGAATCATGAATTTGAAAATAATACTAAGGTTAAAACAAGAGCACAAAACATAAGAATTTATTTACATAGGAAAAATAATACTTCCCTAAGCTTTTAGATATATAAATTGATTTGCAAATTTGGGTTCCACCAATATCTCCACAAACATAAAACTATATTTAGATGGATACTGATGCTAATTCACTAGCATGGATTCCAAGGCAATGCTCATTTAACATGGGGCCAACTGTTTGTTGGTAGGCTGACATGTTTCTAGGAACATATATAGAAAGCATAGAAAAAGATCACAAAGTTATAATTAGTAATTTAGCTTAAAGTACCACATTTCTTGACTTTCTAAAATGCAATGTGTGAGAAAGTTTGACATAAAACCTCAATATCAGGGATAGATAAAAAATAATTGTAATCATCCTAAGCCTAGGAAGGGGAACTATTGGATCCAGTATCAGTGAAAATATATATAGAACATCATCGTGGAATTTTGTCAGACTCTTCTCTAAGATCTATTTTAGATAAAAAAGCTTAGATCTATTTAGTAGTAGATCATGTTAATTATAAAAATGCATCATCTGATTAAAAATATTAACACCACACAAAAATCACTTAACATAATACAAAAATAGAGCTCATAACTCCTTGACTTGATTACCAGAAAAATGAATGTAAACAAATCAACTAGAAGTGGTCAATCTTTACATGCATTTACCAAACCAGCAACAATCCTTTCAAAAACACCATGCACTTTCTTCTCCTGTGTATTGGGTGTATCAGAAGGTAACACCAACTCTTCTACATTATCCCTAATAAACAAACAAATAAATGAATGAATAAATAAATATATTTTAGTGCACGTGTCTTCAGTTTTTCTATTGTTGTTGTTTCTAACATTTTCTCGAAGAGTGGATATAATTTTTTAGAATACAGTGTGCTTTATTTAGTCTTTCCCATGCAATTGACTCTATAATTTCCAGAACTTCATCATGGAATTTCACTTACCAATTCCTGTGGGATAACCATTAATAAAAATCATAGATTTTAATCACCAAAAATGGGGATTCAAAATCAAAATCATTTCATTAAAGCAATGATATCTTCCTTGGCAAGGGTTAGATGACTCATGACAACTATTAAACTAATGGTAACACTCCTGGAATTTGGGTCTTACTCATAATAACATACTCCATTATGAGAACAACAATAATTTTCAAGGACGATATATCCATGATTGTCATGTCTTTCATGCTAAATGTAATTTGTTTTTACTTTACTTTCTTCTAACGGTTGCGCTTAATGGGACATTTATGACTTATAGTAGTGAATGGATCTATGTTCTCCCATGACATGCTAATCACACATGAACTTTCCTCACTGAATTGATTGAATCTTATGTGTTTTGAATATCATGTGTCCATATCTCCTTGCTTGTTTCTTGCAACCATGTATCCCTCTTATTCAAAATAAACTATTGTCCTTAGCTCTCTCTTCATTGATTTTCCTCATGACAATCACTTGTGATAGTCATTTAAAATATTTCTTATGCATCTTTAATTTTCTTATTGTCACTCAATGACTGTCCTCATGTCACTATAACTGCTCTGAGACTTACCTTTGACATGATCACTGCCATTTGATCAGCTTCATGCACTGAGATGGCACTGCTTTTGTCATTGTTCTTGTGCATTGAGATTGACCATTCTCTGTCACTATTCTTGCTCATGTATTGACGCCCATGCTCCTTATGATTATAAAATTCAAGGTTCATCCATATGGCTCTTGGAAAGGTTATTGGGAGTTTTTTGGAGACTCTATTATCTTCATGCTCTCCTAATCCATTTGCTTCTCTTAATCATGTAACCATTATTTGCAAACACACTTGCCATTGTCATATGCACCTTCCTTGACCTCTTATTTTTCAATATTGTAAGGACTCTCAACATCATAACAGTGTCTATCTTGATGTCTAATGCCTCATCAACACTTATTTTCATTTCCCTTTTCCATGCAATACAATGATCTCCCTCTATACTTTATGAGCATTTTATTGCCATTAAATACCATATTCCCATTTAACTTACATTTTTTGGATTTGGATCTTTCATAAATGCATGATTGTCCTTCTACATGACATTGTTTAGATCTGGCTCTTTCAAAAATGTATGATTTTCCTTCTACATCTTTTTTCATTGTCTTTATAAAAAATCCCCTTTACTAATACATACCATGCCATGTTGCCTCATTGAGTTTAAAATCACCCTCTTTACTATGAAAGTGTAGTGATCTTCATAACATTACTATATTGCACTCTCCTCCAAACATGTTAATGAGTTATCTCACTGAAACCCAATGGAATAGCCACTGCATTGGCACCTCTTCTCATCATTTCATAATAGTGCATATATCCTCTGTCATGATCACATAGTGCATATGTACTTGTTTATATCCACTGTTAATGCCTTTTATTGTCTTAGCAAATATAGAGTGTCCTTTGAAAGATCCACTGCACACCTGTTATGACAATGTAAAATCATCTTGAAAGAAACTTTGCATTGTTGCCTTCAACTTTGATTGTCTTCCTCTTAATGAAATAACACTTACATTTTAAACCGCCTTCATTACTTCTTTTAATGTCTTTTAATAGTACCATTCACTGATTTATGCATTATGATTTCATGATAATCAAATTTTAGCACCTGACTATCATGAATCTTCTACAACATACCCTTACGTTCATGGAGTTATTCTTTCATCAACAGTCACCTCTTTTTCATCAACTTATCCTTCACTGTCATTACTCCACACAATCTTCATGGTCTTTAGCTTTATTCTTTCCTTGTCACCATGTATCAAACACTCTTCTACAACAAACCTTCATTATTTATGGTAAATTTTCTCCATGATGATCTTTAACTATTTCTCCACTCTCAGACATGGCTCCACACCATTGATATGTTAATATGATTGTCACGGTGACTGATTTTACTATTGTATAATGCCTCCTTGGATGTATCAATGTTGTCTCTTTGGCCTTGAATCCATCATTGTTCTTTCATCACATTATATCATTGTTAAGGTAGTATCTTTAGACATTCCCTCTTTCCTTATAAACTGACTCTTCTTAATGGTAGGACTTTCATAAACACACTATTCTTTCCCTATATTTTCATTGTGACATAACATTATGTTTTATGCATCTTCTATGATTCAACCATGCATTTTATTCTTATAACAATGCATATATCCATAAGTAATAAAAATGCCTCACAAATACTCAATGGAATAGTTATATAAAACTCTGTTATTTATGACAATAGCATTGATTGTCAACACTTCAAATAGTAAGATCATCTTTTCGTGTTACAAATTACTGCTTCATTTCTTTACTTGTCAATTTCCAATGGTCTTAACTATAACTTGGGGTCCCCACATTATTGATCACTGTAATTAGATATTCTTTTCACTGATTTTGAGCTTCTCCTAGTTTACCATTACCATTGCCTTTTATAATCATTTTAGGTAGTGATCTTTCTCTTAAACACATTATTGTATTGTGACAATGAAAAAGCCATTACTCTTTCATCTATGGCATATGATGTCATATCATACTCATGATTGTGCTCTTTTCCTTACCATTCAAATATGATATCACTAGCCCTTAATAATGATAAAAGGCATATCATCATATCACCATGCCCTAAAATAGTCCATGCCTTACGAAATCATTGTTATAAAGTTACTATTTTGTAAGTTTTGCTTTATTTTTTAGCTCCCTATGATAGTCATACAAAGCTATATAATAGTGGCCATAGGGTAAGGTACCCTTGTTGTCCTATTGATTGTACCATTGCTTTGATTTTACTATCCATTATTCTATCATCAACATACAACATCATGAAGGTTTAAGTTCCCACTTTACTATTTAACATGTCAATTGTCATGCTTTCTTCAAAGTAGCCTCCATGATACTCTTTGAATTTCTTTTCCTAACACAGTTTGGTCATTATTTTGAAATACCTCAAATCACTTCTACTTGATACCAATGTTTCCTTACCTCTTCTCTATTATAAAAGGACAATGACTCACTTATGTACCTTGAGACATGACATGAATGCCCTATTCAAGGCATTCATAAATCAACGCTTCTCTACTAGAATTGCTAATGAACACAAAGGATGTTGAAATGCTACATCAAACAAAGATATTGTTGGCCAAAATATTTGTGAATCCCTTAAAGAACCATACTAAACCCTAAAAGATGGTGATAATGCATTGAGGACATTCAATCAACTTTGCATGCAAGGATCCTCAGAATGATGAATGTTTAAAATATATGTGGTGATCAACTTATGAAACAATGAACCTCCTTACAAAACAATTGAAACTTCTTTGAAAACATTGCATCACACCTCCTCAAGATCAACTGTAACCCTCAAAGAACAACAAAGAAAACATGTAGAACTTACAAATTCATTTGTCAATATTTGCAGTACCTTGTTGAAGGACAAGAATCATATCTATCCTTGTTGCTCCTAATCCAACTGATATAGCTTGAGATGAAAATAATTGTTCCTCTTTTTTAGCAACTACCCTTTCTTGGCAAGAAATATATTGCTCTTGATATTCAAACAACTCCTGCTCTGAAACCCTATGCTCATATCAATAATTATCTTCTCTAGATATTAAATGGTTTCACCTTTTTTTACTAGTCAAACTTGCTACCCTTTGCAAAATAATAATTTGTTACAAATAATTTTGTTGCTCCTTGCCGAATAGATTTATGCCCTTCTACAAGATTTGAGGCTCTTCATTGAAATAGTTAATCTCTATCAAGAATAATATTTATCTGGCATTTGATTGTGAAACCCTTGATTGAGAGATGAGGAAAAAACTCCATGAAACAGTAACAAAATATCCCTTCAACGCTAATAATTCCTCTTTGAAAACCAAGCATGAAAACCCCTTTTGTCTTTTCCTTACAGGAATATGCTCTTTGATGCACATGTTTGCTGCTTCTATACATGGAAAGTGTTTTTTTCCAAAAATTCTCTTTTCGCCATACCTCTGCCCTTTTTGCCGCCTAAAAATGTTTTTTTTAATCTCAAATTTTTACTTAAGACAACTATAATAATTTTATTTTCTATCTTAAAAGAATTAAAATAATAATTTAAATATATGAGACAAAATATTGATTTTATTTTAAAGAAACATTTTAAACTGCCTTTTTATGTATTAGTATTTATCTTTTGGAATAATACGAGAAAATCAAGAGGCCTAGTACCTTCATAATCTATTTTTTATGTTTTCATTTACAATTCTTGCAGAAGTCCTAAACCGGGTACAAAGTATTGAGGTACTTTTTCTTGTATTTTGGAAGTTGTGTTTAATTGGACCAACTTGTAAAATAACATGCAACTTCTATCTTGATAAGTGGGAGATATTTTCCACAAAAAGTTAAATTGTAAAATTGCTATCAGGATTCAATTGTGTAGTTTTTGAGTCAAACTCATTGACCCATGCTTCATGAGTAGTGGTTCACCAGAACCCATCTCTTTAAAATTCAACAACATCTTCATAAGGTGATTGTTTGACCCATCAAAATGACTTATATTTTTAACCAACATTGTTGGGCACACAATCTACTGAGAATTGTGGACCCAAAAAGGGATTTCTTAAAGGCATGTCTAATTATAGGATGTAATTTATTTCCATTGGACTATGAGGGGGGCTTAAGCTCTATGGATTGTGATCAAATTCAGAAGAAACAAGAATAGAGGAGTAATAGTCATTTATTTAGTCATTTTTATTTGTCTGACTATTCTTTAGTTGTGATTTTACCCGATGACCAAATTAGTCATTTATACTTGTGAATTGCAAAAAATTAGTAAAATTTAGTCAATTTTAGTCACGTGACTAAAATTTTTACTCACGTAGTCATTTATTTAGCAAATTCTACTACTGACCTATTTCAAATTGTATATGACCAACTTTGTAAAAAGATAATTGATATTGTGCCTGGCTAACATGGATTAATATGGAACCATGGAATAGTATATGTAGAGGATGATTTATGTGCGATGAAGATAGATGTACGCATGCGATGCAAAATTGAAGATAATATATTTAGACATCATTATATGTGCAACTGGTGATAGCAGATTATTGTATTCTTCAGTGTTGTAGTTGGTGTGTAATAATTCAATGGTAGAATTCTTTCTCGTGAATTATTATTTTGATAGGTAGCCTAGTTTAAGCTATGAAAGCTAGTTTATGTATTTAGGGTAGTTAGCTTGATTGGTAGTGAGCCAACCAACAGTGAGCCTTAACAGAAGTGAGCCTTTGTAAAAATCACCTTAACCAGTGTCACCTTAATCAGTGTTCTTATTCATGAGAATTAATTTTTCTATGGTTTTTCCCATCTTGTATTTTCCACGTAAATCTGGTCTTCATTGTGCTCAGTGTTTCTTTGTGTTTTCAAGTTTATATCTGCTATGTTTATCTGATTGAATTAAAGTTGCTCCAGATTGATCAAGTTAATGAATTTTTTTTAAGATAACAAATTCACCCCCCTCTTAGTTATCTAGACTATTCTACAATTGGTATCAAAGCTTTGGTTCCTTGGAGGAGAGCTTAAAAACTTAAGGTAGATCTAATGGCACACAAATTATCAATTCCTATGTTTGATGGATCCAACTATAGTTTTTGGAAAGTACAGATCTGAGGTTACTTGAATTTCCTAAGCTATACTACTTAGAAAGCTATTGAGACGAAATATATTGCACCAACGAATGGTCCTACTACTGAAGATGAGATTTTAGCTCATGAAGAGAATGAAATAGTGAGGTATGCTATCTTTAGTGCTTTATAAAAAAATGAGTTAAAAAAAGTTACAAGAGAATAATTCAAAGGACAAGATCATTCATCTATCAGTTTGTTGGATCTTGTACACACTAACCCGTGTGGTCCAACAAAAACAAGAAGCTTATAAGATGAGATATATTTCATGATTTTAATTGATGATTATTCTAGATTAACTTGGGTTACATTCTTAAGAGAAAACTCAGAATTATTAGAAAAATTCAAGATATTCAAAGCAAGAGTTGAGAATGAAGTAGATAGAAAAATCAAGTGTTTGAGGTCTAATAAAGGAGGAGATTTTACTTCTAATGAATTTAACATTTTATGTGAGAAACATGGCATCAAAAGACAACTTTTTGCCCCAAGGACACCATAGCATAATGATGTAGTAGAAATAAATTAACTAGATAGTTCAAGAAGCAGTCATAACAATGATAAAAGAAGCAGGTTCATTGGAGGTCTATTGGAGAGAAGCTATACACATAATAATATATACTCTTAATAAGGTACTTTTTAGAAGAAAGTATGGAAATACATCATATGAGCTGTGGCATGGAAGAGCTCCTACAATAAATTATTTCAATTTTTTTGGAAGTACTGCTACATTCAAAGAGATGAAGACAATCTTAGAAAGTTTGATAACAGAGCTGATAAAGGCATATTTCTGGGTTATTCTACAAGGAGAAAACTGTATCGATGTTACAACAAGAAACTAAACAAGATAGTTGAAAGTGTGAATGTGAAGATTGATGAAGATATCTAAAGAACTCCTAACATGCATATTGAATATGAATTTGACTCAGAGGAAAAAGGAAAATAAGACAAGAAAGAAGAAGAAGAGAAAAAGCAAGCTCTAACATCTACAAGTAAGACCCCAAGGCATGTATAGAGAAATCATTCAGAAAATTAGATTATTAGAGATAAGAATAAAGACATTATCACAAGAAGTAAGGCAAATCAACAACAAGTTTTATTTTGTTTACTATCAGAAACTGAACCTAAGACTATAGAAGAAGCATGTAATGATCAAAGTTGGGTAAAGACAATGAAAGAATAAATTGATTAGATAGAGAAGAATCAAACTTAGGAACTTGTGCCTAGACCAGGAGAAAAAAATGTGATTGGAAAAAAAGTGGGTGTTCGGAAACAAGCTGGATGAAAATAGAAAGGTGAAAAGGAACAAGGCATTACTGATTTGCAAGGGTTACACTCAGATTGAAGGTATTGATTTTGAAGAAACATATGCCCATGTTTCCTAGATAGAAGTGATCAAAATATTCATAGATTTTTCATCTTTCATAGATTTCAAAGTTTATTAGATTGATGTAAAGTCACCATTCTTAAATGGAGAACTAAAGGAAGAGGTCTGCATTGAACAACCGAAATGATTCAAGTCAAAGAGTGATTCCAATGCACTTTGCAGGTTGAAGAAAAAATTGTACAGATTGAAGCAGACACCTAGGGCCTAGTATGACAGATTAGACAAATATCTGATTAGACATAAATTTTAGAAGGGATCTGCTGATAGAAAATTATACTACAAAGTTTATTCAGATCAAATGTTGATTGTTATAGTGTATGTTGATGACATAATATTTAGAGGTAATGATAATATGTGCAAAAGATTTTCAAAGTAAATGCAACAAGAATTCAAAATGTCTATGATTGATGAGTTAATTTATTTCCTGGATTACAAGTAAATCAGAATAGCAAAGAAATTTTCATTTCTTAGTCCAAGTATATCAGAGAACTATTTTAAAGCTTGGGTTGGAGAATTCTAAATCAATTTATACACCTATTGTTATTGGATGTAAGTTAACAAAAGATGATGATTTTCCCAAAAATGATGCAAGTAAGTACATATCTGTAGACGTCCAAAAATATTAATATTATTTTCCCTATTATTCCTCTAACTATTTAATTCAATCAATTAAATAGTTTCATTTATCAATAGTTTAAATACTATTCTAATGTATTTTATTTAAATACATTTGCCTCCACAAAATCCCCTTATAATAAATTTATATTTATTAAATCATCCATATTCCTAATTCTTCTAAAGCATGATTTATTCAAATTCAATTTGGATTATAATCTAAAACCCTAGCTAGGAACCTATTAATCCTACCCTAAAGCCTACCCTATTCCTACCCTACTCCCATCACCTCATTTCATAAGTATACTTCCCCACCTAACTATCCTTTAACCATGTTTAATGGGTGATTCCTAACCTTTTTAAGGCTAATGGAATGCTCAAGCACATGGGGAAATTCTCTCCCAAATGGGCACCCATTCCTCTTTAATTCCCTCTTACAACTTTGTCTCCTCTTTTGAAATATTGAGCTACTCAATATTAATGCCAATTTTGACTCAAAATTGGCCATCTTTTCAAGTATATGTGTCTCCCATGTGGCTCTTATGTGGATTCCACCTAGGTTCCACTTCATCCAAGCCTCTTCCTCTCTCCAAAAATTCTATAAATAGAGACCTTCTCCTCTCATATTTTCATCTCTCATTGTGCATTGTTATTATGCTAGAATTGCTTTAGAATTCATAGTTATTTTCATGCTAATGTTCTTAGTTTCTAGTTTTTATGCTTTCCATGTTTAATTCACTTAGAAATCACATGCTAGGTTTCAAATTGGTGAATGAATCTTAATTTCTATATGGCATATGCATATCATCTTCATAATTAGCTTAGAATATCATCTTCTTGAAGAAGATTTGAGACTAGTTCTTCATATTATCTCTTGAATTTTTCTTCTTATTTTGATAATCTTGTATTGCATTGGGATCTATAGCATTTTGTGTGTTTGAGAGAGCACACCTACATACAATCTAAAAGAGAAAATCAAAATGAGTAGAATAGGGTGCATTTGTTTACTTATTTTAGGCTCTATCTGATGTTATTTGGTATTCTTTGTTCCTTGCTTGTTCTTTTACATGCTTTTGAAATGATTATGTGCCAACCCACTAATGTTTTCATGTTTGATCTTGCTCCCAACAGATTGAAGAATTCCTCTTACACATTATGGCACGCCCAGTGGGACCCATGTCCCTAAAATTTCTAACTTCTTGTCTTAATTCTCTTCAAATTTCGCCCAGAACACAAATTAGCATCTGCGTTTCATGCAGAGGCGTCTGCACAAATGCCAGTTCTCATTGAACTGTCATTCGGTGTCTGCACCGAACCAGCGTCTGTGACCTGAACTGTCATTTACGCCTGGCATTGTTAATTTCAGATTTTCCAAACTCTACTTTTCAGTTTTTGAGATTCACTGTGTTTTTCACGGCTTTTAAGGTTTTAGCATTCTATTTTTTATCAGAGATTCATTTTCACAAGGTGTCGTAATGCTAAAATTTCATTAAAAGTGAACAAATCTTGAAGGTTTCTCAAAAACACACTAGATTTTTAATATTTAGAAAGTCTAAAATGGCTAAATTTGTTCTGATTAAAGACTAGAAAGAAGAAAAGTGACTTTATTTGCTATCTTTTTGTGTTTACAGACAAATAGGTGGCTTCGTAAATGTTGGTTCATGAACCAACGTCTGCACCCTGCATCGGTGTCTGCACTCTTTAAATCGGCGTCTCCGACTGGTATAGCCTTTTTCTGTGTTTTTGGAGAATTTTCTGCTTTCTGTATTTCTTTTTAGAAAAAAACCAGAATCAGTGTCTGCACCCTGAACCGGCGTCTGCGCTCTGTCTAAGTTGGATTTATCTTGTACTAACAATTGTTAAGTGGTTCTTGTGCTAATAACGCTTGTCAAAGATCAACATTCATAGAACTACTAACTAATTGTTTTGCAGCACCGCTTGTCAAAGACACAAACTCAAAAAATACTCACATTTGTCTTACAGGTTGCCTCGGATCTACATCAACCAAACGATTGTGTTTGTATTAATATTTTTTAGGCACCTAGACTAATTAGTTAGATTTTTTTGGTTAATCCTAAGTGAGTGTTAGGGGATTATGCTCTCTTCCCTTTTGGGAAGATCAAAAACCTAGACACACTTACTTAGTGTTGAACAATTAAATCTTTTGGAAAGAACAAAGCGTGTCTTGCATGCTTGTGGAGAAAACTATATTGGATAGGAGAGTATGCTCTTTTCTCCTTATGGAAAAATCAGAAATCCAAACTCCTTTTTGTCGCCAATCCATGGTTACTATGAATCCTTTAGATGGGCCTGTCGGTTGAGGAAAAAATCTCCCAGGAATGACCCACGTGAGAATGAGGTGTAAGCCACGCCACTCTAACTCATGTTAATCAAATTTACTCCTTGGGGTTAAAGCCTCAGGAGTCAGTTGGCATTTGATCTTATACTCGGCTCTTGTCTAACTTAAGTGCGGCCTCGCGGTCTCAATCACATTTACGTGACCACTTTTGTCAAGACGCTCTATGGGGCTATACGCCTGAATCATGCTTGCACGGACATAGAGGATGCAATTGAATGGAGAACCATACTAAACACTCTAGGCTTAGAAGCTACCTAGAACACCCCCAAAAGGTGATAATGATTGTGCAAAGAAGATAGTAACTTCCCCAAGATCACTCATACATTCGTGCCACCCTGAGTGTTTGGAACTGGATAATACGACGTCATGACTGGAGCCATTGCATGCTTGGTGATGACCGTATTCTAATTAGCTCTTGAGTGTGTGCCTAAGCTTATGAGCAAGTATTTTCATGCTATGCCAAATTCCTTAGGTAGATTTTGTGCTTGAAATGCTTGAAGAAATTGACAAATCCAAAACATAGACGGAATACCTAACATTCAAATTTGTCACATGCTTGTATCCTTCAAGGTTTCTTTGTCCCTTGTCAGATTGTTTTCAAACACATGCTTGTTATTTTCCGGTTTGATTATGTTGAAATTGGTTCTTGATATAGAACAAATCTATTGAAAAATTAGAACATGATCAAGATTTTTCCAGATTATCAAGACAACATCCTTTTGCAAAACAATTTGGTCTTTTATGAGATATGTCCTAAAAACCTCAAACTATTCATCCAAGATCATATCTACTTATAGGAAATGACCGATTCCAAGAAGCATAAGAAGGTGAAAAATCTGTTACCACCCGTGCAAAGAGAACAGAAAAACACAACCCGAGAGGCTACCAAGTACCAACACATTATCGATTACGTCAAGCAAGAAATCCATAAACGAGAATAATTTGAAAAAGTGATTTACAACAACAAGGTTGCTTGTTTCATGGGAAAATATAATCTAAACTCTACTTTTGTTGGATTTGAACAATATGACTAGTCAATTTACCACAACAAACACAAGTTCATCCTCTTCTTAAGCTCCCTTAGCTTGCATTTTAGGACCTCACTTACGTTGTCATCTTTAGGAACACATCACACACTCATCCTAGCATGATCTTGCATTAATCAAATCAATCGTAATCAGCCTAGCATCATCCAAAGCATCCTTGATTACACCCCTCACTTGGTATTGCATACCTTTTTGAGTTGCTAAAAACCTACATCTTAATCAAACCCCATCCTTGAGTGTCCTTAAACTAAGCATTGTTTTAGGATAATCCCCTTTGTCTTTTTGCAACCTCGTCACCTTGATCAAAAGGTTGGTTTGCATTTACAAAGAATCTTGTCCGCCAAAGATCACAAGTCTGTCTTAGGTAGACAATCATATCCACTTGATCCTACACTAGGGAAAGCAACCCTTGATCCTTGCATACATCAAGTCATCCTTAATCCATAGAAGCACCATCCATCATCTTAAGCACATCCTAATCCTAGTATCATCATCCTTAGTTTCCTAGGTGCATCCTTGCATACATCTTGCATCTCATAGTCCTTTAGGATCATCCTTTCATGCCACCCATCACACGAGCCACTAAGAAGAGGAAGAACATGGATCCTAATCTTGCCACTATCTCATCTAATCCTATGACTGACAATACCAACACCATGGTCACTTATGTGCCTCAGCCCAATGATCAAATCGAACATATCTGGGTAGACACTAATGAAACTCCCACTCTAAGTGTCGTGGAAACATTTATCAACCACCCAGCGCTTGTCCACATGGTAAATGCCATGAGTGGATGCAACAACAACTGGGTACTCTTGGACATCCAACAAAAAGGACTTCAACTTCCACCTTGGATTATATCCACACTTGTCACATGACCTATGGCACTTCCAGGGGAAGGTCCTTATCCCACTAGAAATGAAGTTTTTGATCCACTTTAACGAGCCCTACAAGTGGGAACTCTTCTCATGCAAGTAGTTCATCCCTCCATTCCACCTTCCATCATACACACAACACCCTCACCTACCTCAGGAGCCCCGCCTCTTGATGCCACATCAATAGCACAAAAAATACCCACTATCACTATGCAAGTACCTCCATAAGCCACAATTGCTCCTCTTTCGCAAGCAATCCCAACATTCGTTGCAAACTTTCCACCACCACCACCAGTCAACACACAATAAACCACCATTCCATCCATTCCTACTCAACCCATTCAAAGTGCTACAACCAGTTCGCAGCATCAAAGCACCCAATTCTCCATGCCTATTCCACCTTTCTTCACCACATGCATGCCACCTACCAACGCCTATAACCAACCCTTATTTCTGCAAGGGTCCACTTTTCCCGCTCCACCAGCAACATAATCACAATGAATGCCAACAGTTCCACCTCAAACATTGTTCAACCCAAATCCCCCCACACTGCAACCATCCATGAATCCCTTCACCGTACCCCAAATTCCCATCCAACCTATCTAACAACAACAACAAACTATCCAACAATAACCTACCCAACAACAACAACAACCTATTCAACATCTACAATCCATTCAATAACCATCCCAACAACAACAATTGCAGCAACAAATCACCAACCCATTCACATCCTAAGTGCAACAACACCCAATCAACCCCTTCGCAGATGCACAACCCACTATCCAAACTACACAGCAGCCACAACCACAAACGCAGGGGGAAAATCCCTTTGTGGCACAACCACTACAACAGTTTGCTAATCCTTTTATCCAACCCGTGTAACAACAGCAAACTCATTCTGCCAACTACATAGCCATACCATCTTTTGTTGCATCACAAACAATTCCCCCTCCACAACAAGTTCTCACTGGGGGCATTTCACCGCAAAACACTTATACAGGCGCGCAATAGGTTCATCCCACCTACCCAATGCCGCAACAAATACAAGCATATTTCCAAATGTTGCAGCAATCTTATCAAGCGCCGACACCTCCTCCACTGCAATATTTGCCTCAACCACAGCTTCCACCACAACAACCCGTGTACATTGACCAACAACCATCATACCAAAAACCACAATATCCCCCACAGAATCCTCCATACTCGCCATTCAATCTATATCAGGTTCAAGGAAATCCTGCAATCACGATCAACAATCCTCCCCCGCAAATCAATCATGAATGGGAGGAAATGAAGAATGCTCTCAAAGAGCTAAAAGCTGGGACATAAGCTAAAACATTCAAGTTTGAAGAGGTATGTCCTTATCCATTTTATCAATCTATCATTTCCATACCCTTCCCTAAGCACTTTGAGACCTAAAAATTTGATAAATATCGGGGGAAGGGCGATCCTGTGAGTCACGTGAAAGAATTCTACATGGCCTATCAAGAAGTGGCCTATAGCGATAACTTCCTCATGAGACTATTTCCCAAAAGCTTGGGAGGCACCACTCTTGAATGGTTCTATAAATTCCCTTATGGCACAATCTCTACTTTCGTGGAATTATCTAAAAAGTTTGTGGCCCAATACGCACATAATGTCAAAAATGAACTCTCACTCCTTGATCTATGCAATTCCAAACAAAAGGGAGGAGAAATCTTGGCCGATTATCTTCAGTGCTAGAAAGGGCTTACTACTAGGTTGTCTTACCAACCCCAAGAACAACATCTTATCAAAATATTCATTAACAACATTCATCCTAAGCTTGCCTATCAAATGCGCATGAACTATATACAAACTTATCATGACATCAGAATCAAGGGTATGGACCTTGAACGAGGTCTTATAGAAGAAGGTACCATTAAGCACTACAAAGAATCCCAGCATAACAAAAATAACAATGATCGATCATGATACTGGAACAAGAAAAAAAATGTAGTAACAGATGGAGCCACTGACACCAAACACGTTCAAGTTGTGGTATCTAGTCCTAATACACCTACCTAGACTTATCAGCAAGCACCACCAATGTACCCTCAACCTCCTCCCATGTATCAACAACCCAATCCCATGTATCCTCAACCAACATATCAGCAAAACATGCACCCTCAAGGTGCACCTATCTATCCCCCTCCAGGGACATCGTATCAACACAACTACCAAGGTCCTATGAATCAAATGAATTCTATATCAGTCCCGCACGGACAACAAAGACCTTGCTCTTCAAATACACCACAATGCATGTTTACCCCTTTGGGTGAACCTATAGACATCATTTTTTGCAAGCTGGTCCAAGCTAACCAAGTTGTGTATCCTAAAACATAGCCATTTGATGACTCAACTCCTAAGCCAGCTTGGTATAAAGACAACGAGTACTGTGAATACCATCGTTTTAAGGGACACACCACTCTCAAATGCATGAAGTTGAAACATTATATTTAGGATCTCATTGACCGCAAAGAGATTGAAGTGGACTCTCCTACCCAATCATCGCCAAACACAGGCCTTAATATTTATCAAAATGTATTCCCTAAACACACTTTTGGTACAGGCCCAGGCAATCCTACTCAGTCCTCTGATCAAGGAAAAGGTAAAAAAGAAGAAAATACTGACAGAAAATATTATACAAACGCATATATCAACTACAATAATCTCATCGGTTGCATATCCCAAGTTCAGTCCTTCATCAATGTCATCGATGTCAAGGGTGTCGATAACCAATGCGTCATCACCACTCGTAGAGGTAGAATAACAGTCGCAGGTGCAGGTCCCGCCCCATCTACTGGGACCCAATACAAAATTTTGGAACACCTAGGGAATACTCCAGCCTAAATTTTCATCCTGGATCTTCTCTGCACATCACCCACTTATCAAGAGATCCTTAACAAAGCTTTGCAAGAATCTCGTGTTCCCAACGAAATCAACCTCACTAAATTCCAAAACCTTGTCGAACACCTGTCTGCATCTTGTGGGGTCTCCTTTAGACCAACAGACATACCCTTTGAAGAAACCAATCATAATCTCCCACTCTGTATGGCTGTCATGGTTAAAGATTTTGTCATCAAATGGGTCATGATAGATAATGGATCGGCCCTAAATCTGTGTACTCTAAAATTCACAAAATAGTTGGGTTGCACTGAAGCTGATATAACAAATGATGTCATCACAATAAAAGCATATGAAAATCTAGAGCATACTTCTGAAGGCACAATATCATTGCCCATTCAAGTGGGCCCAGTTATCCAGGATACATTATGTCATGTTGTTGATCTTGACTTCCCCTTTAACGTTCTCCTTGGATGCCCATGGATTCATTCTATGCAAGTCATCCCATCCACCTATCATCAGTGCATCAAATTCCCATATAAAGGCACTGAGATCACCATCCGAGCAAATCCCAAGCCCTTCACATACTGCAATGCATTGGAGACATCCTTTCCACATTCCAATCACTGTCCTGGGATTGATATTGGCACCTCTGTCGCCAGCTCATCTCGAATCCATTCAGACCCAGAAATAATCCTCTCCTCCACCTTGTCCATGGTCAAGATCAACAACAAAGTTTGTGGTGAGTACACTTTATCTGATGCCTTTGCAGTTGCAGCACTACCAATTGATCCTCACACTCAAGGCCGCCAACCTAATCTAAGCAAAACAGAATCAGAGACAACCAAGGCAATACAATTTGGTTCTACCACTTTCATATCGAAAGGTACTTTGACTGGCTAGGAAATGACACCAAACATCAACCAATGGCTATATAAAGATCCACCACCCAAGGAAACAAATTGCCTTAATTACTTCAAAGACAAGTACCCCGCAACGCACAAACTGGTGACAGAAAAATGGAACTACCAACGAGGTGGCCTTGGTTATGAAGAGAAAGGAATGAAAGATCCTATTATTCCTACCCAACTAGAAAAGCACCTGGGCCTTGGCATGAGCTCTAACATGAATGGGGGCACCAATGATTTCATCAACTATTGCTCTTGTCCATCCCTGGGCAAAATCGCTGACATCGAAGATATCCCAGAAGAGAAAGTTGTGAGTGCTTATGATGATGTTTTCGACGATGAAACCTTCCTGGGAAATGTTTTCCTACAACAAATTTCCATCCTCTTCATTGACCTTCCCCTCCACCATCCTAAACTCATAGACTGGGACCAACAAAGTGTCATCCACGTTGACGAGTTCCAAAGTGAGGATGCA
This sequence comes from Thuja plicata, assembly GCA_018584345.1. NCBI lineage: Eukaryota > Viridiplantae > Streptophyta > Pinopsida > Cupressales > Cupressaceae > Thuja > Thuja plicata. The sequence continues at coordinate 735,615 of MU226842.1, read as the reverse complement.
CTCGTAAGGTTTATGAGAGAAATTGATCAAAGCAGTGACTGGGGGAAAGACTCAACATATGTCTACAAACTGGACCCAAAGGAATACTTTGGGGAAGAGGAGAACTTTAGCCACAAAAATGACACAGAAAAAAAGAAATAAAAGAGTGAAAATTGATCTCCTAGTGAAAACCCCTCTGGGGCGCTATCTGATCATAAAAAAGTAAAAATAAAGGGCGTATCCCTTGGTGAAAACCTCTCTGAGGTGCCAGAGGATGAAGAGTCTCTTCCTCTTATCTAAGATTACAGGCCTAAACAGTCATCAATTCTCATTGAAGAAGCAAAACCTGTCAATCTGGGTACCAAAGAAAATCCTGCCATCACATACATAGCAGCATCTCTGACTGAAGTAGAAGAAAGTGATCTTGTCACTTTATTAAAGGAATCCATCAACAATTTTGAATGGTCTTACTCCCACATGCCGGGGTTAGATCCCAACTTGGTGGTTCACCATCTAGCAGTGGACCCAAACATCAAACCTGTCAAGAAAAAGCTCAGAAAGATGCACCCTAAAGTGGCACTACTTGTCAAAGCGGAGCTAGAAAAATTACTCCAAGCCAAGATCATCTACCCCATTGACTATTCTGACTGGATATATAATATGTTTCCCATCTCTAAGCCTGATAAATCAATCAGGATATGTACAGATTTCAAAGATCTCAATAAGGCATGTCCCAAGGATGATTTCCCCTTGCCAAACATAGACATGATTGTGGATCTCACAACAGGACATGAGATGTTGTCACTCATGGATGACTTTTCTGGATATAATCAGATTCACATTGAAGAAGAAGATCAGCATAAGATAGCATTCACAACCCCTTGGGGCACCTTCTTCTATAACATGATAACTTTTGGCTTAAAGAACACTAGGGAAACCTATCAAAGAGCCATGACTGTCATTTTTCATGACATGATTCACAAGATCCTTGAAGACTATGTGGACGATATCTTGGCAAAATCAGTAAAAAGGGAAGATCACCTAAATGTTCTGGAATGTGTCTTTGAAAGAATTGGACACTACTACTTAATGCTCAACCCTAAGAAATGTGTCTTTGGAGTCAAATCAGGCAAAATCCTAGGGTTTATTGTATCTAGATGAGGCATTCAAATCGATCCAAAGAAAGTACAAGCTATCATAGAGATGCCTCCACCAAAAACACTCTGACAGCTACGTAGCCTCCAAGGAAAGCTATAATCTATGCGTCATTTCATCTCTCAACTAGCAGACAAGTGCCAACCATTCACTCATCTCCTGCGCAAAGACAACACATTCAAGTGGGATCCTCAGTGTCAGAAGAGTTTTGACAAAATAAAAGAATACTTGGCTAATCCACCCATCTTGGTACCACTTGTACCTGGTCGACCACTCATCCTATACATTTCTACTACTACCACATCACTGGGGGTGCTCCTCGCTCAATTGAATGATGAAGGCAAAGAAAGAGCCATCTATTATATCAGTCGAACCTTAGTGGGTTATGAGCTCAACTATTCTCCTATGGAAAAAGCATGTCTGGCACTCAAAAACTTCGCCACTCAAAAACTTTGCCACTACATGCTTAGTCACACAACCAAGCTCATTTCAAATGTGGATCCTCTCAAGTACCTACTCTCTAGGACTACACTTACAGGTCGAGTGGAAAAATGGCTTATGTTGCTAAGTGAATTTGATATTCAGTATGTCGACAAAAAAGCCATAAAAGGGCAAGTCATTGCCGATCAGCTAGCTGAAGCACCATTGATAGATGTATATCCTTTGGTCATAGAATTTCTAGATGAGCATTTGTACATGATAGAAGAACAACCAACGTGGCAAATTTACTTTGATGGGTCCTACACAGCTCATGGCGCAGGGGCAGGAATACTTTTTGTTACACCTCAAGGTGACTACATCCCCATGTCATTCAAATTGGGATTCCCCTGCACAAAAAACATTGCAGAATATGAGCCACTAATTGCAGGGCTCTCCATGGCCATAGAATGGAACATCACAGATATCCAGGTCTTTGGCGATTCTCAACTCATCATCAAACAAGTCTTGGATGAGTATTAAACCAAATATGACAAATTGACGCCATATAAGCAGATGGTTGACAAGTTGAAAGAACACTTCCTCCACTTGCAAATAAAATAGGTACCACATTTACAGAATAAAGCTACTAATGCAATGGCCACAATTGGCTCCCTTCTTGAGATTCCTCACAAGTCTACGCAATACGAATTCTTAGTTGAGCAACTACATGCTCCTGCTTATGAGAATGATGAATCAAATCGCGTATGTGTCTTGGTTGGTCCCCAATCCTTGTGGTACCACAATATCCAAGCTTACCTATAAAATGGTATCATATCTCCTCATCTCACTGCAAACCAATGCCAAAACTTTATCCGCAGAGCATCCCGTTACACCCTCGTAGCCAACACCCTTTATCATCGAGGCTATCACAACTTACTCTCCAGATGTTTAGATGAAAATGAAGCCACCCAGGCTTTACAAGAGGTACATGCTAGAATTTGCGGTGCCCACATGAGTGGCATGGTCCTAGCCAAGCAACTTCTACGTACAGGGTACTATTGGCCTACAATGGAACATGATGCTTGTGAGTTTGTCAAAAAGTGCCTACCTTGTCAACAGCATGCTAATTTGATCCATGCTCCTGCTCAGGACCTCAAACCTATTGCGCCTCCTTGGCCCTTCTCTTGTTGGGGTTTTGACCTCGTTGGTAAGATTACTCCCCTCTCTTCTGAAGGCCACAAGTACATAATCACAGCTACGGAGTACTTTACAAAGTGGGTCAAAGCAATTCTGCTCACACTCACTACTGGTGTCCAGATATCCAAATTCATCCTCTATCACATCATTTGCCGCTTCGGCATACCCTCCACCATCTTCACAGATCATGGTACACCATTTGAAAATCAACACATCAGTGATCTCTGTGCTCGCCTCCATATCCACCACCATTTTTCCAGTCCATATTTCCCGCAAGGTAACGGCCAAGCTGAGGCAACTAATAAAACCATCCTTAAAATCCTCAAGAAAGTTGTCAATGATACTGGTCGTGACTGGCATATCCAGATCAATCCGACCCTATGGGCATATCGCACTTCCTACCATACTCCTACTGGCACTACTCCCTACTCCCTAGTTTATGGTGCTGAAGTAGTCTTACCAATTGAGGTTGAACTACCCTCTCTCTGAGTATCACTAAGAGGCCTAACTGATGATGAAAATTACTAGGTAGCACGACTCACACAGCTAGATCTCCTAGATGAAAAGCACTAGCAAGCTTATGATCACCTGATTGTTTACCAGAATAGACTCAAGCGGAACTATAACAAAAAGGTCCACCCATGCCAGTTCCAGGTAAGGGACCTTGTGCTAAAAGAAAATCAGAAAGTGGGTACTGATCGAGAAAAGAAAGGCAAGTTTGAAGTCACCTGGCAAGGCCCATATGTTGTCACTGCATGCTTCGGTTATGGAGCATATCAACTCTCCACTCCTGAAGGAGAACCATTGAATGATCCTATCAACATCATTCATCTTAGGTGCTTCTATGCCTGGCAGCTAGTTGCTCATTCCAGTTATCTGAGAAAATCCATAAAAAGTATAAAAAGTCCTGAAAAAAGCACAAAAATAATGTAAAATAGTCCTGAAAAAATCTCTAAAAAGCAAAAAAAAGAAGCTGAAAAAAATGGTTGTCCCAGAGAAAACCTGGTAAACAGGCACTTGGGCAATATCAAAAAAAAAATTCAAAAAGATCCAAAGAAATCAAAAAGAAAAATAAACAGAAAAACTTTCGTCCAATGGTGAAAACCAGGCAATCAAGTGCCTTGGAAAAGTATGGGTGATGAAAACCTGGAAAATAGGTGTCACACATAGTGGACCATTCCATTATCTATCAAAATCTCATCTCCCTCCATCACCAGCACGACATCTCCACTAATTTCCACATTCCCTATATTCTCTAGGTGTTCGCATATCGTACGCACTGGTCCGCAATGATCTCCCTATCTCATATACTGAGCTTTTGTACACATAATCTTGTATATCATTCTCCATACGTTATACTATCCCAAGCCCTGAGCGTCAGTCCTGTATATTTATCGTGTCTTGAGTTGCTCCTTGTAAGATCCTATGTTGGTTCTATAGTTTGCTTGTAGTGCGCATTTGATTAATCAACTTGGTAAGTCCCATCTTTTTGGAAATGAGTCTTGAGGATGTATCCTTCCTATTGTCAACTTAAATCTAGATCATTGTCATCTTTGGGTTCTTGCAGGATGTATCTCTCCTCGTGAACTAATCAATTAGCACACACAACTATCATGCGCATCAAGACAAGTAACATGATCCAATCAAATTTTGACAGCAACCTTTGTACATAATCACTGTAACTAATCGCTTGTCATTAATTGCTCAGTTTGATCCTTGTACATTCATGACGTATTGCATCTTCCCACCACCATGCTAACATCCTGAGTCGTCGTCCTGCTAACATTCCCTGCCCAGTCCTCCATAGTCCACCCGTCTGGTTTATTAGTTGATTGTGACACACACAAGAAAAACAAAAAAAAAACATAGGTGAGTCCCATTTGCATCCATTTCATTACCTCTAGTATCATTATTGCATCCATTATTTAAGATTCAGTTACATTATTCATCCTTTTAGATTCGTTATGCTCATTAGATTCATCATTAGATTGCATTAAATCCATCATTTAGGTCACATTGTCTATTAGTAAATTGCATTAATCATCATGTCAATAGTTAGTATCATTTTAGAACTTTGCATTATTAATCCATTATTTAACTTGCATAATCAATTCATTTTAGATTCATTTAGATTTCATTGTTCACTCAGGTGCAAATTCATTTTAATTCATCTTGCATTGCTCATCCATTTTAGATTCATTTTATCAGCTTGCATTGTTAAATTCATTTTTAGATTCATTCATCATCTTGCATTGTTACTCCATTTTTAGATTCATTTTATCATCTTGCATTGTTAGATTCATTTTATCATCTTGCATTGTTACTCCATTTTTAGATTCATTTTATCATCTTGCATTATTAATCCATTATTTAACTTGCATAATCAATTCATTTTAGATTCATTTTATCATCTTGCATTTTTAAATTCATTTTAGATTCCTTTAGATTCATTTAGATTTTATTGTTCACTCATTTGCACATTCATTTTAATTCATCTTGCATTGCTCATCCATTTTAGGTTCATTATCTTGCATTGTTAATTCATCTTGCATAGTTCATCTCACATTATTACAACATTTAGATTCATATACCACTTGCATAATCAATTCATTAAGATTCATTTTAGTCTTGCATTGTTAAAACATCATTCATCTGGCATTCCTATACATATTCATAAAACATCAGCATATATACATTGCATACATCATAAAAACACATCACATCCTGCAGCCACACACGTCAGTACATCATATACATATAAGCATCATCCATCCTGCATAAGTCATACATCATATATACATAATCAAGTCATCCATATACATCACATCCTGCAAGCATCAAATGTCAGTAATCATATAGTATGCATCAACACATCATATAGATCATACATCATAAGCATCATATAGAGTCCTCATCATAGACATATATATATATATATATATATATATATATATAAAATAAAATACATCATGTGCACCTCAGTGCCAATAGACATGTATAATCTCAAAAATACAAAACTGTGTGTCATATGATCCTCTGAGGAATCATACTAGTGGCTGTGATGACCCACCTCCCTACCTTGGTAGTGGACGTGGTGGCATCCCCACTGATCCGTGTGACGCTGAAGTCCGCACTGTGCTCTAAGAACGTGACCTCTTTGAGTAGTCTCATCTTTGTCCCTCGAGAACTAGCTGATGATATAGTGCTCTATAATGGGATGCCTCCCTGCCTGCCCTATTCGCATCTCTATGAGCTGCAAATGCCTCGACTACCACCTGTCCAACCCCACCTGCTATAGCTACCTGCCTGGCGATGTCACGCTCAGCCCTGTACACCTCTACCCATCGTAGTGTTGCATCCCTCTCTGAGTTCAATGCAAAAATCTTCTCCGTAGCCTGCTCCATTTGTAGGGTCAGCATATCCAGCTAGCCCGTAAGAGTACCTATCTCGGTACGTAGATCCCCAGCATCCTATGTCAGGTCCACCATCTCAAACTCTCTCAAGTCCACCCTACCCTGAAGAGTGTCAAGTGCACCCTCCACCCTGTCAGCCCGTGCTGTCTCTACAGTCAATAACCCTTGTATCCGGGAAATCTCTGCATGCAGGCTCACGTCAGACACCACCGCCATATCTAATAAACCTCACAGTCTAGTGCACTCTGTCTAAAGACTGTCTCGCTCTACGATGACAATATCGTAGGTCTCTTGTGCTATGTACCCTACGGGTGGCCCTTGTGGCCCCTGTACCTATGGTGGCACTAGTGGTGCTTGTGCCTATACCTATGGTGGCACTAGTGGTGCCTGTGCCAGATCCTGTCCCTATGCTGGTGGGGGCCCCTATGGTCCCTGATCCTGTACCTATGCCCATGTTCAAGGTCTCACCCATCTCTACGGTCTCCTCCTCTGACCTACTATTAAGGTCTCCGGGGCATCCCTGATCTCTGTACCATCATCCACATCTAGGTCCCCTGTTGACTGCTCATGACCAACCACCTAAGCCAGGTCGATCAGTCTCACTGGTGTGTGCGCCACCCACCATGCTGCGTACTCTAGGGTCATACCTGCATTCGTGATGTCTGGTTGCGCCACAAAATCTATCCATACCATATCCCTCTAGGATGCCCTCACTGTGAGAGCATCCATATACCTGCCCCATGTCCCTACCTCCTTGGTGACATGAGAATGTAAGGCATCCTCTGCCACCACTCCCTGCTGCAGACCAAACTGCCGCATGACCATGGATGATCTGTACCTCTTTATCTGGTGGATAGTCCTCCCCAGTAGAAAGCAATCGGTCTAAACATATGAAAGGTACAAAAATTCCTCAAATCTGTCCTCCACCCCTGCCGCCTAGTCCATAGCCCCCATGGCTCACATAGCCTGTATGGGGTCTAGCAGAAAACTTGTACCTCGTCTAGCAGTCATCGCCAGTATCCAGTCTGGTCGACGAAGGTGTATCTCAAAGAGAGCCTGTATCTGCAAGCATAGGGCTCCCCAAGTTGACATGACTCCCTAACCCTCATTGGCTGTAACACTACAATGTGCTCCCAGGCCCACACTAAAATCAAAGTCACCCCGGTACCCATGTTGCATGCCTCGCGGTACGCATCCATGTGAAGATTGTGGTATAGCTATCCTAGGACAACATACCCCCAATAGTAAGAGGTCCCCTCCTCCAACATCTGAGCTAGCGCCCATGAACAGCCCATGCCAACCCCATGTCCTGCCAGATCTGCTAACATGCGCCCCCTGATTAGTCCTGCAATATAAAGGGCTATCCGCCTCAATCTCCTGGCATCCAGTTAAAATACGTCGGGATCCACCTCATCGGTCACCTGAAAGCAATCTCCATATAGTGGTCATTGTCCTCCAACCGATATCGAGGAATCGCCCCTTGGATAGGTATCCGTAGAATACGCCAGACGTCCTCCAGAGTAATGGTCACCTCTCTAGTAGGCAAATGAAAGGTGGTGGTGTCACTATGCCACCGCTCGATCAGTGCGGTCGTCATCCCATTATGTGCCCGTAGCCTAGGCCAATGGGGCACATAGTCCAACCCAACCACAACTAATAGGCCCCAGTCATCCTCCATCAGTAGTGACTCAAACTCCATAGTAGGAGGCCAATTCTCTTGTGATCCCAATGGTGGGAACTGCTCCTGCAAGAATTTCAGAATCCACCATGTCAGACACCTTTTCTTCTAGTCCTGGTCTAACCCTTCCTAAAGTGGGGCATCTTGTCCCTAGGTCTTATGCCAACTCATCCCTGGCCCCCACTGGGTCTCCCCTTTTCCCTCCTTCTTGATGTTTTCCCTTTTTAGGCGCAGACGCTAGTTCAGTCAGAAATGTTGGTCCATCCACCAGTGTCTCCGCCATGCTTTCCCGCAGACCGGTGTCTTTAAAGATGTGGGTCTGGGTCCGGCATCTTTGAAGATGTCGGTCCAGCACCGTCAACTCCGGAGATGCTGATCTGGGGATCAGCGTCTGCGAAGATGTCAATCCAGGGATCAGCGTCCTCGTAGATGCTGGTTCGAGAACCGGTGTCTCCAGTCTAAGAATTTGTTTTACCCCTCATTAATGCCCTATCTACCCCCTCAAAGCATTAAATAACATTAATAATAATAAATGTGAGGTCTTAGATAGCCTACTCACCGGTATCGGTCGCTTGACGGGCCTCCCATGTGTGCGCACGCGCTCTCCAAGCTGCCCCTGCATCCTCTCATCAGCCATCTTTTCACTCCAAATCTCAAATCTTCACTATTCACAAATGACCTTCCTTAACCCCCGAACCCTTCTTATAGCCCCAGTTTTACTTGAATTTTTTTTTCCCACCCCTATTTCCCCACCCCGTATATATTTTTGTATATATCATCCTGTTGTAAAGCTGAAACACGCCTAAAATCTCATAAACATTTAAAAATCACAAAAAATCCAAAAAATTCTAAAAATTCCAAAAACATCAAATATTCTCAAAAATCATGCAATAAACCCTTCGTTCTTTCTGCATTGTTCCAGATCTTAGTTTTCAGCAACGTTTCAACTCATGCGACTATGACGCTATTTTTTACCAAATTAATTTTGTGACCGACTGTCCTTGCTCTCCATCCTGTTCACAGCTTTTGCCAGTGAATCTCTTTTATCAAATCAAATCCAATCTTTGCCCATCAGGATGCATCCTTCCAGCATCGGCTTATCAAATCCTTCATCACATTAATCCTGTTCATGACAAGAACTTTGGACCGAATGAATGTTTGGTCATGAGGCCTTCTTTATTGATTTTATCTTTTTGTGTCAGTTCAAACCTACTCACCACTACCTCGATCTACTATATCTTGGTGCATTGTGATTGGTTGCTACTGATACATGCGTATTTTGTAGTGTGCTTTTGTTTGAGCGTCTAGTCCATGCAAAGGAATCTAATCATCTGTGTTTTCTAACACCTGATGCATACCTCCTCTTGCAATATCAAAATCAGATGTGTTCTCCATATTTTTCACACAAATGGATCCCCAAGGCTCATTAGCTGCATTTAATTTCCTTTGCATTTGCATTCTTAGCTGCAATTTTAATTGCATTTCAGAAGGCTTCTATTTATTCCCTCCTATATCTTCCTCCTTCCTGTTGCGTCCTTTTTGGAGAAAACCCCACAACATTGTCTTCATTGTGTTCTTTTCTCAAGGGGGCACAACCCCGTACCATCATTGCTTCAGCACAACCCCTAGAAACCCTCTTCCTCTGGGGCAACTCATTTTCTTGTCTTTGACGAAATGTCACTTGCGACGCCGCGTCAAAGAGGGGCAAAATGTAGACGTCCAAAAATGTTAATATTATTTTCCCTATTATTCCTCTAACTATTTAATTCAATCAATTAAATAGTTTCATTTATCAATAGTTTAAATACTATTCTAATGTATTTTATTTAAATACATTTGCCTCCACAAAATTCCCTTTTAATAAATTTATATTTATTAAATCCTCCATATTCCTAATTCTTCTAAAGCATGATTTATTCAAATTCAATTTGGATTATAATCTAAAACCCTAGCTAGGGACCTATTAATCCTACCCTAAAGCCTACCCTATTCCTACCCTACTCCCATCACCTCATTTCCTAAGTATACTTCCCCACCTAACTATCCTTTAACCATATTTAATGGGTGATTCCTAACCTTTTTAAGGCTAATGGAATTCTCACCCACATGGGGAAATTCTCTCCCAAATGGGCACCCATTCCTCTTTAGATCCCTCTTACAACTTTGTCTCCTCTTTTGAAATATTGAGCTACTCAATATTAATGCCAATTTTGACTCAATATTAATGCCAATTTTTCAAGTCTATGTGTCTCCCATGTGGCTCTTATGTGGATGCCACCTAGGTGCCACTTCATCCAAGCCTCTTCCTCTCTCCAAAAACTCTATAAATAGAGGCCTTTTCCTCTCATATTTTCATCTCTCATTGTGCATTGTTATTGTGCTAGAATTGCTTTAGAATTCATAATTATTTAATGTTCTTAATTTCTAGTTTTTATGCTTTCCATGTTTAAGTCACTTAGAAATCACATGCTAGGTTTCAAATTGGTGAATGAATCTTAATTTATATATAGCATATGCATATCATCTTCATAATTAGCTTAGAATATCATCTTCTTGAAGAATATTTGAGACTAGTTCTTCATACTAGCTCTTGAATCTTTCTTCTTGTTTTGATAATCTTGCATTGCATTGGGATCTATAGCATTTTGTGTGTTTGAGAGAGCATGCCTACATATAACCTAAAAGAGAAAATCAAAATGAGTAGAATAGGGTGCATTTGTTTACTTATTTTAGGCTCTATCTGATGTTATTTGGTATTCTTTGTTGCTTGCTTGTTCTTTTACATACTTTTAAAATGATTATGTGCTAACCCACTAATGTTTGCATGTTTGAGCTTTCTCCTAGCAGATTGAAGAATTCCTCATACACAATATCAATGATTGGAGGTTTGTTGTATTTGATTGTTACTAGGCTATATATTATGTATGTTTTTTGTTTAGCGGCCAAATTTTAGCAAGAACCAAAGGAACCACATGTTGTTGCAGTAAAAAGGATTTTTAAATATTTGTTCAACAAACATAAGAATTTGGGTTATGGTACCCTAAGGATTTAGATTTCACTTTGATGACCTATACTAATGCAGAATGGGTTGGTTGTGTTGATAATTAGAGAAGTACAAGTGGTGGATCTTATTTTCTTGGCTCCCGGTTGGTTACATGGTCGAGTAAGAAACATGATTTAGTATCATTATCAACTACTGAAGCCAAATACATTACAACATATTCATGTTGCACTCAAGTACTTTTGTTGAAACAAACATTGAAGGATATTGGTGTAACATTTGATGAGATGATCTTAATTATGTGTGGTAATACTAGTGCCATAAACATTTCTAAAAATCTAGTACAATGTTCCAAAATAAAACATATATCCATTAGATATCACTTCTTGAGGGAGAAGGTTTTGGGAAATGAAGAAATACTAGAATATGTACCTACAAAAGATAAAATTGTAGACATTTTCACAAAACCATTGTACAAGGACACTTTTGAATATATCAAGCAGAAGTTGGGGGTTTTGTCCCTTCCTAGTCATAACTAAAGTGCATTGAGGTGTGTATTGGTCCTGAGTATTATATGCCTATTCTTTTCTGGATCAATGCTTGATGGCTTCCTCTTAGAGGGAGTAGAGTAAGTTTTTCAAGGGGAGTTTTTTTCTTTGTCATTGTTGTCAAAGGGGAGGAGAAAAGAGGACCTAATATTGATAATTTTTATTTGCTTTGTCGTTGATGAATATTTCCATCAATGACAAAGGGGAGATTGTTGGAATGTAATTTTGATGATTTTTGTTGTCATTAATGGTTGTCATTGATGTCAACATATTTTGGTTGATTGATTGTGGTTCAATTTGTCTTTGGTGATATGGAATTAGCGTGCTTTGGATGTTGTGCTATAATTTTCTATCTTTAGTTGTGATTTTCCTGGTCCTATTCGTGTTGTAATGTATTGAGATACTTTCTTCTAGGTCTGGACCTATTTGTTCATTGGCGACTGTCGTTCGACAATGTAATATGCATTGTAACATATAGATCTTACTCTTTGGCTTCAGATAATGTGGTGAGTGGATAACATGTTGAATTGAGCAAGGATATTTTAGAGTGGTCCATGTTTCATTCCTTCCACTGTGGGAATGTCTTGTTGTAACCTATTTTAAATTTTATATGGATGACTTTATAAAATGATAATTGATATTGTGCTTGGACGACATGGATGAATATGGAAGCATAGAATAGTATATGTAGAGGATGATTTATGTTCGTTGAAGATAGATGTATGTGTGATGCGAAATTGAAGAGAAGATATTCATCCATCATTGTATGTTCAACCAATGATAACATATTGATGACATGTAACTGATTGAATGTTTGACAATGTTAAGTTGAAGATGATGCAAAACATTAAAATAGTTAGTGGTTTGTATTGTCATTGATGTCAGCTTGATATCATATGTATGGTCATATACATAATGTCAAAGACTTTAGAGAATCAATGGAATAGAGGTTATGCTTTCAGCAATGCATAAAAGTCAAGTATTCACTAAGTGGTAGACCACATCGATAGAGTGCACACCATCGATAAAGACAGAGAAAAAGTCACAGTGATTCCCAACGAGCAGAAGACAGTGTTGCCTGACGAAGCAGAATCATAGGATGTCCGACGATCTGAAGACAGTGTTTCCCGATGAAGCAGAATCACACGATGCCCGACGAGCTAAAAATAGAGTTGCCCAATGAGAAAGATCCAATGATGCCTGATGAACGGAGATCCAGAAGCTAATTGAAGTTACACCGATGGAACTGGTAGTTGTCACCAATGATGAACTACAGAATTAACCGACAGAATAGAGAGATCAGAAAATGACAAAATATCTAGCTGGCAGAGCTTAAGGATAGACTTAACTGATTGTTTTATTTGTTTTATTCAACCACAATTAAGCAATTGATTTATACAGTTGGAAAGAAGATAACTACAAGATAAATTAGGAGTTAAAGCCATAAATCAAATTGGCTGGATTGTTTTTCACGCTAAGAATCAAGAATCAAGAATCAGTAATTAGAAATAAAGGAATATCGTGTCTATATAAGAGACAAGCATAATTCATTTCTGCAAGCAATCAGATACATAGGGGAGTGAATTTAAAGAAGACGCTAAAGAGAAACTGGTGAAGGATATACTTCATACAATCCTGATCAATCAAGTTAAGGGAGAGCTAAAGAATTTTGCAGACACCGACGAATAGTGAAGCACAGCATCAGAGAGAAAAAAGTGTGAAGCACAAAGGAATTGAATTGATACATTGATCAGAGAGGTATTATCCGTAAATAGATCTGAATATCTACAATTCAAAGTTGCATTAGAAATAGGTCATTGTGTTTCAGTTTAACCATTGAAGCATTAAGTCTCTTAACAGAGCAGGACTTAACCATCTTCTATAATTGAGGTA
>MU226842.1:646958-676073 GCA_018584345.1 Thuja plicata | reverse complement strand
AAAATGTTTGCAACAATCTCCAATAAATGTACTCTCAAAATTTTTCTCCCCACCCTTTAATATATTGCCCAAGTATATCTTCCTATCGGCGTAACCATTGCACCTCATTGGGGTGCAATTGCTAGTACACATAATGTGCTCTCTTTATTGTCCCTTTTTGACAAAATATTAAGCTATCTTCTATCAATGTAAATTGATAATTTTTTTATTTATTTTTAATTTACTTTCTTGTTTACTTTTTATCTAAAGATTTTTTAATGTTATTATAAAATTTTAATTTGGAATTTCTTGAATGACATTGCATTTAAAAAATAAATTCTTTCACATTTAATATCCAACATTCCAAATAAAATTATTCCTCCAATTTATATTTGACACATCAAATCTACAATTTTTATAGAACAATATTTAATAAAAAAAAAATTCAATTAAAAATACATACAAAAATAAAAAATAAAATTAATAAAATAACCAATACTAAATTCTTAACCACCAAAAAGTTCTTTAAAAATAAAATTACTTAATTAAAAAATAAAAAATAAAAAATCACATGTGATCTGATTCGATGCAGGTACTATTTTGTTTACTTTTCAGTAGTATGGCTCTATAGTTACTGATGTAGACTTAGTCACGTGACCCAAATTAAAATAATAATAATAATAATTTGGGTTCCTTCCTTACGAAGGAATAAAATTAAACTTTAAAAATTATACTGTAATAATAATAATAATAAGAAAATTACACGGAGACGCAACCCGGAAAGGTCCGCGTTTATGTGATTTGTCGGCATTCATAACCCCTGAAAATTGATGGTCCGTTTTTTTAGTTTTACGTCTCTATTGTCAGATTTATTTATATTGACTTCCAAAAATTCATGTCTTATTTAAATATATTTTTATGGAGATAGATGGTTGTAGGCTTTTTTTAACTTAATAAAAAATAATTATGTGAAGAGGTGTAATTACAAGGATGGAATATAATGTCTTAAATGTATTAATAAAATATTAAAATTTTAATAGGGATAATATACGAAATAATCATTGTTTAAATAGATCTTTGGGCAAGATAAGTTCTCAAGAATTCTTCTCTTAATATGGGACGAATCCAAAGCCTTTAATCAACTACACTACTCTTTTAGACTAATTATTTTACTCTATCTTAAATAAAAAATACAAAGAAGAAACTAAAAAAAATATAAATAATGAATATTTATAGTATTAAAGAATCAATGATATGATCTAAAGTTTTTTTTTTTGGATTGTACAAGATTTGAAGTGGACTTTGTCATTAAATCAAATGTTACAAATAAAAATTGAAAATATATAAAGAATGAATAATTTCATCTATTTCATCTCCATGAAGGATCAATGACGTGATCTAAAAATTATACTACTAATAAAGCTAGGAAATATGAAAATTTGATAAGTTTAATATTTAACTATCTTTTACCCAAATGCTTTAAAAAATAAATATGCTAATCATATTGAAAATGTAATATAATAATCGAATGAATGAATGAAGGATTTTAATGAGTGCGAGACTGATCAGTCTAAGGGACCACGGGCTCACAACCTTAAGCTATCTCCATATTCCTTTCCATGTATATCTCCTGCTCTGAATCTTAACTATCAAACTAGTAGTTTGGTTGATCTTATCTTCAAATAAACTATGCATGTTGTCAGCTTTCAAGATGATTTCGTACTGAGCACGAATGTTCAATGAGAAAGTGACATTCTATCTCAATCACACCCATCTTGTAGAACATGCAAGTCCTCACTCCCTACATCTATTTGGGCCTTGTCCATCCACCCGTCTCGCACCTGAGATGATGTGGCCCTGTCCTCAATTCTTTCACTAACACCTAACTTTCCCTTTAATAACTGCCCCTAGATATACTTTCTCTCCATGTTCCTGAGTTGGGTTGAACTCTTTGATGTAGTGAGCCTTTTTTCGACCTATGTGATTATTCCACATTGAAGTCTGAAAGTTTTCTATGACAAAGTTTTTTTTTCCCTCATTGGTATTAGGACACTCTTGTAACTTGATATTCCACATGCTCAACCACTTTATGTTTTGTTTCATCCAAGTTTTCTTCCTACGATCAAGATCCTCTTTCATCGCAATTTTGGGCCATCATTGGCTATCCATGTTTTCAGGGTTCTTTAAATAGCTTATTAACTGGGTTATCATTGCCGACTCCAATGGAAAAGTACCAACTTCTGCTAATAGGATTTCATATGACATTGAGGTTTTGACTTTGAGTATGCTTGTGATTAGGTGCTTTTGAATCCTCTCTAACTGTTTCCATCCACATTTTGTCATGTTGCCTCCCCAAACTTCGTAACCATTAAGAACAACCGGCATGGCCAACAAACCAAAATGAGTTTTCTTAGTTTTTCAATCCCAAAGTTCAGCATTTCTGCATCTATTTTGGAGTAGATATGATGCTTTCCAACCTTCTAGTATCCTTTTCGCTTTGCAAGTCTCCCAAGATGAAAGTCAATCCCTAAATATTTGTATTCTTTTACAAATTCTTATAAACTATCTTAGAAAATGAAGGTAGTTTGTTTTTCTTTCTTCTTCAAAAAGAAAATCAAGATTTTTGTTTTGCTAATGTTCACATGCATCCCTACCTCGGATAACTACACTAAATTAGAGTGTTTTTTACGGCAGGGGAAAGTATTATTTCCATTTCAAAGAAGATTGAATCGACACGGGAAGTTTTATATGCAACCAAAGTCTCAAACAATTCTCGCAGGATATGAGTTGTATGGTTAACGCGTGGCATAATACCTGGAAATAACCACTAGTCTACAACCGCGTAGCCATCTCCTTTGACCAAAACGTCTTTAATTAGTTAAAGACAACAACCTTCATTAGCATTTAAGTTCGTACACTCTTCGAACACGGGGGGCGGGTTTTATTTACAGTGCAAGTCATTCTGTTTGAGGACAGGTCTCATCTCTTCAATTTTCAGAGTACAAACAGGTTAGCCATTTCTAACTATTTGTTTATTTATTTTTGACATATTTTCTTTGTCCTATGAATGTATAGGTATCTAGAAATTTTTTGTGTTCGGTTGGTTTTGATATTTTGTGTTCGGTTGGATCTGGCAAGCCTCAATTTTGCTTGAGTGTGAATGGTTTAGCTAATTGAGGAAGATAAATTTGAGCAAATTCCTCCAAATGTTTTCTGATTTTATAAACTTTTGATGATTTTGTGGAAATGATGAGATCTCAGCAATTATTGAGTTTGTTTGTATTGGGGTTTGCGATATTGGTTTCTGTAATTTGGAATGTAAAGTCGAAACCCTGATGTTCAAAAGGGCAGTAGAGAATTTAAATGAGAGAGTTTTGGTGAAAGGAGCTCCCTGAATTAATGGGGTCCCCTGTTAAACATAATTGCATCTGGTAATTTTTGGGGCTTGTATCCTTTTGTTTCAATAAATCTCGCAGATTTCTTTTGATTTCTGATTGATTGGCGGATGTCACAAGAGCCCATTTGTTTGAACCCACAAACCAGTTAAGATTCTCCCAGGTCAATTTTTAAGATTTTTAAACATGGGTAGCTGTGGAATGTACACTCCAACAAAACTGCATGTCTTTTATGGATATCGGGTGAAGGGTTACGAACTTTGGCAGCGCTTTCTCAGGTGCTCTCATTACCATTACGCCACAATCTCTTGAAATCCAAAGTACTAAATTAAATACATTTAGAAAAATGCACGACACTTTGGACTACTTTCCTGCAAATGTCAGCGTGAAACTGTCTGGCCGAAATCAATCTTCTGTAATTTGTGGGACAATAATAGATTCTAGTGCTAATTACCTTGCCTTGGATTTTGGGATCCTCTCGTGGCGTGAAATTTACTCGAAAGCTAAATCCTTCGTCTTTTGTCATGGATAAAGGAACTTAATCCTCTGATTATCATAGAATGAGCCTCTTCTACATATATCAATATTCCATAGCTGAGAAACTAAGTCACGCCCACGGGCATATACAAATCACCATGGCACAAAGGCACTTTGGAGCTGACTTATTTTGGCAATAAGTGACTCGCTTACTGTTAGATCACATTGCAGTAGACAAACAGTTGAGTCCTGTTACCATTAGGCGTTCTACATATTTTAGTTACAAAACTAAAATATAAAACTATTAACTATTACAGTTACCCCGACTTGCAAAATTTGGCCTTGTCAAGCTTACAAGGATTCAAGATTTGAAGGTACTTTAGTATGCCCTTGTCAGGCTCAAGGGAAAAAATAGTACAGATTTGCAAAGCTATAAGTTATTTAAAATTCATTTGCAGTTGTCGTGGTTATTCAGCACTTGATGTAGTTAATAATCAGTGGATTTTTTTTTATAAAAGTTCAGTGGTATTATAATAAACAAATAAAGTACCTTTAGTTTGGATTCAGGATATGTTACATTGAACCTGTATAATTATTGCTGGGTTGTGATAGACTATGATTATAACCATCAGCAATTACGATTACAAAGTACTGGTCCTTAATCTTTGAGAAAAACAACAGATGTATTGGCTAGTGAAATCTGTCCAATAAAATTACTAAAACTAGCTGGAAGATTTGAAATCTTCACCAGCATGCTTGTGGTTTGTGGGATGAGCATATAATGTGATTAAGGGTTTCATTTTAACCTGCTCCTTTTGAACCTCCAATTTCTTCCTTTGATGATAAATATGAGAGTTTCAGATTTATGATAACTTCTGTTCTTTACCTTTGGTGGTGCTAGATCTTTGTAGCTTCAATGGTTTGCAAGGCGAATGTTTTATGTTTATTTGGCAAGCTTTTTGGTAGAAATCTCAAGGTGTCAGTTTTTTATTAGCATGCGGATTTAACCTTTGGTGGCACTAGATCTGTGTGGCTTTGATGGCTTGCAGGGTGAATACTCTTGTTTACTCGGCAAGCTTTTTGGTAGAAATCTTAAGGTTTTGTATTTTTATTAGCTTGTACACTTTAACTTTGGTAGCCCTAGATCTGTGTGCTGGTTTAGATTTTGCTTATGATGTGAAAAACACCCATCTATCCAGTTATGGATTTTGACAAATTACTTGTTCTGCTCTTTCTTCAATGCTTGTGATGCAGGATGACTTTGAGTTATTTCTTCAATTCTCCTTTTGTCTATGGTGATGTGTTCTATGGTCTACCTCATTAACCTATTGTGAAGCCATGGCGTATAAAGGATTCTCATTTGTTGCTTGCTGCATTATTTTCCATCAATTTCATCCATTTCAGGGTATTGAATGTCTTGAAGGGAGATAAAATGTTGTCGTGGTTGGCTGGTTCAGTTGGCTTGCCTTTTCTTGTGTAGCCTGTTTGGATTTTTACTGTTCCTAGCCCTCTGTAGTAGTTGGGTGTTTCTGTTCCTGGGATCTACACTTGAGTCCCTTGGTTGTTCATTAATAGTTTGCTATTCTCTCATTTGTGTGTTCTTATTGTTGTTTTGTTCATGTTAGATGTTTTCATCTCTTCTTGGTCTTGCATGCATGGTGGGATAAAAATCAAGCCAGATGGCCACGTTGATGGTACACCTGGCATTTGATTTAAATATTCTCATAGTTTATTGGTTTTTCCACTCGATTATGCTGATTCTTAGTAGTTTTTGTCTGGTAATGACTTTTCAAAAGTCAAAGTTGGGTAGATCTTTGCATAGTTCAGAACTCTTGGTTATTATAAGAGGTCAGATGATGTGATATATTCTCCTTTAGTACTTCTTATTTCTCTGATAGAGTACCATTGCTAATTTGCTTATATTCTTTTGGGAGAAGTGCAAGTTTACGTTAACTAGAGTCATGGACTTGGGAGGTCATCAATTGAGGTGAATGCAGAGTAACGTAGTTTCATAAATGACCCAATTTTCATAAATGATGGGTCACCTTCGAAGGCTTGATGCTTCCCTTGTTTAAAGGAGATGATGGCCATGAAATAACCTTTGGGCACTCTGGGGTTGGCCATTAAACCATCAGCTTTCCAATTCTCTTTTACCCATAATGTAATTGTTTAGGGTCTTGGGAAGCTCCCATGAATCAGCATATAAAGTGCCTTCTCCTTTAGCAGCCTTAGCCTGCTTACCATTTCACTGTTCATCTATGGAAAACAGGTAGCAGCCATTTTCTTCTTGGATAAGAAGTTTGGATGGTTATTATGATTCTATGAACATTTTGGTGTATAAAACTGGAGTGGGTCGTTTTTGCAAATTCACTTTTATTTATTAGAAATTGCAGATCTGAAAGTAGACCTTGATTGCCTTTGTGAGGAGGCCATGGCCTCTCCTAAGGGAGCTGTTTTATTATCTTGCTGGCTTGGTGTGGCCTGGTGCGACGTTGGGCAGGGCATGGATAAGGATATAATAGGTGGGAGTACTTTGGTACATGTAGTAGTCAACCAATTAATGTTGATCTAAGAAATTGAAAACTAACATTGCTAATAAAATAGCTCTAAACTGCACTGGCCTTGTATACACTTGACTCTTTCACTTGTTAAAACTATATTTTATTCATTCCTTTTTGAACTAGTAATCTTAGGGCTGTTCCCTAAATTTTAGCTTGCTCAAAAATTCATGTAGAACATAATAAATTTCTTTAGGCAAAATATCTCATAGTACAGATATCCATCATTTAGTACCAATGTGCCCCAGTGACACGTCCTTGGGATTTTTCTGCTGTTTCATGAAAGGGGGACATTCTGGAGACTGCTTCCAAGGTTCTCTTTCGTTTTATTTTAAAAATTCTTGGGATGTCCCAGGGACACCATTTATATATGAAGAACTTTTCGTGGGAATGTCCCTCATATAATTACCCCAGGGGGACATCAGGCCATTCCCATGAAGTCTCACGGCTTTCAGAATTTTCCCAAACTTCACTACATTCTGTGATCTGATTCAATTTCATTCTCTGCCTGACTTATTTCCGCTTCTTCCGTGTCCTGTGTTGATAGTATATTATGTTCTTTCACTGGAAACTTTAATCCTGTTGCTATGGAAATATGGTCCTATGGTTCATAGCAACTGCATTTTTGCTTGATAATCTATCATGACTGGAAGCTTTATTATATTTATTATTTAATATACATATACTTACTTTTGCCTCTTTGAAAGTGATTATTGTTTGCTGATTTTGTAGCCTTATCCATATTTGGATAGGAATCTTTGTCTGCCTTGAAATACACAACTTCATCTGATAATTGAACTGCAGAATGTTGAATAATGAGTCTATATGCTGTCAATTTCATGGCAGATTCCTTTGTCACAATGGTTGTATCTGGCATATTTGATACTACCAGACATATTGATTTTCTCAATTCCTGTGCTTGCTGTGTAAATGTGAGCTGACATGTTGCTGCTTCTTGACACAAAATTGTACTTGTTATATCTAGGGATACCAATCAATCCAGTAGGGAACCCTGAAGCTTGCGGCAGTTCTTGCTCTGTTTGCCTTTAATTTTTGTCTTATAAATTCCATAACCTGTATTCACATTTTCTACAATTGTTGATTCTGTGGCTTTGAATTCTGCATGATCAGTTCTTCTTGTAACTTCTGTCCATGCCTCTGATTTAGAGTGTCTTTGGAAGCCATAACCTAAACCTTCAGCAATTATGGCTTTTCGGACCTTCATTGACATTTAGGATCCTTGTCACTTTGACTGCGTCTGATACAGCTTAACCATGAATGACATTGTCTTCGTTGTAAATTGAGTTTTTAGATTCTTATCTGCTCACTTCTGGTTGGAAATTGCAACAGCAGAATGAATCTTTGCATGAATCGTGGTGATTGTTTTGTTGATGACTGATTTAGCTTCAGTGGTAGAACTGTATATTTGTGGGTCCGGGTTTACTGGTACAGTAACTTTTTCCCAGGTATGGGCATGGCTATGGACATCTGTATTCACTATTCATAATTAATTATTTGAACATATTCAAAATTAATAAATATAAATAAATAGTTTAATTCATAATTATATAATATTAAATATTTATATAAGTTCATTTGTAATATATATGAATATATTAATTATAAATAAATAATTTATAACTTCATAAATTATCAGTATATAGGACAGATTACCCTGTTCTTGGGATTCTAGGGTTAAAGCATTCTTTTTTCAATGGAGCACAGGTCAAATGGAGTCCATCTGTCGTAGGAGAACTCAAATTGAACTTTGGTCTTACCTCTAGAGGCAGTCTGGGCTTGTTTGGTGCTGATTGTGTGATCATGGATTCTTAGGGGAATTTGTTAAATAGGCCCCCAAGAAGCTTGTAGGTGCCGATAATAAGGTGGAGGAGGAATATTTTTTTCTTGGATTCATGCTAGTAAAAGCCTACGATATTAGCAACATAAGGATAGAAGGTGATTCATAGGTTATAATCCTTTGTATCCACAAAAGGGTACTCTTCCATTTGGAATAAACAATATGCTGAAAAATGCTTAAGGCATTTTGGACTCTTTCATTCTTAGTCTTCCATTTCTATCAAGAGGGCAATGAAGTAGTGGATTTGCTGTCTAATCAAGGGATTGATAGAATTGATGATCACATCATTAGCGGTGATATTAAAAATTGGCCTCACTTCAACAAGATTTGGGTTATGGTGGGTGATTAATTTTGGTAATGCATTCAAATGTCCCTTCCCCTTGAATGCTTCTCATTCAATCTGAGTTCTCACATGCATGGTTAGTTAGGGAAGTTTGGAGAACTTATTTTAAGCGTTGACAGCTTTTATTCCATTGTATAAAGATTATCACTTTTGTATGAGCAAAGTTTTGTTAGTTAGGGTGCCTATGGAGCTATTTGTTAACTTTGGTGGGGATGTGAGGCAAATGGCCTTTTTGGGTAAGATCAAAGAGTCAAGAATGAACCAGGTGTTCTTCTAGGGTGGGGATGCACTAGAGATGATTTTGGAGGTGTAAGAACAGGATTATATAGAAATCATAGTTCCCCATGGGATAAACACGAAGATTTCCTCAAAGTTTGTTTCCAGTATTTGCACTATAACAAGCGATATAGAGCTTATTAAGGTATTAGCTACTAGTACATTTAGGAGAAGCTATGGCATGGCATGGAGGATGCGACGGTTAGAATTATTTCGGTAAAGTTTGAGTCCCTTATTTTGGCTTTGAATTTAGGGAGTTGGAATGTGAGGGATAGAGTCAACGATGATGGTGCTGTTATATGAGGTGGCTAATATTCAAGGTTTCTTGAAGGGTTTCAAGGGTTGTTACAAACTCTAGATTGATGTGATGGCTCTTTGTGATGAGGTCCATATTTCATCTTGATAGGAGTGGTTCAACCTTGTTAAGGTTATGAAGGCTACATCATAAAGTGGGGTTGTTGAAGTTGGAGAGCAAGTCTTGTAGTTCTTAGCCATGTTATTTTATATTTTATTTGACTTGTAGGTGTTGTTATGTTTCTAGGGACATGATATTGTAATGTATGTAGATGGATGGAAATGTTGACATGTGGCATACATCCCTTAGTTATGCTAGGTCATGCTAATTATGTGGACAAGTAGTTATTTTTCATATATTGGATATTAGGGCATCTTGGCTTGTGAGTATCTTGTGTCGTGTGTGATCTCTATTCTACATTACATTATTGCAATTATATGTGTGAATCTTATTGAATGGTATTAGAGGTATGATTTGGGCAAAGATTAAGACAAAACCCTCATTTTTTTAAAGATTCATCTATCTTCCAAACAATTATAATTTTTTTGCAACCTTTTTTAACTAAAGTTGGCGGATCATATAAGAAAGCTACAGTCACTCTCCAAGTTGCAAATCAAGGCATTTTTCAAGTTTGTTGACATTTTTGGAAAGCTAGCCAAAATGCATCATATTAAAGTAATATTGTAATATTTAGTATAATGGTCATATAATTAACTTTCTTTTAAGTCAGTTAGTTTTGACGTTTCTAATCAATTTTTTTAAAGTCATGGGTTTTTACTATGTTTCCTCAAAACAAAGGCTTTTTTGACAATTTATTTAACAAAATCATGGCTTTCAAGCTTCAAAAAAATGTTTTGACAGTTTTTTATAAAATCGTGGTCTCTTGCAAAGTGTTTTGGGTTGCCGCTAGGGTTTCTAGGGAAAATGGTGTTTTGCAAAAGTTTTTGATGGTTTTTTTTACAAAATCATGGGTGTTGCTACTTTCGACGATTTTTGGCCAAATCATTGTTTTTTAGAACTACGAAGTTTTTTGAAGCTGATCTTGGTGTCTCTAGATAAAGGGAGGGATAACTTTGTTACCAGACATCATGTTGGAAGGATTATGGTAAACTTGGTCATATCCAGAAGTTCTGCAACTCTAACGAGGGTCTTAGTAGCAAGTTCATGTCGCAGAGTGTTGTGAAGAGAAGGGGCGGCCTTCTATGTATTCATGGCCAAATGACCTGCAGATTATGTCTAAGACTTTTGTAGGGTAGTTAGTAGAATGACCATTAAGGGAGGGTGTTAAAGTAATATTGTAATATTTAGTATGATGGTCATGTAAGTAACTTTGTTCTAAGTCAGTTAGTTAGTTTTTAGTAACTTTCTGTTATTTAAGTTGTTTAGTTTGTTTGGTAACTTTCTATTCTGTCTTTGGTTCTCGATTGTTTCTGTTATGGAAAGATTTTCTTGAAATTGCTTATTTAAGGAGTATTCCTCTCCTTTGTTTATTATTGAATATCAATTGATTATCATTTCACATCAAGAGTCTATTAAAATTTAATTTAATTTTTTGATTTGATTATTACATCATGAATTGGTTAGTTCAAACTTTGGTCAACGAGATTTGGTAGAAAGGTGATTTATTGAAAGACTTTTTAAAAAAAACCTTAGTTTCGATTGGGTGTCCTAGTTTTAATACAAGTGGAAATGCACTAGATTGGTGGCATAATATAAAACATTTTATGATAAAAGATATTGAAAAGCATGTGCTTGTCTATGCTTAACAAATGAATATGGGGATTGGTATGCATCATTGTGAAAAGGCCTTTCCTCTTTGGATGAATTTGAACAAGCTTTCTTAGATGATCCCGAAAGAAGTATAAGAAAAAGAAGAAAAAGGAAATGACAAGAAGACAAAGAATATACATACATGCAACTTAGCTCAAGATGAAGGATATAATTACATGTAGTTTAGCTCTATGGAATGAAGATTCAATTATTCATTTCTATTGTTATTGCTTATATAAGCCCAAGTAGCAACTATAACTTGATCAACACGCTATTCTCCAAGAAACTATAGGTACAAGCAAAGAAAATCAAAAAGCGGTTAAGGATATTCAAATTTTTGAAGATTCGAAGCTCTCCATGGATAAGTATGGTTTACATTCAAACTTTCATGCTTTGGATAGGGATGGGTTGTGTTGATGTGAGTTTTGTGACCACTCCAACATGCAGAATAAAATACTAAGTATCCTATCCTCTCTTGAACAAGGAAACATCAAATGCTAAGAAACGTAACAAATCTGTGATCAAATGAGGCAACCCCAAGGTTTACAATGCAAACTAGCGACTTTGTGTTGAATGTAATTCAGTTGAAATGTTGTGATGTTGCTGGTAATCACAAAGGGACTTACGCTATTCTTCCTGGATTGATCAATTCTTTTCCCTCAAAGTAGTTGGATCTTGAATGCAAAATGATTCTTGGACTTCAAATAAAAGACAAAAGGATGAAGGGTTTAGAGAAATCTAATCTAATTCCTAAAGACAATGATAATAGTGGATAATGTTTGGATATTAGAATTCCTTAAACCAAACTTTGCTTCGCTACGCCGAAATAACTACACACAACTTGATGCAATCTCCAAAGGTAATGAAGGATTTTCATATTGTAAAACTTCATCTAAATACCCAATATTGGCACAGTCTAGTTGAGAATTTACAATTGAACTCAGTGCATAAGTTGGTTCAGACCAACCATACACTGCAATTTGTAATCAACAAACTACAAATGGTATGAATCAAGGAATTCACCACATATGTTAACAGTTCTCCATTATTATCAATGAACTTTAACTACACTATGAGAAGTAGAAACCATGCAAAATGTCGAAACAACAACCAAAGATCCATTATGTCTTCAATGAAAATTATATATTAGCTTCATCAGAGTCTTGGCAACAATTTCTTGTCTCCTCTTCCTATTGCTACTCTAACTAATCTGTGATTAATCTTCTCATCCCCATACAAATGAGAAGGCCAAGCCTTTTATAGACCTCTCAATTACAATGAAAGGCCTAGATTGATTTGAAATTAACAACCAAGATAATTTAATGAAACCCTAATTAGGGTTAGCTACATTTATTGCTTACAATCATTAAATGTCATCGAATGAGATGATTACATTGCTTTGGAATACATATCCTTTTGAGGTTGAATAGATGAGAGAATTCTTTGTAGTTATACATTAAATGCCTTCCACATGTCCACTTGTGGATGAATTTGATTAGATGAACTTGGATTCCTCAACCTGGAAAGGGTAAAATATATAGGCATCCACATCATTGTGGGAGGCAAGGATCATGGAGCCATGATAATACAAGGAGTCAACAAGACAATCACAATGGATCTACTTGGAATGAAAGGAACAACTACAACTAGTGAGGCATCATAAAGGAATGACAATTCATGGCAGAAAAGGACTTACTATGATAAGGAATGGAATCATAGAGGTGCATTAAAATGTGGATCAAGGATGGGATCTAGGTATCATCAAAATGAATTCCAAAGGAAAGTTAAGGAAGAACACGTTTAGGAATCTATCAATAATTGCACCAATAAATTAAAGGACAAACAAGAGGAGCAAGATGTAGAGAAAACAATGGAGACAAGTGATTCTTCTTTGTGAGCTAACAAATCAAGTTGCAAACAATGGTGAAGAATTAGAGAAGGTTTCAGTGACGACAAAGCGTAAAATATATAGGCATCCACATCATTGTGGGAGGCAAGGATCATGGAACCATGATAATACAAGGAATCAACAAGATAATCACTATGGATCTACATGGAATGAAAGAAGCAACTACAACAACTGATCATGCATCATAGAAGGAATGCCAATTCATGGTAGAAAAGGACTTACTATGATAAGGAATGGAATCATATTATTATAGGGGTGCAGTAAAATGTGGATTAAGGATGGGATCTAGGTATCATCAAGATAAAACCAATATGATGGTAAAGCATGGATGGTTGTATGATTGTTCATGACATCATATTTGTAATGACTTGTGATAATAATACTATTTGGCTTCTTCTCATGTTTTGAGGACAAAACATTTCAATGAGGGATGGCATATTATCTACCTTGGGTTATGATGTTATATTGTATTTGGGTGGATGGAGATGCCAACATGTGGTACACATCCTTTAAGCTATGTTACTCGGAAACGCGTTTCCACCCCTAAACCTCAGGTTTCGGAAACGAAAACGGTTTCAGGGACAGGGGGATGGCCAGAAACGTTTCCAAGCCATCCCCGACAAAGCAAAATTTTCAGAAACCGTCTTGGAAACTCGGGGACGGTCAACAGAAGTTTCGGAAACCTTTGACCGTCCCCGGGACGGCTAGGGGATGGCTTGGCCCTCCCCAGCTGCCCCGGGGACTTCTGGCTGTTTCCTGCTGCAAGAGGCAAAAAGTAAGATAATTTTATAAAATATTTGCAATTTTTTTTAATCTCGTGTGGGCCCCACACCTCAAAGCAACCCTAAATATTAAAATATGTTTTTATTAATGTCAAATCTTAAGCATATGATCGGAAATATCAAATTGTACATTCCTTGCAAGTTGCGTATAGATTGGCTTGAGTGAATAGAGTCATGCCTGAGTGAATAATCATTTGCTCTTGCTGCTGTTAGAATGTGAACAGAGTTATCTGTGTATTCTGTCTTTGGTGAAAATCTGCAGATTGAGTGTAAATCTGAGCAATATTTAGTATTCTCAGACCAAATCTTAAGGGCAGAAACATACTATCTTTGTTTTCATTTTGACTTTGAATTTTGAGACTGAGTCTTCTGACATTATATGAGCATTGATGCAATGATAATTGAATCTTGATATATGATATGATACTTTAAGTCTTTAACTTCTCATTTTGTGGACACTTGCAGCCTTTGCGCATTTTGGTATATGATCTGATACTTTTCATTGTTTCAATGAATTATATCTATGAATGTATAAAATTGGAATTTGAACTCTCATTTGATTCATTTGATGCTATCCTATGTTCTTATTGTATGATGATTCGATTTGATTCATTTGATGCTTTGTTCTTATGATAATTCGATTAATAATCTTTGTTTTTAGATTTATAAATGTTATTATGTTGCTACGATGAATGTTACAATGTTTAACAATTCATGAATATATTTGAAATTTCAGATTTCCCTATATATATATATATATAGTCATCCACTGCCGTCTCTTGCCCCGAGCAAAAAAAAACGTCCCTGAAACCTGTTTCTCTGTCCCCCCTCCCGGAAACTTGGGGTAACATAGCCTTTAAGTTAGTTATATTGGATCATGTGGCCGACTTGGGTAATTAATTATATTAGGTGACAAGTGTGCCTTCATTTTGTTTACCCATCGATTATACTATTAGGAGGTGGTCTATATAAAGGAGGTGGTTATCATTGTGAGAATATGTGTTGAATATGATATTGTGCTGGGGATCTCTTGGAGATATAGTGTGAAGTGGCTTCTTCCATAAGGAGTCCTATATGGTGTTACCCTACCTCAAGGGTTTATTGATTGTTCTATCTTTGCATGTATTGGATATTAGGGCATCTTTACTTGCTATCATCTCTTCTGCTGTGTGTGATCTCTCTAAATTTTATTATCGCAGTTATTATATATGTGGGCTTTATTAGGAGTATTGTTAGTGTTCCTCTTAGCTACTGGCTTTTGCTTTCTTGGTTAATATTGGGTCAGTCTATATGCAGAGTATGTATGTTCAGACATTTTGTTTTCAATTGTATGTTGCTGTTTATACTGACATTCATATAGAAAGCTTTATTGGATGAGGATTGTTTCATTTGTTATTGGTGTTAGCTAGGGTGGTGGGGACTGATTCCTTGTTGGTTACATATCACATTCATAATTGATGGTGGTATCTTTTGTTTACCTATATTTTTTAATTTGATAAAATTGGAGGGAAATCTTACCCCTTGCTTGAATTACCAAAAAAATTATATATAATAGAATAATTAATTAGAAATACATGATTTTATAAATGTAATATGAATAATCTAGATATTTTAAATATCATAATGTCCATGCTCCATAGTACTTAGGACTTCTATGGTCAGTAACTATGTTGTGCCAAAAAAACCCCAAAATCTGATCGGTCTCAGCTATTATTGAAGTGGATATTCCATGCCTTGGCTTTTCTGATTGAGGCCTTCACCTTGATTGCACATTTTCTGTGTTAGCTCTGTCTCTTGCTGTTTTTGCCTTAGAAATTAACAAAAAAAAATGCTGCTTTGGCTTCTTTTTACTTTTTGTGTTTATATGAATGTGATTTAACTTTACAACAAAATGAAGAAAATTAATTGCATATTGAATCATTTTTTTGATTTATCACGTTACAAATTGTACATCTGTAATGCTTTTATTATCTTCAGTGTCACTTTGAGGGGGGTAACCTCGTGACAGAGAATACTCGCCAAATTACAAATATCCAAGATACCCTGCATTTGGGAATATATATAGTCTTGTCAAAGATAACTTTTACCACCCCATGCATATGGGATAATTACTTTACTGTTACTAACTAGTGGGATGATTTACAAAGCATATGCATCCACCTTTATCTAATATTAGCTTTGAGAAACCTTTAAAGCATATGCACCTGGCTAATGGTAATTATCATATAGCAGAATGGGGTTCATAACAGCATCAGATTTTCCACTGAGAGTATAGGTACGTTGTCAATTGTGTACACAAATTCATATGCGAGTGAATATACATGTTACTAGATGGCAACTATCCTTTTTTATTGAAGATAATTGTGAGTGACCAGAAACAAAAATTTATGTAAACAGATAATTAAAAAAAATGTTTTTTAGTTTGGATGATCTTTTTGCCTAGAAGGCGTGGGTGCTTTAGGGCATGGCACAGGGTCACGACATGGCCTGACTTATCCTGTCTGCACTCCCAATTCCCGGTCTGAACTTTGAACTGTTCGGTCCTGTAATGGCACCTACGCTTAAGGAATTGGATAATGTAGTTTACAATCAATTAATACTTCTTCCCTTGCCATTCCTAAAATTATGAAATGTTTTAGTGGTCCCCACACCTCTGTCCCCATGTGCCCTGGTTCTGGACAGTTGGAGAAATACTGAAATTTACTAGAGATACTTTAGAAACATGCAACAGCGAACAAGTTAAAAATTACTGACATACACTGATAGAAATTCAAAACCTGTGAAATGGTCTCCAGTTCTGTAATGTCCCCAAATAATTATAAAGTGACTTAATTTTAATTAATTGATTAAGTTTTTCAAAAACTAATATTATTTCAAAAGGGATGACTTTAGTCATTAATTTAATTTAAAAAATTAAGTGAATAATAAAATAGTTACTTTATTAAATAAAATTCTCCAATTGTGACAAACATTTAATGAGGCCTTGCAAAAATTAAATGTGGCCTAATCTTTTAGGTAGAGGTTGGAGTTCCTTACAAGGAGGCTTGCTGGGTTGTAGTAAGCATGCTTTATGGGTTTGAACTTTGATGTGATGAATTTGTATGATGATTTATGAGAAGTCGAGGATGGAAACCTTCAGTAAATCAACAAAGGTTGAATAAAAACCTGACTATTTCTAAGGGTGGATTTGTGACAGAGTTCACAATTCGGCCAAGTTTGTGAAGTCTCCATTGGAGACAAATCTGCAGGGGTTAAGGGATTGATTGTGAAATACAGGCACTTCTGCAATTTTTAGAATAAAGTTATTTTGATAGGAAAATTAATTATATCATTGCTGAAGCATAAAGTCTAGCGCTGGGTCAATTAAGTATTGTTTGGAGGCCGAGTTGGAGTTGAAATTTCTGAGAATCATTGAGGACAGCAACAGAAAGGACAATTATATCAGACCTAGTGCTGCTTTAATGGGAGTTTGACAAGGTCAACAGGGTTTGAAGTATTTTCTAAGGACAGATAGGGTTTGAGAATAATTTCTGAGGAATTTTGTACCTAATTCTGCATATCTCATTCTTTTTTTATCTCAGAAATATAAGAGAAAAATCATTGTGTTTATTTCTGGAATTTCTGGGCATAAATGAAGGAATTTCCTGTACTTTTTCTAGGGTCAGCATTACTCAGAAATTTATTTCTTTAAGCAGAAAAATCAGTCTTATAATCTGATTACAAATCTGTGTTTATTGTAAAAATTTTATATGCAAATATAGTTTCAGATTTTTCTGTGCCCTAGTTCTAGAAATATTATTATTTTTCTAGTATCCCTGTTTAGGGATATTACAAGTTCAAACTATTTACATGTTCTCTTTAGTAACTTCTAGATTTGATTGCGTGTCTGTTTTTACTATTTAGCATCGACTTTTTGGATCACACTCCGTTATTTACATGTTAATAACTTAATATTAGTCTCGCTCTAGAAAGATTCATATTAACTTAATACTAGTCTCACTCTAGAAAGATTCATAGTAATTTAATACTAGTCTCACTCTAGAAAGATATATAGCATTGAGTCACTGACTGCAATTTCTGGAGCACACAAACTCTTTCTCGTTTTTTTGCTGAATAAAGGGATATTATTACATCATACTTGTTAAATTTTTTATCGTTAAGGTGCGTCAAACAATCTATATGCTCGCACCGAGTTCTTACTTGCTTCTTTGAAAACTGTAAGGCTAGTAGTGTCATGCTCATTATAGCCAAGCTTGGACAAAAACACATATTGTTTTATAATCAATTTCTGTTATTACACCTACCATGCTGGACATGGTGGCATGGTATATGCACTGGATGGTGTTGTATTCATAACATCGTAGTCAGCACGTCACTCAAGAGTGGGGAAAGGAAGAATATGAACGGGGTCCAGAGTTAACATAATGTGCACCTTGCTGAGAGGGATTCTGCAAGGATTAGGTTTCTACATCGGAGACACCTCAAGGAGAAACCTCATATGAGTCATACACCTTAGGTTTGACAAGTAGACAGTTTCAGTTCAGGAAACTCGGGGGTTTTCCTGAAGTCTTTTGGTGCATGGAGCTTTCGTTGTCTTTATTAGAGATCAAAATGCTGGCTTGGCAAATACTAGTGTCTTTATTTTATTATGTTTTACTGTAAACTGTTTGAGGTCAACGTGAATAAGGAGAATGCTCAAAATTTTCTGGCATAAAATATTTTTACCTGTATACATGTGTTTGTGAGGAGCGTACCTGTAGTTTGAAAATGACTCTAGCTCCAAGCTAAGTATTAGAAGAAAATATTAGAATGTCTAATCAAATGTTCAATAGGATTTCTGTTCTTTAGATTTTTCTATCATTTCTCTTAGCTCTTTGTATTATAATTCATTATTAGTTTTTCTCAGTGAAGCAATGTGTCTTCTATTTAACTGTAATTTTCTGGACCTGGCCTATGTCAATAACTAATGTGTAATATGGACTAACACATCAACAGTAATTGCTGACAAAATCAGACCAGCTGATTGTTTGATGCTGATTTATTGATCGTTTGATGCTGTGATAGGTAAACAGAAGGTTATATGTTATCTATTTTTTAGTAGAAGAGCTATGGAATTTTTTAACAAGGCAAAGACTGTAAGACTTAGAAGTCATCACGACAAATATCTTTGGGCAGAAGAGGATGAAGAAACGGTTGGTCAGGACAGAGATGGTGTAAGCAAAAATGCTAAATGGCGAGTTGAATTTATTCAAGGAAGTCCTCTGATAAGATTGAAGAGCTGTTATAATTGTTACTTGACAGCAACCGATATACCATTTCTATTGGGTATGACAGGAAAGAAGATTTTACAGACTCTGCCATCAAAATTGGATTCATCTGTGGAGTGGGAACCTATCAGGGAAGGCTTCCATGTGAAACTTAAAACTCGATATGGAAATTATTT
Source organism: Thuja plicata (assembly GCA_018584345.1). Taxonomy (NCBI): domain Eukaryota; kingdom Viridiplantae; phylum Streptophyta; class Pinopsida; order Cupressales; family Cupressaceae; genus Thuja; species Thuja plicata. The sequence continues at coordinate 656,988 of MU226842.1, read as the reverse complement.
GCGTGCAAATGGTGGACCACCCCCCTGGAGGAACAAAGTAACACATGACATTCCACACCGAACAGCTACTCAAGATTGGGTGTTATGGGAAGTTGAAGTTATGGAAATAGATTTCCAACCCACTCCTGCTGTGGAAAAGGTTTCTCCTGCTGTGGAAAAGGTTTGTTTTAAGCTTGAGTTTTGTTTTCATAGTTATCTGTTTTACTCATGGTTCATTCTGATGACTTTTTCTTTACTCATTTAAGAATGAAAAAGGTTAAAATACAGGAAAGCTTGTCTTCACTCTTTGTTCATTTAATAGAACAAATATTCACTCCAAAGCACAATCGGACTTTATGGGTTTATGCTCTTGCAGCTAGATCCTCCTTCTCCAGTATCAGCACCCAAACCTGATGGACGAATTATTTACTATGCTGTTGGTGATGATAATGGACACATAGAGGATGGTTATGAGTGGCCTTCACTCATCTTCAAGGGAAATGACTTGCATGAGTTAACAAGAAAGCTGGAGGAAGAGATTGGTCTCCAAGATATCATTGTCTGTTCACAGCATCCTTCAACTGGAAAATTGTTCCCATTGCGCTTGCAGCTTCCTCCTAACAATGCACCCATGCACTTAGTGCTGGTCCAAGCATCATCACATTGTAAGTTTTTGCATCTCTCCCAATTTGATGATATTTTAAAATTTAATCTTGAAAGTTAAAACGAATAGGAATACGGCCTCAATCAAGTTTCTCTCAAAGTATAACCGGATTTTGTTTCTGGTGCACAATGGAATTGGAACCTTTTGATTTGATTTGGATTTTGTATGGTTGCATTCATATATTCCCTTGAGTTGCATTCATTTCTGCATGAGTCACTGAAACTGTTGAAATATGTTATGCTAATATATATCTATGTATGCTTTTGAATTTTAAACCTAGTTGTATATTCTAAAATATCCCCAGAAACATGTATTCAAGTTACTACACTAAACTGGTTTACATTTGATTTAGAGCAAAGCTTCAATTAGTGTGTGTGTGTATATATATATATATATTTGTTATGTAAATTGTAGCATTTGCCAGTTTTCAACTTAAAATAAGAGGTAAAAATGTGGAATGTACCATCAAGCTTACAACGCCTTTCATCTTAGAAGTCATTCCCAGGGGGCTTCTATCCTTCATAAACCCAGACTTCTGTACCTTGTCATGGCTGTATCAGTATGGCACAATGGAGTATGATCCTGGATTGTCACCACAGTTACTCCTACATGCCTTGCTTGTAGACCATGGCTTGCCGGACTAGAATGGACTAAATATTGGCTTCAATAATCTGACTGATATATTGAACTAGTTGTTTTAGTAGTTTCTAATATCAGCTGCTATTTGGTAAACAGCTTTTACATCAGTTCTCTTTTCTTGTTGAAATATAATCTACTTGAACAACAATAGACCATTTATGACAAGACCATATTTCTTTGGTGGGGGACACATGACAGGTCTATCATAATTGGATGTGAAATACAATTAGATCATAGACAAGGAATTATATGTTTGATGGATGTTCTTTGATAGGGACTGGAGAAATAATGGCAATAATGTAGGTATGATATTTATCTGTAGAAGAAAAGAAAGACAAATATATTGTCATTTCAAAATATCTTCAAAATTCTTTGTTTGACTTTTGTTTACCAGAAATTTTCTTACTCTTTAATGTAAGCTTGTTTTAGAGAAAATTTACCAGTCAGCAGCTCTTAACTTTTGTAAAGATTGTAAAATATTAGCAAAAGATGAGTCCATAAGTTCATGGGTGCAATTGAGAACCTATTAAACCACTTGAGCAATCTTTTTTAAGAAATCAATGCATGCTAATCAATTTATTTGACCTGCCTCCTTATAAGATTAGTAAAATTACTAAAAATAATGAAGCAACACTGGTATGTAGAAGTTCTCAAGTCGGGTACAAACAATAGAAACTGTCCTTTGCATTTACTTCTTTTAGGAGCTTAGAATACTGGAAATCTCTTAAATGTAGTATCATGGGTTATATACGGTAGTAGTGTTACAATTTAAAGAAAAATTGTAGCTCATATTAACTTACACTCGGATGTTAGTTTGTATAGCTTTTCAGTATAGTTAATGGTATTCATTTGCATCTATTTACCTACAAATTTTATTTCTTTAAATCTTGCTGAGATTTGTGTTTGTGTCACAGTGGCCAGAAGCTTCATATAGATCTGAATTTCATGTTGCTGTTTGCTGGGGACGTGCATGAGGCAGTGCATTTTTGATTCAGTATACCACACAGAGGCCATGTATACTATTCACAAAACAGTTGTATTAATAGTTAATCGTTTCATCTCAGCATCTAATTTGTTCAATCTAATAATAGCATTGAGATCCATCTATTCGAGGTGGGTGGCCAAGATTATTGCTTATGCTGGTGTTTTGTAATATCAATATTTACTAGTGTATAAATTGTGTATAACAGTTGAATTATTTTTATTGGTTCGTGCAAAATGAATGAAGGGTTAAATGAACAATGAAATTATGACATGTTGAAACCTTAGAACGTATGCTTAAAAATTAAAAAAATAATAAACAAAACACCAAAACCTTTTTTTGGTATGCACTAAGTCGATGAATTCATATTTAAGAAAGAGATGAGTAGCATACAATTCAGTGCACAGATGCAATTTTAATAATTAAAAAGATACTTTCTTGATGCGAGTTCTTGTTGACACTCAATAACTTGCAGAACTTATGAAACCAATTTCAAATTAAGAAATAACTTAATAAAAGAAGAATGATATGAAACGAATAGATGGAGATTCATATAAATTTAAAAAATTATGTTCTTAATACAAGTTTTTGTAGAAGACTTAATTTAAATCCCTGAGCCATAAACGATTATTAAGATATTATTTGAGGAGGTATTGAGGTATTTCATTTGCTCTAGTATTTCAAATGTAAAATTTGTGGGTGCCATTTTTTATACAATTTTGGGTGTTTTTAAATGTTGTAGATATAATTTATGTATTAACGTTTGCAGAAAACCATAATCGATCAATGATAATAAAAAGGGCAAAATAGAGAAGACAAAAAGAGATGCGATGCATTATAAATTTATATTGCCTTGCAATGTCTGACATTGCTTTACAGTTAAAAGGACGTGTCTTTTCCTAATTATGAGAGCATGCAATTGAGAAAGCAAACATAAAACAAATGATTACCGAAAAAGCTTTTAAAATTAAATTTTCTTTAGAAGGGTAATATATTCCAATTGCTAATATTTTCTTTAGAATTAAAACCTAGATTTGCATGATCAATGCGTTAATCATGCAAATTTAGGTTTTAATTCTAAAATTAAAACAATATTATTATTTAACTATTATTTAATGAGGCAATTATAATTTCCTTAATCATTTGATCAAGAAGCTCTTGCGATCTCTTGAATCAATACAATATTAATTATTTTGAGACAATGTAATGCATTTTGATTCACAAAATGAAATACTAATGATTGATCCTACTTATAGGTAGCCGTGGAAAATACTAACGTTTTGGGTGTTGATCATGGAAATCTAGGTTTTAATTCTTTTCAATCCTCTTCGCCTCTTTTAAAACAATATAACTATATTGATTTCTTTTTGGTTGATGTGGTGATGCTACTATGTATGAGACACTTTCATTTTTCATTCCAAGTGAATGAGGGTTTAATATACTCGAAAACAATCTAGTGGAGAAGGATGTAGAGAATTGTTATTATTTTAATTTCCACAACTATTTCACATTTACAAATTCTTTATCTAATGCTAATTACAATGTTCGATGAAAGTGAAATTTTAATGTGTGAAAATCTTATATAATAGATTGTTACACCAAGAGGCGTGATGCCATCAATCTATTCAAAATTTTTGGACTAGATAAGTATCGAGATTTTGGATAAGGGTAAGCACTTACTCTTTTATGTGATCAACAATGCAAGAATACAAAATGCGGAAGGTGAAGGATGATATAAAGAAATGTGCATTGTAGAATCAATAAAATAGAGATATTCAATGGGGAAAATAGAGGATGGGGGATTTTTTTAATCAATTCAATTTGATCGATCTTCTTGTGCTCATAGACAAATCTTGCATTTAATTGATTTTGGAGGCGATGTTGCCAAGTTGATCATGTTAAAGTTTTAAATTGGTTTAGATACTCTAAAATTGAAGGGAATAGCATGTGCATCATTTTGTTATGGTTGGGATGCATTTCTAGGGGTCTTCGTAAGATGATAGGTAGGGTTTATGTTATAGTTTCAATGATTTCTTCTGAAGGTTAAGTGTTTAGGCGTGTCTTTCACGAGTCTCTGAATATCATCTCTTTTTCTTTTATAAATAAAACAACATAATATAGAAGCACGATGATATTTCTTAAGGCTATAACATTTCCACAGTGCATTGCATTTTTTGTTTTCTAGTGGCACGGTAATGTTTTTTTTCAATTAATTAATTAATTTATTATCAAATGTGGGAATATTTCTTGTGTGGGATAGAGTGAGCGGCTGAAGTAAATAATTATTTTGGTTAAATAATTTTATTTAAAGGCCATTAATTGTTGAGGGAGAAGATTTAACTTTTAAGGTTAAAAGATCAAATTGGATTTTTTTAATTCTTTTCAATGTAAGGTTGAATTGAACTTAAGTTTAATTAATAATTAATTATTCTTTGTATCACATTCAGTTGTCTTTTCTTTTTTACTTATATAATTATTTTGACTTTCACAAAATTTGAATATTATATGCTTTGGTAGATTTACAAGTGCATTTCAAATATTTTAGAAGTAGAATTGATTAAGATGATTTTTAACTATAGTGCTTTATAGTCATATCATTATTATAAGTGTGAAATTGAAAAATACATTTGTTTGTTGGTGTCATTTATTTGAAATTATACTACAATTAGTAACAAGACGTCGTATGATAAACATGATTAATGAGTCTTGGACTTCAAAAGGTTTATTTGAACATGTAGAATTTAGTATATTAACATATTTCTTTATCTTAATAAATTGTGGATTCATCATAGTCTAACTTCAAGAAATCTAATATGAAGTTAAATTTAGAGGTTGACAAAGGTTAGAGGTAATCCAAGGATAATTTGGTACTTAGACCAATTATTGGCATGGTGATTGCATAGTGCACATACCTAAAGTCATCATGATATATGTAAGGGACTCTTAGAACAACTTCTCTCACTTTTAAATTTTTTAATTTTTTTTAATTTTTATTGAAGATGATGTCATATAACTAATATAACTATTATAGTATGTTTTATTTATTCAATCATATTAACTAAAAGATAAATATTATCCATATTAATTTTTGATTAATTTAAAGGGTTATTTGGAGTTCTAAATCAATTTTAGATTTTTTGGAGAAAAAATGACAAAAAAATATAAATATCATTTTTCTAGATTTAGAGATTATAATAAAAGTTTACTTTTAATTTAATATTTTTGAAACATATTATTTTTATTAAATATTTATAATTGTCTCACTTTTACTTATCCCCTTCTTTATTTACTTTATTCCATATGAACTTTTTAAAAATAGTTTTATTACATACATATATACATACATACATCATTTTTCTAGATTTGATTACATACATATATACATACAATACATCATTTTTCTAGATTTTTCCATATGAACTTTTTTAAAATAGTTTTATTACATACATACATCATTTTTCTAGATTTGATTACATACATATATACATACATACATCATTTTTCTAGATTTGAAGCTTATAATAAGCTTTTACTGTTACTTTAACAAATTTTGAAATACATTAATTTTTAAATTATTTTTATTAAATAATTTTATTTGTCTTACTTTAAGTTATCCTCTTCTTTATTTACTTTATTAGCCGATAGTATTCAGGAGCTTTTCAAGAAAACCTGTCTGACACTGGGAAACCTGACAGCTGTACAATACAATGGTTTGTTATTTTTTAGGCCGTAGTTTGACATAGTGTGTGTTAACAATGTCTTTAGTTAAATGTTTAAAAGTTTTTTTTAGTTGACGGGTCAAACTTTACTATTTAGCCAATAGGCTATAATGTGCGGGTAAACCTGTTAGATGGAGGAAACCACTTAGCATTTTCAAAGGTTGTTTTATATTTTATTTAATGTTGTATAATTAATGCAGATTAAGATGATGCAAAATAATGTGCAAATGAAATTGGATCTAATAATACAATCAAATCTTCCCACAACAATTAGATTTCATGTTGGCAATCAAATCAAATTTTATAAGGATCAAATCAAATTTTATCATATCAGATTTCTTTTGTAAAAAATTTAAAAATCTTATTTTTAGTTAAGCAGACAATTTTTTTTTAAGATTTGCTTTAGCTTGTTATAAATAGTTTGAAGCACTCAATTAGTTTTGATGAAATTTAGGAGGTCATTGACAAGAAAACTACGAATCTCATGCTCATGTTAGCTACTTTGGTTGAAAGATTTCAACCCAGTCCGTCTGTGAGCCTTTTGCTCACAGTGTTTTTTCGTTTCTTGGTTTCTTATGCTTGGGTTATGATTTCTATTGTCTGTACGAAGTTTTCATTTAGAGGCAAGCATATTAAATATGGGCAGGATCTGAATAGGAACATGAAAAGCCCATCGAAAGCTATATGGGGTAATAAATTAGATTTATGGAGTTTTCCTTTCCTGATGTTCTACTATGGTGATTCCCTTCAATACCTCTGTAATTCCTTTCAATACTGTCGTGATACAACAATGAGAAAAATGTTACGAGGCCTCTGTGTTATATGCCCTAGCCAAACAGATACCAAGGTAAATATTTCATGTTAGATGTAGAGCAACAAAACCTTTCAATGTCTGTGGTTAGCCAGTTCTATTGAGTCAAATCATATAGATAAGTTTCTTCAAATGCAATTCATTGAACACCAAGAAATACTGGTGTTAGTAGCTGCCAACAACTATCAAAGAAAAAAACATATATGTAGATAGTAGCTGCTAGTGACTTTGCCCTCACTTGTACAATCAGACATGACTTTTCCCTTTATATTATTTTTGCCTTCACTCGTACAATCAAAATGGTAATGGGTTTGAAAATTTATTTTATAAAAAAAAAAATCATAGACACCATTTTTCATTCATGAGGTTTTTTTTCTTGGAGTACATTTGAGTGATTATTATGTTATTAGTCCATCGACTGGTTATAATATAGGTGAGGTTTTAGTGTGAAATATAAACAAGCTTACAATTTGATGAGCAAGTGCCACTTGCTCTAAATAGTTATAATTATATATGTAAATTTAATTTTTATTTTATTATAAATATTATATATATTTTAATTAATAGTTATTTAATAAAAGTAAAATTATTATAGATTAAAAATTAAATAAGAAACTGTATAAAATTTGAAATATAGTATTTAATAAATTATGTTTGTATATATTATAATTTATTTGTATAGTTGTAATTGTAAAAATTTAAAATATAGTTATAAATTATAAATGTAAGGTAGAATTTGAATAATAATATATAAAGAGATAGTGAAATATTAAAATTATATAATATAGCATATATGATATAGTACTTTTATATTATATATTATAGAATAATATATATTATATATTAGAAATTGTAATAATTATTTATAGCATATATATTAAAAATATAATATAGTAAATTTTTTAGAATAAATAATAATTATATATTATAAATAATTGAATTTTTTAATGAAAATAACATATTTAGATTATAAAATATAAAATATAAAATATAATATTTCATAAATATACTATATTGTAAATTAAAAGACCAGTTTCAAAGTATATTGCCTACGACAAGTACAATAAATTGTATCACATTGAAAATAAATAAAATGCTTATTTTAAATATATTTGAAGGTAAATGAAGGTTTAATAGTAGAATATTTAAAATAATGGTTTGATTTGAAAAACATTATAAATATATTTTGAAGGTGTTAAGATATATATATTTTTTTGATCTGTAATAGGTGTTGTTTTATTGAGTCAAACGGGCAAAGCTTGGCCCGATACAAGGGTGATAACAAGTGGGGGTATCACCTCCCTAAGTTCAGTAAATCATCATAAAGGACTGAAAGCCACAAATATTTGGACCCTATAAGTTATGATTTACATTCAGCCACTCCTTTTGAATGGGAGCGAAGAACCATATCAAAGTTCTTATGTTTCATATCTTTTTTCCCTTTCACCGTAAACCATCCATCCTTAGCAGTAGTAGCCTCTTTTAGCCCATCTAAGGATGTGACCATTGGGGTTCTCTCACTCCCCTTTTCACTGAGTCTCTCTGCCCGATTCACACTTAGTCTAGCCTTCAGGCCTGTGCCCAATTGTCGTATTTTCTCGATGCCCGCTGGTGTGTCAGTCCCTGCCCCATGATCATGAGAAGTGCCCATTGAAAGATCAGCTGAAAAAGGTTTCTCGTTGCTTACCTTCAATGGGGTCTTCGCCTGAGCTATCTCTGGGGGCATCTGAGTCTTCGCCAAGGCAGCCACCTGTGCGAAGCTCCTAGTTTCTTCCCCTTTCTTCTCTACTGTGTAGTGCTATTCAGCGACATCTTTCCACCATGATGTCGCCTTGGATCTCTTATCCCTGCTGCAATGTGAAGCCAGATGCCTAGTTTGGAAGCACCTTCTGCATCTAAAGGGGACATTCTCATAGTCCAAAGGTTGTGTCCACAAACCTTTGGAAGTTTTGATCAAAATTTCCTCTGGGAGGCCCACAGAGACATCCATTTCTACCAAGATTCGAGCAAAGGTAGAGTGAAGCAGATTGGATGACTCCACATCAACCATTAAAAATTCCCCTAATGAATTCCTGACCTCTTCCAGCAACAATTCAAACCAAAGGTACAGGGGAAGATTAGGAAGCCTTACCCACAAAGGCATCGTATTGAAGGTCTCAGTTGCTGGGTGAAAGGCAGGGTGCCAAGCTTTTAAATTTAACGAAAACTTCTCCTCCCAAACCCAGAAATGTTCACATAGAATCTCATTTCTATCCTGGGGCTTTTTGAAAACAGCAATGAAGAAGCCCTTTGCTGCCGGATAGATTTGAACATCCCCCTCGATTACGGGCTCCCAGTTGTCCAAAATCTAAGAGTGAAGATCAGGTAAGCTTGGCCAGTGCCCACGGAAGCGTCCTATCACCCCCATATTGGAGAAAACTGAGACATTATGGGCTATCTCCTCCTCTACCTCAGAGCTCAGCTCGACAACTGCATGCTTAATGTTTGGGGATATGGGGCACTTTTTACCATCCCCACACTGTTTGTGAGGCCCTTGGTCTTGTCGAGGAGCCCAGACCTGGTTCTGGCGTTGGAGCCCCATCCCGTCCCATACTCTCGCTGGTTTGTTATTCCCCAAACCCCAGCAACCGCTCCCTTTGCAAACTTTCCCATTAGAGAGAATCCCCATGCCATCGATTTTAGGGGTCGCCGACCCTACATTTTCTTTGGGGCCCTCTGTCACAAGCGCCCACTTCTCCCTTTGAGCCGCCCCAACCGAGAAACGCTTAGTCCAAGGCTGCAATCTCTAGCACTCTCCTTGCCCACCTTGCAGGTTGTAGCCGCTAGACCCTGCAGACCAGCCCCATTTGCAGTCGACAGCGCCTTCAGGATGGCCGAAACCCTAGCACCCTTAAACATAGAAGCCATCAACATATCATCAACTCATCGAAGGTGTTAAGATATTTTGTTTTGTTTATGATGTAGATAAATTTTGTTAAAATTTATTTTTGGTAATTTATTGTATATTACTAATTTAACAAAATTATGTGCTTTCTTTAGATTCAATCTTGTATACATAGAAATAAACTATGCACTTCTAAATTCAATCTTAAATCTATAATTTTAATCTTTTGTAAATTATTTTTTAATTTGCTTAAGTGTATTTTCATGACTAAGTCATATATTATACATTTAAAAATAGTTTAGCAATATTAGATACATATAAAATCCAAATAACTTTTAACTATTTAATATAT
>MU226842.1:592221-604790 GCA_018584345.1 Thuja plicata | reverse complement strand
TCTCTTTGACAAAATGGTAAAGGGATCATCGAGAAGATATGGAGTTTCGAGGAAACTTAGTTTAAGTCTTGGCGAAAGAACATAAATCCTGAACCTCTGCTACCATTCCCTTGGTCATGTGAACTGGGGAATAGGTTATTTACCAGTGGTAGGAGATTTCTCCCATAGACTATAATGGAAAATACTCTGGTATATATATGCACAGGATAAGGAAATACGTATAATGTATAAACTACTTTCAGAACAATATGGAAATACAAGCAAAATGTGGAGTCTCAGAATATAAAAATGAACTGTTTGACAAAATGCTTGATACTCATGCACACCCAAAAACATGTTCTACCATGGACGAAGGTTCGCGGGGAGTCAGTGCTGATTAATCTATAAATGCTTCAAAGTTTCATTTCACAAAATGCGATAAATGTAGAGGGTGCAAATGTTTGACATGAATACTAAAAGAAATGAACGTCATGTGAGAGGGAGTAAAAGTTTCAATGAAGGTTAAAACAATTAAGAGTTATAGGTTGCTGAAGCATACTTCCCATTAATGATAAACAATTGGATTTAGATAATTTTAGAGAAGATGAAAGGGGGAGATTACTTTATTGCTAATGGAGATATGTTCAATAATACATTCTCAATACGAATCTTATTCATGGAAGTTAAAAAGCAATAGAGAATGAAACAAGTTATTCTCTAATTTTATTATGTAATTAATTATCACTACGTTTCTTAGTTTTTGGGACAATTGATTGAGTTTGTTAGGGATAGTTGAACATTCATACCGTTTGACAACCAAAAGTTGTAACTCTTTTGAGGGGATCCCTTGTGTTTATAAAAGGGAAACTATAGATTGGGCAAAAGGAACATATTTAAATGGGAGAAAAGAAAGGTGTAGTACAATAAAGATATATATAAAAAAGGATACAGTACTTTCTCTGAAAGCTGTGGCATACAAATCTTTTCAAGTTGTGAGTTTAGTTCTCTGCACTTTTCGATTCCAGCAAATGAATGCTATTTAAGTTCTTGTATGAGAAGTCATTTGTGCTAGATTGATTTATATATCAAGAATATTTTAGATCAATTGAAGAAATTAAGTTCTTTATATAAATTGTCGGATTGGTCTTCTCAAGTAGAAGTTAAATTCAAGTGGATGAGTTATGGTAGCATAAATAATCTGATCTTGTACGGAGAATGAGATACTTGAGAGATCTACACAAGTTATGGATTTAAAAATTTGTCTTGTAGAGTTATACATCAGGATCTTAGGAGGAGGAGACTTTGTTACCCATCAGAATGTTACAAGTGTGATTGCAGTTGCACCAAAAGATTGATCTATCAATGTTCGATACAACCGCTGGACTTATAGATTCCACAGTAGGCGATTAATCCCTTGTCATGAATCTCAAGGGGAGCATTGACCATTTTTCCAATAATCTCCCCCTCAACATTACCCGAGGGGATTCAAACCTATGACCAAGTTCTGAGACTACTTGTTACAAGCGTGATTTTCATTGCACCAAAAGATTGACCTGTCAATGCCCGATAAATCACTAGACTTATAGAATCCACTGGAGGCGATTAATCCCTTGTCACAAATCCTGAGGGGAGTGCTGACCATTTTGCCAAAAAAGAAGAAAAGACATTTTTCTATAACAATATTTAAACACACCAGGTAAGAAAGAGTAGAAGAAATAGGAAGTAGAGATAAAAAGTATAAGATCTAGAAGTAAAGGAATTAGGTGTAGAAGATTAACTTGATTCAAATCTACATTCTAATTTGATCAGTTAAAAGAAGAATTCACATAGAATGAGTTAAAGTCTACTAAAAAATATCATTAATCTCAAAGAGATAGCTGGTGATAAGGTGCGCCCACCTTGGTCTAGCACAACTAGAAGTGTAGGAGGAATCGGTCCATTTGAAGGTTGATCTTCATTCGTTGACCAAGCCATTTGTAAAACCCAATCATAGACCTTGACATAGTCTTAGGGTTTTGCAATTTGTTGATTTGGGCACCAACAAGAGGTTCATGAGCAATCTACATGAGGGTGTTGGGATCATGATGGAGACTAGGAGGAATGATGGTATCTTGAGGTAAAATAGGAGGAATGAAGGGTTCATTTGGTAGGATACGATATTGTGGTGGAAATGAAGGAATAAGACATGTAGGTAAAGGTATGGTGGGATCTTGAGGGATGATGGAATCTTGTGGTGGGTATAAAGGTGAATGGATACCTTGATCTTGACTTGGAAGGGGATAATCACAATACATTTTAGAAATGCTTTACTCTTGAATTGGAATGAAATCATTAGGAAGGATGAAAAGGATTTCATGATCTTTCTTAAGAAGTTGAATATTAATAGGAATTAGAAGCAAAATTTGTTCTTGAGATGGAAGAGGATCATCTTGAATATATTGGATAAATATAGTAGGATTATCATTAGTTTATGGGAAGATGAGATCTTGGTCAATAATTGGATGGTATTGGTTATTATTGGGGTCTTGATCTTGATTTGTTTTAGGACTCATTTCTTCATGCTTTGGATTATCCTCTTAACATGGGATAAGATTTTTCATATGTACAAGAGATTCTAGGAAGGAATCAATGTTTTGACATGAGGGAGATGGACTTTGGATGGGACTCTCTAGAGTGGGTTTGATTGGAAATGAAGCAAAAGGTGGTGGTGGTTCTATTATTTTTGAATCATGAAAGATACTTGTATCATGAATTGGATTATCTTGGAAATATATTATGGATAACCCTTGAGAGGTTTTATCATTAGATGTATCATTTTATGGAGATGGTGTAGATTTCTCTTGTGAAGCTTTTAGGGACAAAGAAATGGTTGAAGATATGGAGGGTACTTGAGGGATAATTTATTGATAGGATGTGGGTGTGTTATTGATGTCATTTCTTTAGAATGAGTGTTTTATATGCATAGGTAAATGATCACGTTTGGAAATAGTCTCTTGCATATGACCTAGTTTTCAGAGAAAAATTTGGAAAGTTTTGGGTTAGAATTTTTTTTCTTCTTATGTGGTTTTATTTGTGATACCACATTGATGTTTTTGTGTTGTAAGATATTTATTGATTGAACCCGTGGTACAACATGTTGCTCATTGATTACACTTGGTTGATGTCTAGAGGGCGAAATGCTTGTAACTAGATTAGTGTTTGTTTTGGACACCCTCGTTGGTGCATTTGAGGACATAAGAGGAGGTTCATTGACATGTACAAAAACAAAAGGATTTTTTTTTGTATAATTATATGTGATTGGTAAGGGTCGACTTGTTTGGAAATTAATTGGTTCAAACATTTGGTGATCCTGGTTGAACACTATTGAGCCCTGGTTGCATTGGTAAGATAATTGGTTCAAATTTTGGTGGTGGCCCTAGTTGAATTACAATAATCTTTAGTTGCGTGATGTTACCCTTTGGTTTTGTCAAGTTGAACTCTCATTGTACTAGATTGAACAAGTTTTTATTTGACATTTGATTGAATGGATTTTTCTCTGGGATTTGATTGAACTGAGTTTGATTTGGGACTTGGGTGAATGAGTATTGATTCGGGACTTGGTTGAATGAGGTTTGATTTGGGACTTAGTTGAATGAGGCTTGTTTAAATAAGGTTTGATTTGGAAATTAATTTAATGAGGGTGGATTTGGGACTTGATTGAAATCTATGTTCATTTTTTGTAATTGGTTTGTCATCCCTGTTTGTGAGATAAGTGTCAGTATGTCTCTTTGTGAGATGAGAGCTTGTATGTCGACTTGCTTGAGGTTTGGATTTGGACATCCATATTTTTAAAGTAGCTTAGACATCTAGGATATACTCTTTTCAATATTTTTACTTTTTGTTCCAATATCTCCACTTCCTAAGAAAATCAAGATCAAGATCAAGAAATGAGTTTTGAAACAAATCAAGATCAAGATACCAAGAATGATCAATCCCATCCAATTACTGACCAATATCATGTCTTCCCAAAATCTAATGATGATCCTAACATCTATTTCCATCCTATTCAAGATGATCCTATTCCATCTAAAGAACAAGGTTTCCTTCTAAGTCCTATTGACATTCAACTTCTTAAACAAGATCATGACATCCCTTTAATCCTTCCAAATAATTCCATTCCAATTTAAGAAAAAAGAACCCTTAAAATGGATTCCAATGACCCCCTTCCAAGTCAAGATCAAGGTATCCCTTGACCTTCATACACACCACAAGATCCCATCATCCCTCCAGATCCTCCACAAGATCCTACCATTCCTTCATCCCCATGTCCTATTCCTTCATGTCCACCACAAGATCCTATTTTTTCAAATGATCCTATCATTCCTCCAATTCCACCTCAAGATACCATCATTCATCCTAATACCCCTCATGATCTCAACACTTCTACACAAGTTGTTCACGAACCTCTTACATGTCAAATGGGTTCCTCATCTTTAATCTAGTCCAGTCTACTTCATGATCCTGTTGTTTCTTCCATATTACATCCACCTCAAAGTGAACTCACACCTTGTTTCAAAATTAAAAAGTATCCCATTGGTGGAATTTTTTTCAAAGCATGTATTATGAAGGCAAAGGGTTATGCCTCCATGAAAAGGTACATTAGAACCCCCATATTAGAGAAAATTCTAACGATCATGGCATGAATTACATAGTTCACTCTCAAGACATTGGTATCCATATAAAATCTAAGTCTAAATCCAACTATATACCTTCCCCTTCATCCATTTTATCCATCTAAGGTCCATATATTCCTCCATCCACTAGTTCACAATTCACTTATTCTTTCATAAATAAAGATTAGCAAAGTCACACATCTTTGACAGCCTTCTACTCTTCCAAAAGACCTCCATATCATTCCTATCCATCCACGAATCATATTCCTCTTCCAAGCAATTTGGATGCCATGCATAAAGTCCACAATTTCAAAAATCCACATACTTTCAAGGTCAACATGGCCCATCTAATTGACATGTCAAAATAAAGAAAAATATGATCGAAAAAGGAAAAAGAAATATGCAAAAGACAACAAAGGCCAATTGAGAAAAAATAAAAAATAAAAATCAAATGGGTTCTTAAGTCCCTTGTATAAGCAACACGTTCCAAGGAACCAAAAAAGAAAGAAAAATCAAAATCCATGTGTATTCCCAAGCGGCTCATTGAAGCATAACATCCTAAAAAAACTAAAGTTGGCATCCAAAATTGCCATCCCTCCATTTAAATGTCTTCAACATTTCAAATCCATTTTGGGTCCTTATGTCCCAAAACCCACGTCTATTGCTCCAAAAAATTTCTAAAATCCAAAATCTTTTTTTCCTCCATCAAAAAACCACCCCTCATGGTGTGTGTCAATTTTGATCTTAACCACATTCCCATCCACTCAAACATAAGTCTTCTTACACCCCATTCATTATACAACACCTATTTTCCATCCTTTCATCCATCCTATCCAATTCTTTGTATAAATGCTCACCCCATTTCATCCAATGATCCACTTTATCTCATGTTATCATTATCCTACCAACATATTTGAGCATACCTCATAGTCATGGTCCATTATATCACATCTTTCAAGGGTACCATCTAAAGAACAAGATGCTTGAGTCCTTCCTCCATTTCCTATCATGCACCCATTGTCTTTCAAAAAATGTCAAAATCTCAAGAAAAGCCAAAAATTGTCACCTTGATGAAAATTTGGCAAATATGAATCTTGATGACATTAAAAAAAAAGAGACAAAGAAAATGTATTCTATTGAAAAAAGAGACAAAGAAAATGCATTCTATTGAAATAATAATTTCGTCTGTTTTTAGTTTCATATGTAGATGAAAGTAAATACATAATAAGAAATTCATTTGTGTTTTTAATCTTTTAAATGTGAACATCATTTAAACATGTAATTGATCACATGAATAGAATGGTAAAACTAAGATACATTAGTTGTAAATTATATTTATTAAATGGATACCTATAAAAAATTAGAATAGAAAATTGCACACTCAAATAAAACAAGATGTTCAATGGAGATTGGCAAATAAAATAATTAAAACATATATTTGTAAAATACTAACATCTTAAGAACAAGAAAAACATGCATTTGTTGCAATCATACATATTTTACAATGTTCTAAATAACATAAAACAATACAATGAATGCACATGACTAAAAAATATATATTTAATTCTTTTTAACTTTTCACTCTTTATTGTTACCTATAATATTATGATGATGGTTGAATTTGTCAAAAATATAGTTATTTGAAATGATATTCATAGGTGAAAAAGATAAAGCTGCATTTTGAAACTTATATTTCAACTTTATTTCAACCACACAAGTAGTTGACAATACTCACATCATAAAAATATAACAAATTCATTTTTATATATTTAATGTACATTATAAACAATACTATGACATTATAAAAGTCAAAGATTCTAGAGTATCCATTTTGTCAAAGTGTTATATTGTAACTTTTTATCTCTTACTTATAATAATTGAACTACATCAAATATACCAAAAACCTATCCATAATGACACTGTTTTATTTTAAAATTTGTCTTGTACTATAATCATTATATTTTACATAGTACAATTGAAGCAAATATTACGATATCCATTCTTTTTATGTTAATTTGAGAGTATAAATAAAGATGAAAATTAAAATTGCAATCCAGACAATCCATCCACTCTTCCCCTCCATCCATTTGAGCTCTCTGTTCTCTAGAATGTTGATGAAGAGGTAAGGGTTCACATGTAACCTTCTTCAATCATGCAACTCTCTCTCTCTCTCTCTCTCTCTCTCTCTCTCTCTCTCTCTCTCTCTCTCTCTCNCCTCTCTCTCTCTCTCTCTCTCTCTCTCTCTCTCTCTCTCTCTCTCTCTCTCTCTCTCTCTCTCTCTCTCTCTCTCTCTCTCTCTCTCTCTCTCTCTCTCTCTCTCTCTCTCCCTCCCTTATAATGTATTTGAAAAGAATCTTCATTTGGCTCTTGAAGGCCATCCCACAATATGAAACTACATAAAACCAACTCCAATATCAAGAGGAATAATTCACACTATGTTATTCAGACAAAATAAATCTCACAAAAATTAAAAACAACGTGATCCCATCAGAAAACGTTCTTTCCTTTATAAACTGCCCCTAGGCCTAATTAGGGCATAAAACATATTTTTGACATAACTTCCAAAATAAAAATCATATATTTATATTATCAAACATTTTTTGAGTACCCATTTGGAATTTATTCAACATATGTGAAAATAAAAGGTGGTTTTTTTGCAACATAAGTTCTTAAAATTGACTGCCCTGTTTCCAAGAAGGGCTAATTAGGCCTGGTCTTCAATCTAAGACAACATAATAGTCATCCATAAATTTTAAAAGACATATAATGAGAAATATAGCTTCAGTCATTCTTATATTACCTAGTTAAAGAGTTTTTCCCTAATATTTAGCCAGATCCAATGATGCAAAACAAAGTTATGGCCGTTTTACCAAAACTGCTAACCCTCATTCTTGAACATAACAGTTTTCACCAAAATGCTCGTAACTTTCACAAAATGAAACCAACTCTAAAAAAAAGTATATTCAGAGAAATTTCACATACAATCATGTTCAGGTCAAAATGAATCCATAAAAGTACACAAAATTCAAGGCTGGTAATCCTCTGTTGCAAACTGGTTCAAGACTGCCCTCAGAGATCAGGTAAGTATAGCTATCATGAACCATAACATTTTATATTTAGAATTCTCTAATGAGGAATTAGTTGAAGTTCTTTTAGAATCTGAGAATATTTTTTGTAAAGGCTTCAATGTTAAATTCCAAAAATGGAAGCCAAATTATAATAGCAGTCTGCAAGAGAATCCATTAAAATGGGCCAGCTTCAAAAACTACCCTGCAGAATTGATGCATCACAACAGATTGAGAAAAATTGGCAGCCAACTGAGCACAATGATTGGGTTTGAAAAACGGTATATGGCTGACTCAACAGTTAAGATTTTTGTGGAAAATGTTAGCCAAGATCTCACGCCCATTAAAATTATAATGAATCATTCTATCTATAATTTGCAACTAGAGATTTATAAGGGCTTTGTTGGAAACTTGACTATTTTCACATTTGATTCCAATGAAAAACTTACTTGCATTCCCCATACATCCAACCTTCATATGCTTCTGGAAGACTTCATTAACCCTCTATGCTCCACCAAACCTGCCAAAACCCCTTCTATACTCTCTTTCATATCTCCCTCCATTAACTGATTAGAGTCCAACAAATTCTTTCCCATCTCAGGCATCACCATCTAATCTTCCCATCTTCCATTCCTTAGCCAAACGCAAACTCAATAATCCATCCCACTATAATTCTGTCTCACTCTCTCATGCTGCAGTCACCTCTACCCCCACAACATTCCTCTCATGTACCTCTTATTCTTTCTTTAGAAGAAGGGGAAATAGCCTACACTCCTTTGAACCAGGCCACTCAAGATCTACCGGTAGCACATTCTCTCATTCACTCCACTACCCCCATTTGTGTTCTGGAACCCCTTATTGATCTCAACCCCAATGAATCCAACATTCCACCAAAAGAGGATCTCCAACTCACTCCCACTATCTCCCTTCCTCCTTCCATCATGGATTTGATCCCCTCCTTTATCCCTCCACATATACAGATCAATGAAAACCAAGTTGTAAGCCCAGGTAATGTTGCAGATCGTCACATCCAACCAAAGGTTAATACCATGACAGAAGAGATCCTAAATGATAATTTAGATTATATTTTAGAGGATTTCATAGATGTGTATATTATTAATGCTGAAAGAGAAACACTTATTAATAAAATCAGAGAATTGGATGCTATGGAAAATGATCAACATATCCTAGAAAATGAACTGGTAGAGCTTGATTCTATGGATAATAACCTTGAGTTGGGTATTGCCATTACTGATGATGAGGGGATCAACCTCGACTGTGCTAGGATCACTAAGAAAAGAGGCAGGAAATCACTATCTGAACTGAGGATTAAAGATGGGAATATGGAGAATCAAACCAAGATTACCGATCTATTTCATGCAGGGAGGGGGAATTTCCCTCCCAAGGGTCAATGGGGACTCTATCTTGGAATGTTAGGGGCTGTAACACCCCTAACAAACAGTTTTTTCTCGAATGCTGCATGGATACATTTAAACTAGAACTTATCTTATTACAGGAAACTAAACTTAACTTAGAAGAACTAAATAATCTAAAACAAATTTTGGGTTTCCTGGATATTTATGGAAGCCCTGCAGAAGGGGCCTAAGGAGGTTTAGCAATCCTAGCTGACCCAAGAAAACTCATTTATACCCTGATTTCCCACAGCAAAATTTGGATGCTAGGCTTAATCAGAAGAATAAAATCCAATCTCACCTCCCTTATCCAAAATATTTATGGGCCTACAAACCAGCTAGCAAGGAGAGTATTATGGAAAGAACTCAATTTGACCCCTGTTAATTACCCAGACCAAACTGTCTTCATAGCAGGAGACTTCACACTATCTTGGACCCCTCCAAAAAGCTAGGGGAAAGAGTGCCCAAACTTAGCTCTATTAATGACTTCAGCACATGGGTCCAATCTAATCATCTGATGGAATATAAAATGGATGATGTCATTTACACCTAGACCAATAAAAGGAATGAAATTAATCATATAGCAGAAAAAATATACTGTTTCTTCTTTAAAGGCAATTGGAATAACTTTCCTTTCGTTCTCAAAATTGAGATCTTACCCTTCACAGGCTCTGATCACTACCCTATTCTCCTCAACATAATTGACGACTCCAAATCACATCACACCCCTTTCAGATTTGAGAACATGTAGCTAAAGGATGAAAGGCTTCTTCCCCTCATGCAACAGTGGTGTGAAAACCTCAACTTCAAAGGTTCCAAACTTTTCTTCCTAGTTAACAAACTTAAAAAAATCAAAAGTAAGCTAATCACCTGGAATAAGGATTGGTTCGGAAATATTTTCAAGGAAAAAATTAGAATAGAGTAAGAGCTTGACATGCTTAACAAACATGTCATCGATCATGGTATGGATGGGGTCTCCTACCAAAAAGAAAATCTTCTTAAAATTGAATTAGAAGATATTATTGCTGGAGAGGAATTATTTTGGAGACAAAAATCTAGGGAGACATGGCTTGGTGCTGGGGATAAAAATACCAATTTTTTTTATAACAGTACCAAGGCTCAAAGGAATATTAACAAAATTAATAAAATTTCAAACCAGGATGGGGATACTATTGAGGATCCCAAAGATCTTGCAGAAGAAGAAATCAACCACTTCCAACAAATCCTCAATAATTATGAAACGTCAGATGTGAAGAACCAAGAACTCTTCCTCAACAACATTCGTACACTAATTAATCAAGAGAAATATAAATTAATTAAAATGAAATTTACTAAAGAAGAAATTTAATGCACTTTGAAACAAATGCAACCAGACAAAGCCCCTGGCTAAGACGACTTTCCCGCTATGTTTTTCCAGCCATGTTGGCACCTCATTGGCCAGGAAGTGATTGATGATTTGGAAGGGGTAAGGAATTTGGGTAACATTTGAAGAGAAATTAACCATACTTTCCTAGCCCTGATTCTGAAAAAAGATTGTATTGAGAACTTTAACGACTATAGACCGATTGCGTTTGCGTTATGTAATACTATATACAAGCTACTTTCTAAAACACTGGCAAGCGTGATTCATAAATTACTACCCATCATTATAAGCGAGGAAAAAATTGGGTTTGTCCAAGACCACTCTATCTATGATGGGATCATTATTGCCTAGGAGGAAATTCACTTGGTCGAACTCAATAAGATCCCTAGTATATTCATTAAAATTGACATTAGCAAGGCATATGACAAGCTTTTGTGCAGAGTCCTTGAGAAATTTGGATTTGATAAGTCATGGATTAACTTGGTTTTTGAATGTATTTCCACCTCTAAATTCTCAATTATTCTAAATGGCTCTCCAGAGGGTTTCTTCAAATCCTCCAAGGGCATTAGACAAGGAGACCCAATTTTGCCCTTCCTTTTTATCATTATGGCTGAAGCCCTGAGTAGAACCTTAACTAGGGCTGGAGAAGATAACCAATTTAAAGGTATTAAAGTCACCACGGATCTGGGCCCCATCACCCACCAACAATTTGTGGATGACACAATGTTATTTGGTAACAAATTGATCAATGAGGCCACCAAACTCAAGGAGATCTTACATGCCTATTCGAATACATCAGGACACGAAATCAACCAATCAAAGTCCAAAATCTTTGATTATGGAGACCCAATTTTACCCTTCCTTTTTATCATTATGGCTGAAGCCCTGAGTAGAACCTTAACCAGCGCTAGAGAAGATAACCAAATTAAAGGTATTAAAGTCACCATAGATCTAGACCCCGTCACCCACCAACAATTTGTGGATGACATAAGGGTAAAAGTATGGAACTGTGTCACACTTGGGGACCATTTGACATGTTTCGGCCGGACCTATTTCGGCCGGACATGTTTCAGCCGGACCTATTTTGGCCGGACATACGGGGCGCACACACAACGCCATGTGGCGTCAATGTGGCAGAAGGGTTCCAGCCGAAACCGGTCCGGCCGAAACAGGTCCGACCGAACTAGGTTCGGTCGGAACCCATAAAATCTATATAAACCCCAAAATTTGGTTAGAGTGGCTCATTTGCACTGAGCGTCTTCCACGATTTGAGGAGCGGAATAGGAGTACTTCGGCCAAAAATAGGTAGGAATTTTTTTTTTGTTTTTTTTTTAATGTTTTTTAATTTTGTTATGTTAAATTAATGTAATTTTACTATTATTTGATGTTTTTTGTTTTTATTTTGTTATTTATAATTTTAGAAAATATAAAATATTGTTTAATGTAGATTTAAATTTATTTTTTAGTTAGAATGATATGTTAGTTAGTTAGTTAATTAATTTAGTTTTATTACATGTTTCAAAACATTAGAAAAATGTTACAAAACATTAGGAAACTGTTATAAAACATTAGAAAAATGTTACAAAACATTAGGAAACTATTACAAAACATTAGAAAAAAGTTACAAAACATTAGGAAACTATTACAAAACTTTACCTGAAACTATTACAAAACATTAGAAAAATGTTACAAAACATTAGGAAACTATTACAAAACATTAGAAATATGTTACAAAACATTAGGAAACTATTACAAAACATTAGGAAAATGTTATTTAGTTTTAATTAATTTAGTTTTATTGCATATGTTTCAAAACATTACAAAAATGTCACAAAACATTAGGAAACTGTTACAAAACATTGTGCAGAACTGTTTTAAAACATTAAAAAAATGTTACAAAACATTAGGAAACTGTTACAAAACATTACGAAACTGTTATAAAACATTAGAAAAATGTAACAAAACATTAGGAAACTATTACAAAACATTAGAAAATTATTACAAAACATTAGGAAACTATTACAAAACATTACCTGAAACTATTACAAAACATTCTAGAAAAATGTTACAAAACATTAGGAAACTATTACAAAACATT
>MU226842.1:523208-562777 GCA_018584345.1 Thuja plicata | reverse complement strand
CAAATTTGGCAACGAAAAAACCCTTAGCCAGAGGAAAAATATGAACCATACCAGAAATAATGGGTTCCCAGCTTTTGGAAATCCATGCATGAAGTTCTGGGAGGCTTGGCCAAAAACCCCTAAATCTACAAATAACCGCCTGGTTGGAGAAGGTAGACAAAGAATTTTGTATTTACACAACCGTATCCTCCCCCAGAGAAAGAGTGATGGAGGCAGCCCCAGGAAAAGGGGCAGGCCCCACAAAAGATCTATGATCAATTCCTCTGGAAATAGAGGCCCCAGCATCTAGAGCAGCTGCCTTAGAAGAAGATCCATTAGCAGAAAACCTAGTCGCCACATAAATCTTGGTCGCATCAACAGAAGCAACCCTACCCATAGCCGTAGAAGCCGTAATACCCACAGCCGCAGCCGCAGAAACCCTAGCAATGTCATCCGTAGGAAATACAACTCCATCTCCCACCCCTGCCACGAGAGGCTCCACAGCAAAGGGGAGCAAAGAGAGAGAGGCCTGAGCATGACCAGGTGCAACAGCAACAGCAGCATCCAAATGCTTTGCGTGAAGCGTCACAAGAGGTGCGGAAGGAGGCGCGGGAGTCTTCTTCATCATGGGAAAAAACAAAACTAAATCCTTACTTTATTGTTAATGGAGATATGTTCAATAATATATTCTCACCATGAATCTTATTCATGGAAGTTAAAAAGCAGTAGAGAATAAAACAAGTTATTCTCTAATTTTATTATGTAATTAATTATCACTACATTTCTTAGTTTTTGGGAAAATTGATTGAGTCTGTTAGGGATAGTTGAACACTCATACTGTTTGACAACCAAAAGTTGTAACCCTTTTGAGGGGATCCCTTGTGTTTATAAAAGGGAAACTATAGACTGGGCAAAAGGAACAGATTCAAATGAGAGAAAAGAAAGGTGTTTAATACAATAAAGATATATATAAAAAAGGATATAGTACTTTCTCTGAAAGTTGTGGCATACAAATATTTTCAAGTTGTGAGTTTAGTTCTCTGCACTTTTTGATCCCAGCAAATGAATGCTATTTAAGTTCTTGTATGAGAAGTCATTTGTGCTAGATTGATTTATATATCAAGAATATTTTAGATCAATTGAAGAAATTAAGTTCTTTATATAAATTGTCGGATTGGTCTTCTCAAGTAGAAGTTAAATTCAAGTGGATGAGTTATGGTAGCATAAATAATCTGATCTTGTACGGAGAATGAGATACTTGAGAGATCTACACAAGTTATGGATTTAAAAATTTGTCTTGTAGAGTTATACATCAGGATCTTAGGAGGAGGAGACTTTGTTACCCATCAGAATGTTACAAGTGTGATTGCAGTTGCACCAAAAGATTGATCTATCAATGTTCGATACAACCGCTGGACTTATAGATTCCACAGTAGGCGATTAATCCCTTGTCATGAATCTCAAGGGGAGCATTGACCATTTTTCCAATAATCTCCCCCTCAACATTACCCGAGGGGATTCAAACCTATGACCAAGTTCTGAGACTACTTGTTACAAGCGTGATTTTCATTGCACCAAAAGATTGACCTGTCAATGCCCGATAAATCACTAGACTTATAGAATCCACTGGAGGCGATTAATCCCTTGTCACAAATCCTGAGGGGAGTGCTGACCATTTTGCCAAAAAAGAAGAAAAGACATTTTTCTATAACAATATTTAAACACACCAGGTAAGAAAGAGTAGAAGAAATAGGAAGTAGAGATAAAAAGTATAAGATCTAGAAGTAAAGGAATTAGGTGTAGAAGATTAACTTGATTCAAATCTACATTCTAATTTGATCAGTTAAAAGAAGAATTCACATAGAATGAGTTAAAGTCTACTAAAAAATATCATTAATCTCAAAGAGATAGCTGGTGATAAGGTGCGCCCACCTTGGTCTAGCACAACTAGAAGTGTAGGAGGAATCGGTCCATTTGAAGGTTGATCTTCATTCGTTGACCAAGCCATTTGTAAAACCCAATCATAGACCTTGACATAGTCTTAGGGTTTTGCAATTTGTTGATTTGGGCACCAACAAGAGGTTCATGAGCAATCTACATGAGGGTGTTGGGATCATGATGGAGACTAGGAGGAATGATGGTATCTTGAGGTAAAATAGGAGGAATGAAGGGTTCATTTGGTAGGATACGATATTGTGGTGGAAATGAAGGAATAAGACATGTAGGTAAAGGTATGGTGGGATCTTGAGGGATGATGGAATCTTGTGGTGGGTATAAAGGTGAATGGATACCTTGATCTTGACTTGGAAGGGGATAATCACAATACATTTTAGAAATGCTTTACTCTTGAATTGGAATGAAATCATTAGGAAGGATGAAAAGGATTTCATGATCTTTCTTAAGAAGTTGAATATTAATAGGAATTAGAAGCAAAATTTGTTCTTGAGATGGAAGAGGATCATCTTGAATATATTGGATAAATATAGTAGGATTATCATTAGTTTATGGGAAGATGAGATCTTGGTCAATAATTGGATGGTATTGGTTATTATTGGGGTCTTGATCTTGATTTGTTTTAGGACTCATTTCTTCATGCTTTGGATTATCCTCTTAACATGGGATAAGATTTTTCATATGTACAAGAGATTCTAGGAAGGAATCAATGTTTTGACATGAGGGAGATGGACTTTGGATGGGACTCTCTAGAGTGGGTTTGATTGGAAATGAAGCAAAAGGTGGTGGTGGTTCTATTATTTTTGAATCATGAAAGATACTTGTATCATGAATTGGATTATCTTGGAAATATATTATGGATAACCCTTGAGAGGTTTTATCATTAGATGTATCATTTTATGGAGATGGTGTAGATTTCTCTTGTGAAGCTTTTAGGGACAAAGAAATGGTTGAAGATATGGAGGGTACTTGAGGGATAATTTATTGATAGGATGTGGGTGTGTTATTGATGTCATTTCTTTAGAATGAGTGTTTTATATGCATAGGTAAATGATCACGTTTGGAAATAGTCTCTTGCATATGACCTAGTTTTCAGAGAAAAATTTGGAAAGTTTTGGGTTAGAATTTTTTTTCTTCTTATGTGGTTTTATTTGTGATACCACATTGATGTTTTTGTGTTGTAAGATATTTATTGATTGAACCCGTGGTACAACATGTTGCTCATTGATTACACTTGGTTGATGTCTAGAGGGCGAAATGCTTGTAACTAGATTAGTGTTTGTTTTGGACACCCTCGTTGGTGCATTTGAGGACATAAGAGGAGGTTCATTGACATGTACAAAAACAAAAGGATTTTTTTTTGTATAATTATATGTGATTGGTAAGGGTCGACTTGTTTGGAAATTAATTGGTTCAAACATTTGGTGATCCTGGTTGAACACTATTGAGCCCTGGTTGCATTGGTAAGATAATTGGTTCAAATTTTGGTGGTGGCCCTAGTTGAATTACAATAATCTTTAGTTGCGTGATGTTACCCTTTGGTTTTGTCAAGTTGAACTCTCATTGTACTAGATTGAACAAGTTTTTATTTGACATTTGATTGAATGGATTTTTCTCTGGGATTTGATTGAACTGAGTTTGATTTGGGACTTGGGTGAATGAGTATTGATTCGGGACTTGGTTGAATGAGGTTTGATTTGGGACTTAGTTGAATGAGGCTTGTTTAAATAAGGTTTGATTTGGAAATTAATTTAATGAGGGTGGATTTGGGACTTGATTGAAATCTATGTTCATTTTTTGTAATTGGTTTGTCATCCCTGTTTGTGAGATAAGTGTCAGTATGTCTCTTTGTGAGATGAGAGCTTGTATGTCGACTTGCTTGAGGTTTGGATTTGGACATCCATATTTTTAAAGTAGCTTAGACATCTAGGATATACTCTTTTCAATATTTTTACTTTTTGTTCCAATATCTCCACTTCCTAAGAAAATCAAGATCAAGATCAAGAAATGAGTTTTGAAACAAATCAAGATCAAGATACCAAGAATGATCAATCCCATCCAATTACTGACCAATATCATGTCTTCCCAAAATCTAATGATGATCCTAACATCTATTTCCATCCTATTCAAGATGATCCTATTCCATCTAAAGAACAAGGTTTCCTTCTAAGTCCTATTGACATTCAACTTCTTAAACAAGATCATGACATCCCTTTAATCCTTCCAAATAATTCCATTCCAATTTAAGAAAAAAGAACCCTTAAAATGGATTCCAATGACCCCCTTCCAAGTCAAGATCAAGGTATCCCTTGACCTTCATACACACCACAAGATCCCATCATCCCTCCAGATCCTCCACAAGATCCTACCATTCCTTCATCCCCATGTCCTATTCCTTCATGTCCACCACAAGATCCTATTTTTTCAAATGATCCTATCATTCCTCCAATTCCACCTCAAGATACCATCATTCATCCTAATACCCCTCATGATCTCAACACTTCTACACAAGTTGTTCACGAACCTCTTACATGTCAAATGGGTTCCTCATCTTTAATCTAGTCCAGTCTACTTCATGATCCTGTTGTTTCTTCCATATTACATCCACCTCAAAGTGAACTCACACCTTGTTTCAAAATTAAAAAGTATCCCATTGGTGGAATTTTTTTCAAAGCATGTATTATGAAGGCAAAGGGTTATGCCTCCATGAAAAGGTACATTAGAACCCCCATATTAGAGAAAATTCTAACGATCATGGCATGAATTACATAGTTCACTCTCAAGACATTGGTATCCATATAAAATCTAAGTCTAAATCCAACTATATACCTTCCCCTTCATCCATTTTATCCATCTAAGGTCCATATATTCCTCCATCCACTAGTTCACAATTCACTTATTCTTTCATAAATAAAGATTAGCAAAGTCACACATCTTTGACAGCCTTCTACTCTTCCAAAAGACCTCCATATCATTCCTATCCATCCACGAATCATATTCCTCTTCCAAGCAATTTGGATGCCATGCATAAAGTCCACAATTTCAAAAATCCACATACTTTCAAGGTCAACATGGCCCATCTAATTGACATGTCAAAATAAAGAAAAATATGATCGAAAAAGGAAAAAGAAATATGCAAAAGACAACAAAGGCCAATTGAGAAAAAATAAAAAATAAAAATCAAATGGGTTCTTAAGTCCCTTGTATAAGCAACACGTTCCAAGGAACCAAAAAAGAAAGAAAAATCAAAATCCATGTGTATTCCCAAGCGGCTCATTGAAGCATAACATCCTAAAAAAACTAAAGTTGGCATCCAAAATTGCCATCCCTCCATTTAAATGTCTTCAACATTTCAAATCCATTTTGGGTCCTTATGTCCCAAAACCCACGTCTATTGCTCCAAAAAATTTCTAAAATCCAAAATCTTTTTTTCCTCCATCAAAAAACCACCCCTCATGGTGTGTGTCAATTTTGATCTTAACCACATTCCCATCCACTCAAACATAAGTCTTCTTACACCCCATTCATTATACAACACCTATTTTCCATCCTTTCATCCATCCTATCCAATTCTTTGTATAAATGCTCACCCCATTTCATCCAATGATCCACTTTATCTCATGTTATCATTATCCTACCAACATATTTGAGCATACCTCATAGTCATGGTCCATTATATCACATCTTTCAAGGGTACCATCTAAAGAACAAGATGCTTGAGTCCTTCCTCCATTTCCTATCATGCACCCATTGTCTTTCAAAAAATGTCAAAATCTCAAGAAAAGCCAAAAATTGTCACCTTGATGAAAATTTGGCAAATAGGAATCTTGATGACATTAAAAAAAAAGAGACAAAGAAAATGTATTCTATTGAAAAAAGAGAAAAAGAAAATACATTCTATTGAAATAATAATTTCGTCTGTTTTTAGTTTCATATGTAGATGAAAGTAAACACATAATAAGAAATTCATTTGTTTTTTTTATCTTTTAAATGTGAACATCATTTAAACATGTAATTGATCACATGAATAGAATGGTAAAACTAAGATACATTAGTTGTAAATTATATTTATTAAATGGATACCTATAAAAAATTAGAATAGCAAATTGCACACTCAAATAAAACAAGATGTTCAATGGAGATTGGCAAATAAAATAATTAAAACATATGTTTGTAAAATACTAACATTCTTAAGAACAAGAAAAACATGCATTTGTTGCAATCATACATATTTTACAATGTTCTAAATAACATAAAACAATACAATGAATGCACATGATAAAAAATATATATATTTAATTCTTTTTAACTTTTCACTCTTTATTGTTACCTATAATATTATGATGATGGTTGAATTTGTCAAAAATATAGTTATTTGAAATGATATTCATAGGTGAAAAGGATAAAGCTGCATTTTGAAACTTATATTTC
Source organism: Thuja plicata (assembly GCA_018584345.1). Classification (NCBI taxonomy): domain Eukaryota; kingdom Viridiplantae; phylum Streptophyta; class Pinopsida; order Cupressales; family Cupressaceae; genus Thuja; species Thuja plicata. The sequence continues at coordinate 556,414 of MU226842.1, read as the reverse complement.
AACTTTATTTCAACCACACAAGAGGTTGACAATACTCACATCATCAAAATATAACAAATGTATTTTTATATATTTAATGTACATTATAAACAATACTATGACATTATAAAAGTCAAAGATTCTAGAGTATCCATTTTGTCAAAGTCTTATATTGTAACTTTTTATCTCTTACTTATAATAATTGAACTACATCAAATATACCAAAAACCTATCCATAATGACACTATTTTATTTTAAAAATTTTCTTGCACTATAATCATTATATTTTACATAGTACAATGGAAATATTAAAAAACAAGTATCTTACAATATTTCTAAATACTTTTAAAATTAGCCTACATGACTAGGAACACTCTTCTAGACTAAAGGGCATTATAGAGTAATGGATGGAAGAAAGATTTGAGAGTATAAATTAAGATGAAAATTAAAATTGCAAACAACACATATGTTCTATTTGTTCAAATGTAGTTTTTTACACAAATGACTTATTGTAATATAGGACTACCCCATATTTCTTGTAAGAAGCCATGGATTGTGATACAAATGATGCATACATACCTTATCCTTAGATATGAACTAATTATATTACAAATAATATATACATAACTCACCCGTACAAAATTTAAACACGTCATCTCCTCTAATCTCCTCTTTCAATATCTGAAAATCTCCTTTTTTCAATATCTTAAAAGAGTGTTGAGAAGAAATAACCAGATCAGATCAATACAGAGACTATTCTTACAATTCTTACAACCATTAACATGCTTACAAAGTAGCCCACATGACTTTAAGCTAAAGGATGTGAGGTAAAGATGTCATTGATGGAGGAAAGGGCTTGAGTAAATGTGAAGATGAAAATGAAAATTGCAGACAACACAGAGAGAGTGGTTAGCCAGGGCTTGGTACGATGGTTTGTGAAGAAATCGATGAATCTAGCCCTCCATTTGCTCCTGTAACCCTCTGTAATCTCCTTCTTCAATGTCCTTAGCTGCTGGAGAGAAGAAATGGACAAGCCTTTGCACAGATCATCCCACAACTGAGACACCTGAGCTTCGTTTCCTACATGGATGCAAAATACCCCCGCCATTCTCAGCAGTTTCACATCTTGCTCTGTGAAAATCAAGCTATTTATCAAACCGACATAGCAGGAGATAACCTGCAACTCCGATGGCAGAAATGCCTCCATAGCCATGAGGTTTCTCACAACAGTTTCAGTGCCTTCGGATATTGATATGGCCGGAAGGTACAGAATAGAGGCTTTCTTCTCAAATCTGAGGGCTTTTCCGCCGTCTCCTGTGTACGGGCGGATCTGAATCCCGGCTCTGCTTAACGTTGAAACGGAAGGGAAGCCGGTATTATATCGCGTTTCTTCTGCGGTGGAAACAGGGGCAGCAGAGGACTTTGTACCGGAAAAGAACCAGAGAGTTAAGCCGTGTAAAAACCCTAAAAAATGTTCCCGAACTATGAAGGGGGAATTGAGATCAAATCCTGAGATTTGCAGATATTTGAACGGGAAAAACGAAGCAGCGGCGTTTAAGAGCAAATCGAACAGCCTGGCCTCTGCTTCTTCCTCAGATCCTCCCTCCAGTCGCAAAATCTTGTACAGGACGAACAGGGGAATTTGATTTTCCAACTTCACCATGTCCCCCAGTACTGCAAATCCCACCGACTTAATTCTGCTCTCGTCGAAAAGGGGCTCGAAATACACACACCAGTTGAAGGAATCGAAGTGATCTTTGCCTGCGAGGGTTCTGAGAAGCTCCAGAAGGAAGGAACCGTCCAAGAGCATGATCCACGCTAGGGTTTCAGAGTTGCAGTCGATGATTTTCTCGTAGCTGTCTCTGATTTGACCGTCCATTTTCTCAATCTCTGCGGCCAGGGAGTTAATATCTGTTTTTCCGTGCAGTCTCTTGATCATTTTCTGAGCAGCTCGCAGCTTGTGGGTGTCCATGTCGGAGATGCCTCTGGTGCGATGAAAACAGGGGCCGATGGAGACCACCTGTGGGAGATATGCATCGCTCTTCAGATTTATGAGGATTTTGGGGACGGTGAAGATGCAGATTGTTGGGGGCCGGGCGATGGCATGCTGAGCTTGAAGGCCCTGTTTTATCTGGATCAGCCATTCCTCTTCGTGTATATCTTCGCTGGGCATTTCACTGAAGCGCAGGGACATACTGGATGGATGCTTTGGGAGCCCAGGGATTCGATCCTGAATCATGATGAAATGAATTTATATAGCATACCGTCTTTCAGGCTGCAACAGAGCACTTCCAACTGTAGAAGGGCAGTTGACTCTTGGGATGGGTTTTTGGATTTCAGTTGTATCTAGATTATGAGTTCAATTCTGATCTATCAGTAGTCATATAGCTAACTTCGTATAATTGGGAAATCAGATTTTGCCTTCATGTATACATGGAGGGTTAAAAATTAGTCATTTCAAAGTGTCAACCAATACCTACTTCATTTATACATTGAGGGTTAATAATTGGTCATTTGAAAGTGTCACCGGAGACCTACTTAAAAAGATGACTTTTTAAATGGGGAACAAGGGAGAAGCTATTAGTATATGTAAATTTATTACTGAGCTTTTAGTTATCTTTTTTCTGGTTTCTTTAAAATTAGTAATTGAGAAGTTGGGCAAGGGGTGAACAATACCGAGAACATAGACCATAAGTAATGCTCTTTCCCAAATAGAATGGTTCACTTTGTAAAGTGCTTGTTATACTAAAAACTATGGAAGGGCAGCCAAAAGTCAGATAAATTAACAATTGGATTTATTCATTTAAATGAAACACTCAATACTAATTTCAATCTCTTTCACATAATTGAATTTGTTTGTGATTCTTGAAATCAACTATATTTAAGAATATCTATTGAATTTTGAATGATAATTTTCTTCTTCTATTTAATCTCAATTTTCAAGACTTGTTAGCTTTCGGGTTAAATAGAACATTGAGCCATTTGAAAACATGAATGATGGTTGCATGTTTGATTCCCTTGGATTTACGTCCACATAGGTGTGTCAGGGCTTTGTTCGCTTCATGGATCACACTAGGTACTGATTCTTCCATTTAGTGAAAAATTAACATTATAAATGCTTTCTCATATTTAATTATTAATACATGCTATACAATATTATTGTTTTTGAAATGTTAGTTTTTACAATTTGTTTGTGAAATATTAAAAATACAGTTTTTAATGTTTTAAAAATAAAAGTAAAATCAACACCTTTTTGTGGATTTCATTTCAATCCATGTACAAATTTATTGTCGTCTTTAACTTTTGATATTGTAATTGTAGACGTCCAAAAATATTAATATTAAATTCTCTTTTATTCATCTAACTATTTAATTTAATCAATTAAATAGTTTCATAGTTGGTATTTATCAATGGTCTAAATACTATTCTAATGTATTTTATTTAAATACATTTGTCTCACAAAATTCCCCTTTTTAATAAATTCATATTTATTAAAAATACTCCAGATTCCTAATTCTTCTAAACTATGATTTATTCAAATTTAATTTGAAATATAATCTAAACCATAGTTAGAAACCTATTAACCCAATCTAGAGACCTACCCTAAGCCTACCCTATTCCTACTCTACTCCCATCACCTCACTTCCTAAACATACTTCCCTACCTAATTGTCCTCTTATCATACTTAAAAGGTGATTCCTAACCCTCTTAAGGCTAATGGAATGCTCACCCATGTGTGAGAATTCTCTCCAAAATGGTCACCCATTCCTCTTAAAAGCTCTTTACTCCTTTGTCCCCCCACTTGGAATTCTTGAGCCACTCAAACATTAATGCTATGTTTGACTCCAAATTAGCCATCCCTTCAAGCCTGTGTCCCTTATGTGGCTCTTATGTGGATGCCACATAAATGCCACCTCATTCAACCCCTCCTTTTCTATCCCAAAAATCTATAAATAGAGGCCTTCTCCTCTTGCATTTTCATTTCTCATATTTGCATTGTTATCATGCTAACATAATTCTAGATTTCATATTTATTTTTGTATTCTCTTAAATTCTTGCTTAAATCACATAAATATTACATGCTAGGCTTCTTTGGCTAAAATGAATCATAGTGTTCTTGCATGTTGCATATCATTTTTATATCTAGTTTAAATAATCTTTTGGAGAATTTGAGACTAGTTCCTCATACTAGCTCTTGAATTTCTTCATTGCTCCAATCTTGCATTCATGAATTGCATTGTATTGGGGATCCATCTCATTTGTGTTTGAGAGAGCACATGCACAATCATCCTAAAAGAGCAAATCAAACAAGTAGTATAGGGTGCAAATTAACTTGTTTTTAACTCAATCAAATGTTATGATGAGGTCTTGTTGGTTTATTGTTCATTCTATGAATTATATGTGCTAACCCACTAACTTCTCATGTTTGAGCTTGCTCCCAACAGATTGAAGATTTCACCGTACACATTCTGGCACGCTCGGTGGGACCCACGTCCCTTAAAATATTCTAACTTCTTGTCTCTTTCTTTTGAAAAATTTGCCAAACTCACGGATCGGCGTCTCCGGTTTACGCAGAGGGGTCTACGCAAACGCCGGTTCTTCCTGAACCATCATTTGGTGTTTCCGCTAACCGGCGTCTGTGCCATGCATTGGCATTTCTGATATAGACCACTTTTGCTCGAGATTTACAAACCCTTACCTTTTGTTTTTCAAGATTCAATGTGTTTCCCACTATTTTTTTGGTGTTTTGACATTCTATTTTTTAACAGAGATCAGAATTACAAGCAGTTATAATGTCAAAATTTAACTAAGAGGGAACATTTTCTTGTTAAATCATCAAAGAACTAGTTTTTAAAGGTTAATTAATCTCAGCATAGGTTTTTTGGATCAATTTAAAGAGCTAAGAAAGAAAGAATAATAACTTGCTTTGCTGTTTTGCTAATTTTTGGGGCCTTGCAGGTACATCGACATCTGCGTAAACGCTGGTTCATGTTTTGGCGTCTGCGCCCAAACGCCGATTCAGGAAAATCACCGTTCGGCGTTTGTGCTACACAGCCTGGCATCTGCGTTGGTATAATATCCTTTCTAATTTTCTGTGTTTTTCTGGTTTATCTTACTGTCTGTCATTTTTTGAGGTAAAAACATAGAATCGACGTTTGCGCTCTGTCAAACTTTTATTTGCAATGTTTTAACAACTTTTTGAGTGGTTTTGTGTTCTCAACGCTTGTCAAAGGCTAACATTCCGAAACTACTAACTAGTTGTGTTGCAACACCGCTTGCCAAAGACATTCTCTCAAAAGACTACTCACGTTTGTCTTGTAGGTTGCCTAAAATCAAAATTGACCAAACGATCGTGTTTTCTATCATCTTTTTAGGCACCTTGATTAATTAGGAAGATCTTTTTGTGTAATCCAAAGTGAGTGTTAGGGGATTATGCTCTCTTCCCTTTTGGGAAGATAAAAAACCTAGACACATTTACTTTGTGTTAAACAATTAAATCATTGGGAATGAACTAAGTTTTGTCTTACGTGTTTGTGGATAAAATGATACTGGATAAGAGAGTATGCTCTTTTCCCCTTGTGGGAGAATCAGAAATCTAGACTCCTTTTTGTCGCCAATCCAATTTGCTTTAACAAGTTAATCCTTTAGATGGGCCTGCCGGTTGAGGAAAAAATCTCCTGAGAATGACCCACGTGAGAACGAGGTGTAAGCCACACCACTCTAACTCACGTTAGTCAAATTTACTCCTTGGGGTTAAAGCCTTGGGAGTCGATTGACATTTGAGCTTATACTCAGATCTCGTCTAACTTAAGTGCAGCCTCACGGTCTCAATCACGTTTATGTGACCACTTTTGTCAAGACGCTCTATGGGGCTATACGCCTGAATCGTGTTTGCGTGGACATAGAGGATACAATCAAACGAAGACCCTTACTAGACACTCTAAGCATAGAAGCTACCTGATTCACCTCTGAACGGTGATTTATTATAGTGCAAGGGGAGGGAAGAATCTCCCCCCAAGATTCCTATCATGTGTCCCAAGGTATTGTGTTGTGAAAGAGATCTTCATAGCATGGCAACAATACCTGAAAAAAGGTAAAAAAATGGGCGCCCTTCCGGGAGTGACATTGCTGTGTGAGATGAAGGACTACCAAGAAATGAGCCTATAATATTTCATGTGAAGCCAACTCCTTAGGTAGTCTTGTGCTTGAAGTGTTTGAAGAACATTGACTAATACAAAACATGAATGAAATACCCAACAAATGAAATTTGTCACTTGTTTGTATCCTTCAAGGTTGCTTTGTCCTTTGTTGGATTGTTTTCAGACCCATGCATGTTATTTTCTGATTTGACTGTGTTGAAATTGGTTCTTTCCATGGAACAAACCTATTGAAAATTAGAAAGAAATCAAGCTTTTGCTAGATCATCAAAACAACGTCCTTTTTCAGACTACCGTAAGCTTCAAAATTTGCCAACATCTTCAAACTTTGACCTTTTATGAGATATGTCCTAAGACCTCCAATTGTTCATCCGAAATCAAAACTTTTCGCTATAGGACATGACCGATTCCAAGAAGCACAAGAAGGTGAAAACTCCATTGCCTCCCGTATACAGAGAACAAAAGAATACAACCCGAGAGGCTACCAAATACCAACACATCGTCGAGTCTATCAAACAAGAAACTCACACATAGGATAAGCTTGACAAAGTGATATACAACAACAAGATTTCTCGCTTCATGACTAGCTGGTCTACCACAACAAACGAACATTCCTCCTCTTCTTAGGATCACTTAGCTTGCATTTTAGGACCTCCCTTAGGTTGTCATCTTTAGAAGCACATCACACACTCATCCTAGCATAATCTGACATAATCCAATCCAATCCTAGTCAACCTAGCATCATCCTAATCATCATCCACAACAATATTTATGACACCCTTCACTTAGTATTACATCCCCTTTTGAGTTGCTTAGAACCTACATCTTAATCAAAACCCCCATCCTTAAGTGTCCTTAAACTAAGCATTGTTTTGGGTAATCCCCTTTGCCTTTGCAACCTCATCACCTTGATCAAAAGGTTGGTTCGCATTGACAAAGAATCCCGTCCGCCAAAGACCACAAGTCTATCTTAGGTAAACAATCACATCCACTTGATCTTACACTAGGGAAAGAAACCCTTAATCCTTGCATACATCAAGTCATCCTTAGTCCATAAGAGCATATTCATCATCCTAGACACATCCTAGTCCTCGCACCATCATCCTTAGCTTCCTAGGCACATCCTTGCATTACATCTTGCATCTCATATCTCCTTAAGGTAGTCATTTAATGCAACCTATTATATGAGCCACTAAGAAGAGGAAGAACATGGACCCTAATCTTTCCGCTAGTTCATCTAATCCTGCGATTGACCACACTAACTCCATGGTCACCTATGCGCCTCAGCCCAACGAGAAAATTGAGCATATATGGGTAGATACTAATGAGACTCCCACCATGAGTACCATAGAGACATTTATCAATCATCCAGGGCATGTCCACATGGTGAACGCCATGAGTGGACGTAACAATAGTTAGGTACTCTTAGACATTCAGCAACAAGGACTTCAACTCCCGCCTTGGATTATACCCACTTGTCACATGACCTATGACACTTCCAGGGGAATGTTATCATCCCACTAGAAATGAAGTTTTTGATCCACTTCAGTGAGCCCTACAGGTGAGAACTCTTATCGCACAAGTAGTCCAACCTTCTATCCCAACCTCCATCATGCACACAACACCTTCATCTACCTCGGGAGCCCCACCTCCTGATCCAACATCAGTAACACAAACAATACCCCCTATTGCTACGCAAGCACCTGCATTGCCTCAGTTCACAGCCAATCTGCTTTCACAAGCATTCCCAACCTTTGTAGCACAATTTCCACCACCACCAGTCAACACTCAACAAACCACCATTCCACCCATCCCCACTCAGCCCATTCAGAATACAACAACCATTTTGCAACATCAAAGCACCCAAATATCCATGCATGTTCCGCCTTTCTCTTCCACCGCCTACCCACAACAACAAACACACTTCACCACAAGCATGCCACCTACCAACACTTATAACCAACCCTTATTTCCGCAAGGGTCAACCTTCCCCGTTCCACTAGCAACACAATCGCAACGTGCGCTAGCAGTTCTGCCTCAAATGCAATTCAATCCAAATCCTTCGATGCCACAAACATCTACCAACCCTTTCACCATAACACAAATTCCTATCCCACCCATCCAGTAGAAACCTATCCAACAACAACCAATCCAACGACAATAGCAACCAATCCAACAACAAAAACAACCAATCCAGCAACAACAATCTATCCAGCAACCATCCCAACAATAACAACAACAAAATGCCAATCCATCCACATCCCAAGCACCACAACAACAAACCAACCCCTTCACAACAACACAACCAATCATCCAAATTACCCAACAGCCTCAACCACAAATGTAGGGGGCAAATCCCTTTACAACACAACCACTACAACAACTTGCTAATCCTTTCACTAACGCGCACACTGTCCTTCAACCAATGCAACATAAGCAAACTCATTTTGCAAACTACCTAGCCATGCCATCTTCCGCTGCATCATAAACCATTCCACCACCACAACAATTCAGTTTCCCCAGACCCCAGTAACACCAATTACCTCGCTACAACCACTGGGGGCATTCCGCCGCAGAACACCTATCCTCCACCCTATGTAGGTGCGCAACAGGCTCATCCCACTTATCCAACGCCTCAACAAATACAAGCATACTTCTAGCAGTTGCAACAACCCTATCAAGCACCACCACTTCCTCCACTGCAATATTCCCCTCTGCCGCAACTCTCACCACAATAGCCCATATACACTGACCAAAAACCGTCATATCAAACACCACAATATCCCCCACAAAATCCCCCATATTTGCCATTTGATCCATATCAGATATAGGGAACCAATGCAATCGGGGTTAATAATCCTCCCCCACAAATCTATCATGAATGGGAGGAAATGAAGAATGCTCTCAAAGAGCTAAAAGCAGGGACCGAGGCTAAAACATTCAAGTTTGAAGAGGTGTGTCCTTACTTGTTTGATCGATCTATCACTGCCATACCCTTCCCCAATCACTTTGAGACACCCAAATTTGATAAATATTGGGGGAAGGGAGATCCTGTGAGCCACGTGAAAGAATTCTACATGGCATGTCAAGAAGTGGCCTATAGCGACAATTTCCTCATGAGACTATTTCCCAAGAGCTTAGGAGGACCCGTTCTCTAGTGGTTCTACAAAATCCCCTACAACACTGTCTCTACTTTCGCTGAACTATCTAAATAGTTTGTGGCCCAATACACACATAACGTCAAAAATGAAATCTCACTCCTTGATCTATGTAATTCCAAACAAAAGGGAGGAGAGAGCCTGGCCGATTACCTTCAGCGCTGGCAAGGGCTTACTACAAGGTTGTCCTATCAACCCCTAGAGCAACATCTTATCAAAATCTTCATTAACAACCTTCATCCTAAGCTTTCTTATCATATGCACATGAATTGTATACAAACTTATCAAGACATCAGAATCAAAGACATGGATCTCGAGCGAGGTCTAATAGAAGATGGTGTCATCAAGCACTACAAAGAATCCCAGCCTGACAAACATAATAATGATCGATCAAGGTACTGGAACAAGAATAAGAACATAGTAACTGACAGAGCCACTAACAACAAACACATTCAGGTTGTGGTCGCCGGTCCCAATGAACCTACCCAAACTTATTAGCAAGCACCGCCAGTATACCCTCAACCTACTCCCATGTATCAACAGCCTGCTCTCGCGTATCCCCAACTGACATACTAGCAAAACATACACCCTCAAGGTGCGACTATCTATCCCCCTCTAGGGACATCATATTAACCCAACTACCAAGGTCTTGTGAACCAGATAAATACTATATCAGTCCCACGTGGACAACAAAGGCCTCACACTCAGAATGTGCCACAACACATGTTTACCCCCTTGGGTGAACCCATAGATGTCATCTTCTGCAAAATGGTCCACGCCAATCAAGTCGTGTACCAAAAACACATCCATTTGATGACTCAACACCTAAGCCTGCCTGGTATAAAGACAATGAGTACTGTGATTACCATTGTGTTAAGGGACACACCACCCTCAAATGAATGAAACTAAAACAATACATCCAAGATCTCATTGACCACAAAGAGATTGAAGTGGACTCTCCTGCCCAACCATCGCCAAACGCGAGCCTTAAAATATATCAAAATGCATTTCTTGAACACACCTTAGGTAAAGGCCTAGGCAATCCTACTCAATCCTCCGACCGGGGGAAGGGTAAGCAAGGAGAAAATGCAGCCATAAAAGATTATACAAATGCATATATCAACTACGATAATATCATCGGCTAGATATCCCAAGTCTAGTCCTCCATCAATGTCATCCATGTCAAGGGTGTCGATAACCAATGTGCAGTCACCACTCATCGAGGTAGAATAATAGTTGTAGGTGCAAGTACCATTTCCTCTGCTGGTACCCAATACAACCTGTTGGAACACTTAGGGAATACTCCTGCCCAAATTTCCATCCTGGATCTCCTCCACACCTCACCCACCTATCAAGAGATCCTCAATAAAGCCTTACAAGAATCAACGAAAACTTTAGTGGCGATTATTCACCATTTGGCGAATGTCGCATGTCGGCGACCCCGAAATTGGCGAATATTTTTCACATATTAGATTGACCCTATCGCCCAACATTTATTAATATTGGGTCCAAAGTCTGGGCCCATCGCCCATCGGTTTATTTAATTTTTTCATTTCTTACACATTATCGCCAATGGAATATAAATTTTGGTCCCCATAAATTTAAAACATTCGCCTATAATTTCTAAGCGACCCCAAATTGATGGCTTATATTCACATGACATTTTACAGACGCGTATCTCTAACCGACGTAATTTAGCCAACTTTATTAATCATGTGAAGGTATTGGACGACCCATAATCGCCTTAGAAATAACAAAAGACGTGTTATATTTACGCGGGCTTTGCCAAATATTTGTATACCTAATACCTCCCGCCAAATTTTATGAATAAAGATTAGTATAAAAACATTCTGATATCTCTATATTTGATCGTAGCGAAGTTTCAAAAGTTTCAGACTATTGAGTGCAACTGTATACTCAATACTACATTGGCGAGTCGCGACTGCATTGCTGCATTCTGCATTTTAATTTGAGGCAAAGGTAATTGATAATTATTCTATGACTATGATTTTGAGTTTATTTACATCATTTCGAAATAGGTTTTCAAAAATGGGGTTTCTTTTCCCTTTCGGCCCGAAATACACCGTACACCGTTGATCTGTGCTCATCCAACGGTCGCTGGCACTGTCGCACTATCGTGGGTCCCATTAAATTTTGACTTGTCATTTGATGTCACTAGGACATGTTTGAGTGTCACTTAATCATTTTAAATTACAACTTCAGCTTATTAGTTATTACATTTAATAAATGTTATTAAATGTTTAGTTTTACAGTGTAGTCAGATTTAGATTTTAATTCAATTATTTCTATCTTATAATCACACATCGATATGACACATTGGCAAATTAAAAATAGAAACTTTCTATAGACTGATAAAGAAACTTAATTGTTTTAAAAATTCAGAATCTCAGTCTTCAGATTTAAAAAATGGAAGTACTAATCCATCGCTTAAGGATATACTTAAATGTCTAATACACAGGTAAAGCAACTAATTAAAATATTGTAATCACAGAGAAGTCTAAGAATCATTATTTGTACCCATAAAAATAAAATTGAAACGAACTTGGAAAATTTTTATTATTTTTTTTTTCAAAAAATTACATCGTACAGTAAAAACAGAAACCTACTAGGCAACTTCTTATTGGTTTAAAAAAAGTGAAACTTTGCATGTCCATTGTCAAAAAACTAGGGTAACGGGAATGGGTAAACTAGGGAATCATGGATCTTCATCTTCCCTTTTGTCTGAGTAGAATTTTCTAGAGAGGATAATCTCTGAGAATTCATCAAGCCATGTGTAGTTTGACTCGTCGAATTCATCAAGGTAAAACCATTTCTGGAGAAAATCCCTCCCAAGCCGTGCCCATTTCCTATGTCACGTTAGTTGCTCGTCATTGAGGTTCAACAAAAAGGGTTGTCTGGCCACATTTCTTCCCGGCACCAAAAATTATGTATATCTCTTAGCTAAGGGATCCCCACCCCTAATTCCAGAAAAACAACAACATTGACATTGTCCTTCAAGAATTTCTCTTTAAAAACCTTCCTCAACAGCATCAGCATATCCACCTTCTGTCCTCCGAGGTCGAGGAGAGATACAAAAAACTGGGACGTAATGTCCATGTAGATGTGGTATTTGTCGACATTCTCAAAGAACTCTCGACCCAATAACATCAACATAGCATAATTTATAAAAGCGTCGCCACCAACCTCCCTACAAATGGAAGCGAGGATTTATTCCTAGACATTTCCCAAAAAGGACCTCTAGTCATCTGGGGATGTGCATCTCAAACGGATTGGTGTATCAATCTTTAATTCTCGAAAGCCTAAAGACCTAGAAACCTAAACCTTAAAACCAGAGGTACAATTTCTACCACCGGTAGCTCTGACTCTTAATATACCAAAAGCAAAATGAAGAAGAAAGAAACCAGATTGTCTATAAATAGCCCCGACCCCTTGATTGATAGTAGTGATCACAGATACTTAGCAATTAATAATTATTTTTTCTTTAATCGTATTTAATGCAATTTCCATAAATGCATTATGCATATTATGTGTGTGAGAGATTTAAATCGACTGTCCTTAATATTTCATATCTAAATGTAAATCTTTTCCATAAATGCACGTGTACTATTGACAGTTAAAGAATGTCACTGACAAGGCATTTATTTCTTTTCGAGTTACGAGTTACAAGTTGCAGTTGCACTATCCACCATCCACATCAAAAAATAACCAGTAGTGATCAATGATCATGGTTACGGTGCACTTTTTAAGGCTTGATACGTGTCATAATTCTAGTGACTTCCTGCAGAAGTCGGTTTCCTTATGAAATTTGGCCCAAAATTAAATTTCAACCATTGATCTAGGATGATCAAATGGTCTCAAATAATACATTTAAGAATATCTAATTAGGTTATGTGTCCAATGTGTGATCAGTTATATTCACAACAAATAAATTAGATATTCGCTGCACATTGCATTAATTACAATGTTACGTATCATTATTCGGGTGACTTCTTGGAAAACTCTTTTTCCTTCACAAAATTGGGCCAAAATTAAACTTCAGCCATTGATCTAGGATAATCAAACGGTCTCAAATAAGAAATTTAATATTAGTTGGCGTTGGCCCACATGACGCATTGACGAGTCCAATCTTTTGAAAATCGCAAAATAAAATATTTATTTTTCCCATGATTAACGATAGAAAAAATCGCCAGTTAAATATTTTTTTTACCTTCACAATAAAATAATTCGCCTCATATATTATATATTTTCCCCCAGATTAATTTATAATTCGCCACAATTTTATGGAATTTTCATTCGGTAGGGAAAAATCGCCTACGCCTTTATATTATTTTCCTAATTTGGAAAAAAAATTCGCCATCATCAATAAAATTTTTCCCCTAAATTAATGTATGATTTGCTAGGATTTTACACTTTTTCCTAGGAGGGTGTTTCTTAAATTTATCCTTGACAAGAATCTCGTGTTCCCAGCGACATCAACTTCACTGAATTTCAGAACCTTGTCGGCCACTTGTCTGCATCTTGTGGCATCTCCTTTAAACCAAAAGACGTACCATCAGAAGAACCTGATCATAATCTTCCACTCCGTATTGTTGTCATGGTTAAGGATTTTTCCATCAAGTGGGTGATGATAGATAATGGTTCGGCCCTAAATCACTGTACTCTGAAATCCATAAAACAGTTGGGTTGGACTGAAGCTGATCTAACAAATTATGTCATAACAATAAAAGCATATGATAGTCTAGAACACACTTCTGAAGGCACCATTTCATTACCCATCAAAGTGGGCCCTATTATCCAGGATACAGTATGTCATGTTGTTGATCTTGACCTTCCCTTCAACATCCTCCTCGGACGCCCATGGATTCATTCTATGCAGGCCGTCCCCTCCACCTACCATCAATGCATCAAATTTCCATATAACGACACTGAGATTACCATCTGCACAGATCCCAAGCCCTTCACATACTACAATACATTGGAAACCTCCTTCCCACATTCCAATCACTGTCCGGGGATCAACATTGGCACCTCTGTCGCTAGTTCATCTCGAACCCATTCAGACCTAGAAACAATCCTCTCTTCCACCCTTTCCACGGTCAAGATCAACAACAAAGGTTGTGGCGAGTACAACTTATCTGATGCCTTCGTAGTTGGAGCACTGCTAGTTGATCCACACACTCAAGGTCGACAACCTAATCCAAGCAAGACAAAACCAAAAACAACCAATCCACTACAATTGGGTCCTACCACTTTTATCTCAAATATTTTGAATAGCCAGGAAATGACACCAAACATCACCCAATGGCTCTATGAGGATCCACCACCCAAGGACAAAAGTCACCTCAATTACTTCAAAGGTAAGTACCCTTCAACTCACAAGTTGGTGACAGAAAATTGGAACTACCAAGGAGGTGGCCTCGGTTATGAAGATAAAGGAATGAAGGATCCTATTGTACCTACCCAGTGAGAAAGGCACCTAGGCCTTGGCATGGATTCTGACATGAATGGGGGCACCAACAAGAACACCTATGCCTCTTATCCTCCCCTGGGCAAAATCGCTGACATCGAAGATGTCTCGGAAGAGAAAGTTGTGAGAGCCTATGACCATGTCTTTGACGATGAAACCTTCGTGGGCAATTTTGTCCTATGTCAACTTTCCATTCTCTTCATTGACCTTCCCCTCCGCCATCCTGAACTCATAGACCGGGACCAACCAAGTGTCGTACACGTTGACGAGTTACAAAGCGAGGAGCGCTCTTAAGATTTATGGGAGAAATTGAACAGAGTAATGACTAGGGGAAAAATTTAGCACATGTTTAAAAATTGGATCCAAAGGCATACTTTGGGGAAGAGGAGAACTTCAGCCGCAAAATTAAAGTAGAAAACAAAAATAGAAAAGATAAAATCGATCCCCTAGCAAAACCCCCTGTCGGGCGCTATCTGATCACAAAATAGTAAAAATAAAGGTTGTATCTGCTGGTGAAAACCTCTCTGAGGTGCAAGAGGATGAAGACTCTCCTCTTCCTCTAATCCATGATTATAGGCCTGAACAGTCATCGATTCTCATCGAAGAAACAAAACCTATCAACCTGGGCATAAAAGAGAATTTCGCCATCACATATAGAGCAACATCTCTGACTGAAGCAAAAGAACAAGATCTTGTCACTCTATTGAAAAAATCCATAAATAAGTTTGCATGGTCTTACTCCCACATGCCGGGATTAGACCCCAACTTGGTAATTCACCATCTAGCAGTGGACCCAAACATCAAACCTGTCAAACAAAAGCTCAGAAAGATGCACCCTAAAGTGGCACTACTTGTCAAAGCAGAGCTATATAAGTTACTCCAAGCCAAGATCATCTGCGCCATTCACTACTCTAAATGGATTTCTAATATGGTGCCAATGTCTAAACCTGACAAATCAATCAGGATATGTACAAACTTCTGAGATCTCAACAAGGCATGTCCCAAGGATGATTTCCCACTACCAAACATAGACATGATAGTAGATCTCACAGTAGGACATGAGATGTTGTCACTCATGGATGACTTTTCCGGATATAATCAGATCTGTATTGCAAAATAAGATCAGCACAAGACAACATTCCCAACCCCCTGGGGTACCTTCTGCTATAATATGATGCCATTTGGCTTGAAGAACGCTGGGGAAACCTATCAGAGGGCCATGACTGTCATTTTTCATTACATGATTCACAAGATTCTTGAAGACTATGTAGATGATATCTTGGCAAAATCAGTTAAAAGGGAAGATCACCTAGATGTTTTGGAATGCGTTTTTGATAGGATTGGACACTACTGCTTAATGCTCAACCCTAAGAAGTGTGTCTTTGGGGTCACGTCAGGAAAGCTCCTTGGATTCATCGTATCCAGAAGAGGTATTGAAATATATCCAAAAAAGGTACAAGCTATCATAGAGATGCCTCCACCAAAAACACTTCGATAACTACGTAGCCTCTAAGGAGAGTTACAATCTATGCGCCATTTTATCTCTCAGCTAGTAGACAAATGCCAACCATTTACTCATCTCTTGCGAAAAGATAACACTTTCAAATGGGATCCTCAGTGTCAGAAGAGTTTTGACAAGATCAAAGAATATTTGGCTAATCCACCCATCTTGGTACCACCTGTACCCGGCCGACCACTCATCCTGTATATTTCTGCTACTACAACAGCCCTGTGGGCACTCCTTACTTAGTTGTACGATGAAGGTAAAGAAAGAGCTATTTATTACATCAGTCAGACCTTAGTGGGTTATGAGCTTAATTATTCCCCTATGGAAAAAGCATGTTTGGCAGTAGTCTTCACCACTCAAAAAATTTGCCACTATATGCTTAGTCATACAACCAAGCTCATTTCAAAAGTGGACCCTCTCAAGTACTTACTCTCCAGGACTAATCTCATAGGATGAATGGAAAAATGGGTTATGTTGTTAAGAGAATTTGATATTCAATATGTAGACAGAAAATCCATCAAAGGGCAAGTCATCGCTGATCAGCTAGCAGAAGCACCACTGGCGGATGCCTATCCCCTAATCACTAAATTTATAGATGAATGTTTGTGCATGATAGCAGAGAAACCTACTTGGAAAGTCTACTTTGATGGGTCCTACACAGCTCATGGTGCAGGGGCATGAATACTTTTCATCACACCTCAAGGTGACTACATCCCTATGTCATTCAAATTGGGATTTCCCTGCACGAACAACATTGCAGAATATGAGGCACTAATCGCAGGGCTTCGTATGGCTATAGAATGGAACATCATAGATATACATGTCTTTGGTGATTCCCATCTCATCATCAAACAAGTCATGGATGAGTATTAAACCAAAGACAACAAATTGATGCCATACAAGCAGATGGTTGACAAGATGAAAGAGAATTTTCTCCACTTGCAGTTAACACAAGTACCATGCTTGCAAAACA
This sequence comes from Thuja plicata, assembly GCA_018584345.1. Taxonomy (NCBI): domain Eukaryota; kingdom Viridiplantae; phylum Streptophyta; class Pinopsida; order Cupressales; family Cupressaceae; genus Thuja; species Thuja plicata. The sequence continues at coordinate 539,151 of MU226842.1, read as the reverse complement.
AGGCTGCCAATGAAATGGACACAATTGGCTCCCTTTTAGAGATTCCTCACGAGTCTATGCAATATGAATTCTTATTTGAGCAACTTCATGCTCCTGCTTATGAGAATGATGAATCAAATTGCGCATGTGTCTTGGTTGGTCCCCAATCCCCATGGTACGATGATATCTAGGCTTATCTACAAAATGGTATCATATCCCCTCATCTCACCTCAACCCAAAGCCAAAAATTTATTCACAGCGCTTCCTGCTACACCCTCATAGCCAACACCCTTTATTGTTGAGGCTATCACAACGTGCTCTCCAGATGTTTAGATGACAATGAAGCCGCCCAGGATTTACAATAGGTACATGCTGAAATCTGTGGTTCCCACACGAGTGGCATGGTCCTAGCCAAGAAAATTTTATGAACAGGGTGCTATTGGCCTACAATGGAACATGATGCTTGTGAGTTCGTCAAAAAGTGCTTACCTTGTTAACAACATGCCAATTTGATCCACGCTCCTACCCTGGACCTTCGATCTATTGCACCTCCTTGGCCTTTCTCTTGTTGGGGTTTTGACCTCGTTGGTAAGATTACCCCCCTCTCTTTTGAAGGCCACAAATACATAATCACAACAATGGAGTACTTTACAAAGTGGGTTGAAGAAATTCCGCTCACACTCACTACAGGTGTCTAGAAATCCAAATTCATCCTCTACCACATTGTCTGCTGCTTCGGCATACCCTCCACTATCTTCACGAATCATGGAACACCATTTTAAAATCAACACGTCATTAATCTGTGTGCTCGCCTCCATATCCATCACTATTTCTCCAGTCCATATTTCTCTCAAGGTAACGACCAAGCTGAGGAAACTAACAAGACCCATCTCAAAATCCTTAAGAAAGTTGTTAATGATACTGGCCACGACTGGCATCTCCAAATCAACCCTACCCTCTGGGCATATCGCACTTCCTACCATAATCCTACACGAACTACTCCATATTCCCTAGTCTATGGTGCTAAAGCTGTCTTACCAATTGAGGTCGAACTGCCATCCCTCCGAGTTTCACTGAGAGGCCTTATCAATGATGAAGATTACCGAGTAGAAAGACTCACACAAATGGATCTACTAGATGAAAAGAGCCAACAAGACTATGATCACCTGATTGTCTATCAAAATAGACTCAAGCATAACTACAACAAGAAACTCCACCCATGCTAGTTCCAGGTGGGGGACCTTGTGCTAAAAGAAAATCAGAAAGTGGGTACTAATTAAGAAAAGAAAGGTAAATTCGAGGTTACCTGGCAAGGCCCATACATTGCCACTACATGCTTCAATTTTGGGGCATATCAAATCTTCACTCCTGAAGGAGAACCCTTGAATGATCCTATCAACATCATTCATCTCAGGTGCTTCTATGCCTAACGGCTGGTTATTCATTCAGTTATATGAAAAAATCCATAAAAAGTATAAAAGTCCTGAAAAAATCTCAAAACAACAGAAAATGAAGTTGAAAAATGGTTGTCTCGGCGAAAACCTGGCAAATAGGCGCTTGGACAACATCAAAAAAATAAAAAAAGAAGAGAAAAGAGAAAAAATTTGTCCAATCGTGAAAACTTGGCCATCAGGAGCCTTGGACAAGTATGGGTGATAAAACCTAGCAACAAGCGTCACACATAATGGACTGTTCCATTATCTATCAAAATATCGCTCCCCTCCATCGTCATAATCACATCTTCGCTAACCTCATCATTTCATGTATTCCCTGGGTGTTCCAACACTATCAGACACATCACACAACAAGATCCAGTCAAGTCTTGGCAACAACCTTTTGTATATAATTGCTTGTAATTAATCGCTCATTTTTTGTCCTTGTATATTCGTGATATGTCTAGTCCTCTCACCATTGCACTAACACTCTAAGATGCCATCATGCTAACCTTCCTTGCCTGGTCCATAGTCTTCCTGGCTGGTTCATTAGTTGATTGTGACACACACCACAAACATGAGTCCCATTGCATCAGCTCCATACCTGCATTTTCATATCATCCCTACATTTTCATTAGAATCATTGCATTTACATACACTGCATCATAAAAATATTCATAAACATATTAAGTACATCCATTGCATTACATCACAAATACTACAATATCCATCAAATGCCTAAACATACATCTAGGTACATGCATCTAAACATCTCATCCTGTATATACATAATCATAAAACATCACATCCTTCAAGAATCAATGTCACTACTCATATAAGAATATACATCATAGTATCATATAAATCAAAGCATGAGAATCATACATCATAGAGTCATAAGAGTCATCAATCGATCATCATATATATATAGAATCATGTGTACAGTGTTTTTCATCAATAAATACATCACCGTGCACCTAGGTGCTGATATACATGTACATCTCAAAATACAAAAATGTGTGTCACAAAAAATTCCTCTGATCAGATCACGCTGGTGGCTGTGACCCCCTCCCTGTCCTAGTGGTGCACATGGTGGCATCCCCACTAATCCCTGAGAAGCCGATGCCCAACCTGTGGTCTATGACCGAGACCTCTCTGAGTATACCTGTCACTGGCCCTAGGGAACTAACTGATGATACAATGCCCGATAGTGGGCTACCTCCCTGCCTTCTCTGGCTGCATCTCTATGAGCTACAAAAGCCTCTTCCACCACCTGGCTCGCCCCACCTACATTGGCCACTTGTCTAGCAATGTCTCACTTTGTCCTATATGCCTCGACCCTCCTCTGTGCTAAATCCCTCTTTGAGGCCAATGCTATGATATTCTTAGTCTCTTGATCCATCTTCTCAATAAGGGTACCCAACTGACCTATCAGTGTCCCTATCTCCATCCACAACTCAGCAACATCTTAGGTCAGGTCCACCATCGAAAACTCTCCTGAGTCCACTCTACCCTGCAAGGTGTCAAGTGCACCCTCGACCTTGTCTTCCCATGCTATCTTTGCAGCTAGTAAATCCTGTACCTGGGTCATATCTATATGTAGGCTGACCTCTGATACCTCTGCCATCCCCAGTAGTTCCCGCAGCCTCATGCATTTAGTCTGGGGACTGTCTCGCTCTGCGATGACAGTATCATGTGTCTCCTGCACCACGTATCTTGCTGGTGGCCCCTGCAGCCCCTGTGGTGCCTGTACCCGTGCTGGCACCTGTGGTCCCTAAACCTGTCCCTGAATGGGCACCTGAGGTGCCTGATCATGTCCATCTCCTGGTGGCTCCTAATCTTGTCCACCCTCTGCCTGCGCTTCCGTCCATGAACGGACCCATCTTTGCTGTGGTCTCCTCCTCTGCCCTACTGCCAAAGTCTCAAGGGCATCTCCTAAAACTGTCTCATCATCAACCTCCATATCCACTATGGGTTGCTCATGGGCCACCACCTGTACTGGGTCTATGAGATGTAAGGGCACGTGTGTGGCCCACCATGCTGCATACTCTGTAGTCATCATGCATCAACTACATTTGGGCTTGCCACAAAGTCTATCCACACCATTATCCTCCATGCCACCCTCACTATGAGAGCATCAGTGTACCTGCCACAAACCCTGACCTCCCTAGTGACATGAGGATGTAAATCATCCTCTACCACCACCCCCTGCTGCAATCCAAACTGCCTCATGAACCTGGATGGCCTATATTACTCTATCTGGTGGATGGTCCTCCCCAGTAGAAAATAATATGTCTGCACATAAGAGAGGTATTTAAAATCCTCAAAATTGTCCTATGCTCTTGCCTACCAATTCATGGCTCCCCACGGCTCACATAGTCTGTATGGGGTCCAATAGAAAACCTAGACCTCATCTAACAACTGTCGCTAGTATCCAGTCTAACCCACAGAGGTGTATCTCATTGGAAGCCTATATCTGCATGCATAGGGCTCTCCTGGCCGTTGAGCCTCTCGTATTGTCATTGGTCAGAACACAACAATGTGCTACCATGCCCATACTAACAGCAAAGTCACCCTGGTCCCCATGTTGCGTACCCCACGGTATGTAGCCATGTGTAGATCATGATACAACTGTCCTAGGACAACGTATCCCTAGTAGTAGGTCATCCCCTCCTCCAGCATCCCTGCCAGTGCCCGAGACCATCCCATCCCAAAACCGTGTCTGGCTAAGTCTGCCAACATCCGTCCTCCAATCAATCCAGCCAAAAACAATGCCAGCCTCCTCTGTCTCCTATCAACCACTGGCTGCTAGGGCATCCATGTCCTATATGTGGGTATCCTCCTCATCGACCTCCTGAATGCTATCTCCATATAATGATCGCTATCCTCTAATCTATACTATGACACCAACCCTCGAATCGGTATCAGTAGAATCCTCCACACGTCCTGGAGAGTGATGTAGCCTCCCCAGTCAACAAATGAAATGTAGTAGTATCGCTGTGCTACCGCTCGATCAAGGCAATCATCATCCCATTGTGCAGCCGTAGCTTAGGGCATTGGGGCACATAGTCAAGTCCCACAACCACTAACAACCCCTATTCCACATCCGTTAGCTGGGCCTCTAACTCCGTAGTCAGTGGCCAATGCTTCCGAGATCCCAATTGTGGGAACTGCTCCTGCAGAATCCAAAATCCACCATGTCATTAACATACTTCTTCTATTCCTACCCTAACCCCTCCCAAAATGGGGCATCCCGTCCCTAGGTATTTTTTCGACCCATCCCTGGCCCCCATTGGGACCCTCCTTTTCCCTCCCCCTCGGCGTCTGCCCCTTTTGGCGCAGATGTCGGTTCAGTCGGAGACGCTAGTTCTTCAACTGGCATCTCCGCCTATTTTTTTCCCAGACTGCCGTCTTCGAAGACGCAGATCTGGGTTTGGCATCTTCGATGACGCCGCTTCGGGAACGATGTCCTCACAGACGCGGGTTTGAGGACCATCGTCTAAGAAGACATCAATCTGGGGATTGGCGTCTTCGTAGACGCCAGTTTAGGAACCAGCATCTCTGGTCCACCGAGCTTTCTACCTGCATTAATGACCCCTAACCCACCTCAAAAGCGTTAAAAACTCAAAAAAAAGTAAAAGCAAGGTATCAGTTGAGTTACTCACCGGTACTGGCTGCTTCGCGGGTCTCTCGTGGGTTCGAACACACTCTCCCAACTACCCCTTCATCCTCTTGTCAACGATGTTTTCTCTCTAGAGCTCTTTTCTCGTCCAATCACTATTCACAAATGACCTTCTTTTAGCCCCCCCGCCCCTCTTATAGCCCCCCATTTTCTTTGATTTTTTTTCCCTCTTCATTTTCTTCCCCCGCCTGTATATTTTTGTATTATTACTCCTGTTGTACAATTTAAATGCTCCAAAAAATCCAAAAACATTTAAAAATAGCAAAAAAAAATAAAAAAAAATAAAAAATTGCACAAAATTCAAAAATTCAAAAAAATCATAAAAAATCTTGCAATAAACCCTTGTTTCTTTCCGCATCGTTCAACTTTTTCCCTTTTTAGTGACGTTTTGACTCCTGTGCCTACGATCATGTTTTTCACCAAATCAGTTTTGCAACCGACTATCCTTGCTCCTCATTCTGTTCACCGCTTTTGCCAGCGAATATCTTTTGCAATCAAATCCAATCTTTGCTTGTTAGGATGCATCCTTCTGGAATCAGCTTATCAAATCCTTCATCATATCACTCCTGTTCATGGCAAGAAATTTGGAATGAATGACTGCTTGGTCACGAGGCCTTCTTTATTGATTTTATCCTTTTTTTTGTCAGTTTAAACCTACTCGCCACTACCTCGATCTGCTATATTTTGGTGCATTGTGACTGGTGGCTACTGATACATGCGTCTTTTGCAGTGCACTTTTGTTTGAGCGTTTGGTCCACGCAAAGGAATCTTGTCATCTGTGTTTTCTAACACCTGATGCATACCTCCTTTTGCAATATCAAAATCGGCTGTGCTCTCAATATTTTTCACACAAATGGATCCCCAAGGCTTGTTAGTTGCATTTAATCTCATCATTCCATTTGCATTCTTAGTTGCATTTCAGAAGGCTTCTATTTATTATCTCATCTCTCTTCCTCCTTCCCGTTACGTCCTTTTTTCGAGAAAATCCCACAACACTGACATTGTTGTGTTCTTTTCTCAAGGGGGCACAACCGTATATCATCGTTGCTTCGACACGACTCCTAACAACCCTCTTCCTCTGGGGAAACTTATTTTCTTGTCTTTGACACAATGTCACTTGTGACGCCACGTCATAGAGGGGCAAAATGTAGACGTCCAATAATATTAATATTAAATTCCCTTTTATTCATCTAACTATTTAATTTAATCAATTAAATAGCTTCATAGTTGGTATTTATTAATGGTCTAAATACTATTCTAATGTATTTTATTTAAATACATTTGTCTCACAAAATTTCCCTTTTTAATAAATTCATATTTATTAAAAATCCTCCATATTCCCAATTCTTCTAAACTATGATTTATTCAAATTTAATTTGAAATATAATCTAAACCCTAGTTAGAAACCTATTAACCCAATCTAGAGACCTACCCTAAGCCTACCCTATTCCTACTCTACTCCCATCACCTCACTTCCTAAACATACTTCCGTACCTAATTGTCCTCTGATCATACTTAAAAAGGTGATTCCTAACCCTCTTAACGCTAATGGAATGCTCACCCATGTGTGAGAATTCTCTCCAAAATGGTCACCCATTCCTCTTAAAAACTCTTTACTTCTTTGTCCCCCCACTTGGAATTCTTGAGCCACTTAAACATTAATGCTATGTTTGACTGCAAATTATCCATCCCTTCAAGCCTATGTGTCCCTTATGTGGCTCTTATGTGGATGCCACATATATGCCACCTCATTCAACCCCTCCTCTAATATCCCAAAAATCTATAAATAGAGGCCTTCTCCTCTTGCATTTTCATCTCTCATATTTGCATTGTTATCATGCTAACATAGCTCTAGATTTCATATTTGTTTTTGTATGCTCTTATTTTCTTGCTTAAATCATATAGATATTACATGCTAGGCTTCTTTGGCTAAAATGAATCATAGTGTTCTTCTTGCATGTTGCATATCATTTTTATATCTAGTTTAAATAATCTTTTGGAGAATTTGAGACTAGTTCCTTATACTAGCTCTTGAATTTCTTCATTGTTCCAATATTGCATTCATGAATTGCATTGTATTGGGGATCCATCTCATTTGTGTTTGAGAGAGCACATGCACAATCATCCTAAAAGAGAAATTCAAACAAGTAGTATAGGGTGCAAATTAACTTGTTTTTAGCTCAATCTGATATTATGATGAGGTCTTGTTGGTTTCTTGTTCATTCTATGAATTATATGTGCTAACCCACTAACTTCTCATGTTTGAGCTTGCTCCCAATAGATTGAAGATTTCACCGTACACAGTTATCATTTCATATATGTTATTATAATTTTTTAAAAAGCTAATATAATAAAAAATCCAATCACAAGATAAAGTTTCTACCATTCATTATTCCTTTAAGCATATTCCTCGTATGTATCATTTCTAGAGGATATGCATCAATAGTTGAGCATGTTCCAATATTTCTTATAGAAATTATTAATTTAATGTCCAATAATTTCTGTAATATTACACCAATAGTGGCGACTTTAAAGTTGTTAGTTTTGATGATGAGTACCCACAATTTAATGAAATGTATTCTTAGATCTAAAAAGCAGTAAACTAGCACTGACACCAATCCAAGTGCCAATAGAATTGTGAGAGGAGAATGTTGGTTCAATGTGAAGTTGATTTAATGATTTCACTCTTGACATGGCTATGATTGTTAGGCCTTGTCTTTCTATTTTTCTACTATTAATAGTTACTTTTTTGTAGTGTTAAACCCCGAGATTTGTGAATTGGAATTATGGTAAGGACATAAAATGAGTTAGGAAAACATTAAAATTTGATTTTAATAAATCAACATATAACTTGTTTAATCATCATTTATGTTAAATATTTATTTAAATGTTCATTAATCATTACTGACCATAAAAATTCATAAAAAAATTAGAAGTTTTTATCTTTGTTTCTTCAAAGAAGAATATTAATAGTATTTACACAAATATTATCGTTACTTTCTTTAAGTCATAATTGATAGTTTAATTCAAATTAAAAATATGTTTTTGATTCAACTGAAAGCTTAGTTTCAACTGAATTTATGTTCTAAATATATTGTTTTTCACCCTTGCAATAACTCTGCACTAAAATTCTATTCACTCCATTTCAGTGATGGTTTCCTTTAATCGTTTCTCATTATTGTATGTTTCATTTTGACACGTTAAGCTAGATATGTACTACCTATTTGTAGATAGATGCACAAAACAAATGCAATGTCCATTTACCCCTACCTGTCATATGAATTTTCTATGATGATTTGATCATTTTAATGTCTTTCACTTTACGTTTGAATAATTTATACTAGAAATCACACCTTAGTATGTAATAGGAACGCCGTAGAGTTATGGAAAGGTCATTTAAGTATTTGTCCATTTGTTGTCACTCCTTCTCATCCTCTCTAGATCTCCTTATAATAAATTGATAACTCTTCCTCTCTATCTCTCCCTCTCTATCTCTCCCTCTGTATCTCCCTAGACCTCTTTCTATCTTTACCTCTTGATCTATCTCTATCTCTATCTCTCTTTCTTTCTTTCCCCCATCCTCCGACTTTATATTCATCTATATTTCTATCCAACCATCTCTCTCCATCACCCCCTTCCTATAAATTTTAATCTCTACATCTCTATATTTCTTCTCCCATCTCTCCCTCTATATGTATCTCTGTCTTGTCATCTCTCTATCACTCTATATGCCTATATATCTCCCCCTTTCTACCTCTCTCTATTACTTTCTACTTATATCTTTATATTTATATCTCTCCCTCTCTCATTCTCTCTCTTTTTTTATAATAATATTTGCATCTTTCATCTGCACTCCCCCTCTCTCTCCTCTCCATGTCCCTCTTCCTCTCAATCTCCATCTCCACGCCTGTCTCTATATCCTTACACTATATCTTACTCTTTATTCTGCAACCCTCCCTCTTTCTATCCCTATATTTCACACACACACACACACACACACACACACACACACACACACACACACACACACACACACACACACATTATCACTCCATTTAGACACATCTCCCTATCTCTATCCATCCATATCTCCATGACCCCTTTCTTATACCTTTATGTTTGCATAGATTGGATGTCGCAAAGTCGGCTGATGGCTTCTTGCATTGCACATTTTTTAGGTTTCATAGATGCTACGAAGATGTTCATTGATATCTTCCCATCCAACAACACCGTCTGTCAAACAATACCTAAATGATTATGTTAATTAATTGGTGTTAATTAAGAATATTATAACTTCACGTGGATTTGAATAATCAATATTAAAGAACAAATAAATATTGGTGATAGATCCCCTGGTTCATCCCGTATAGGGAGGATGCTGGCATAGGTTGTGGAATTTGATTTTACACCTAACAAATGTATTTTCCTGAAAGTTTCTAAAGCCTTTTCATCCTATCCATTTTACGAGTATCCTGTGACCATTGTAGTTCATGAGGTCACATTTCTTTGAGGCATCGTGACAAATAATTTCCATGTCATTTGTGCTTCCTCAATTTGCATTTATGTCCAACAGGGCAGTTGCAACTACGACATCTGACGACTTTCCTCTTTCCTCGCTTTGATGAATACTCATGCACTGTTTTGAAGCTCCCATTTTGGCACAGGTAGGGGATGCCAGTTTAGGTTATAGAATCTGGCCTCACGCCTTCCAATTGCCCTAAATTTATTAACACAGAGAGGAACTAATCTCCATAAAATTTTCATGGTGACATCTCTTATTAGTTCCCGCCATGCCTATGGTAGTAACTATTGCAGAGGGGCTGTTCTTAAATAGTGATTAAATTGAGCTTGGGCAGCCAATCAGGATTCTGCTTTTTAAAACTTTTTTTTCTCCATAAAAGTTGAGATGGTTAAGTTGAATGATTTTTATGTATAATATTAATCAAATAGTATTTACTATACTACAATTGGCTAACTTTGTGGCTGCAGATGGTTAGTGGTTTATTTTTAGTATTATGATGGAAGAGAACGCACAATGATAGAGGACCATTCTCTGACAAAATAGTACACACAAATTCGAAAGTTTGGTGGAAGCAAATTCTAGGAGAAAACCTTAGTTATGAACTTTGACAAAATGGTGTTTTTCTAAGATACACAAGATATGTCCTTCTACATCGTGGATGTTTATGTGCTCTTATTTATCTGTAAACCTTCACGTGTAAGGGCAGTTGTCTGATGGGCAAGCTAGGGTTTAATAGTGTTTTAAGTCCCTACATGCAGAGGTGGTCATGTGTACAATGCTAAGCCACGTCTTGAGCATGGATGAGCATATTAAGAAAAGTCCCAACAAGCACTGAAATGAAATTATTTCTCTGATCTTAGGCAAATGTTTGATTGTTGTTTTCAGTATTGCTAACATTTCGTCGTTGTCATTGCCATTTTTTGGATAATACCTAGTAGTAAATTTTTTATACCCATGTTTGTTTGAGAGGTCCTAGCAATGTGTGCAAATGTTTGAAGATTTAAAAAAAGTGAATATAGACATTCTGGATATGCAATCCGTGCTTGAAGTTGCAAAATAACAATCACCTATGTCTTTGGATTCCTATACTAGTAACAGGTAAGAACATAATGTTAAGTACTAGAATGATATGCTAGCATACATATGTTTAAAAAATCTTAGAATGCAATATTAAGTATTAGTATGAATGAAGTATTCTAACATATATGTCCTTCAGAATTTATGCAAGATTAGAATGTTGAGTATTAGTATGAAATAATAAGTTCATAGAGGTTCGATCCAGGTAAAGGTGTTTGGATTAGTAGGGAGGATTCTGAGTCTGGATATGAACTTGATGAGAATCACATCTTCTCAATGAGAAGCACATTTTCTCTATGAGAAGATTGTTGAGAGTTCTGGCCTTGGGGAACAAGATAAATGTAACACGATCAGGCCAAAAGACACCAAAATTTAAAGAATTGAGATTTTTCTGTCTAGGTGGCGACATCAACACTTCACGTGCCTTCTCCATGCTTCCACATTTTGCATACATGCCTACCAAAGCAGTTGCAACAACAAAATCTGACAAAACTCCTCTATTATTTATGCTTTGATGGATGTCCATTTCATGTTCGAAAGCTCCCATTTTGGCATAGGCAAGGAGGATGCTGGAAAAAGTTGTGGAGTCTGGCTTTACACCTACCAATTGCATTTTCTTGAAAATTATTTCAGGCATTCTACCTAACAAGTCATGGGTACATGTGGTTTCAGTGAAGGATACAAAGGAGCCCTAGAAGGTGGCACAATGGTTGCAGTGAAGGCGGCCAAATTGGGCAGCAGTAAAAGCACCGAACAAGTATTGGACAATTATAGGAAACAATAGTAGCATTCCACCCCATGTGTTGAAACAGATGTGTTGTGTGCATAGCCTTTCACGCAAACGGTGGGATTTCTATACCAACACTATAGATTAAACCCCACCACCATCTCTTCTAGAAGTGACTCTGCTTCTCAGTGGTAATATAGTCCAAAATCAGATTTTCAAATGGAGTACTAATATTGGATAGCCCCTTGAGGAGTTGACTGTGTTATTTAAGGACAATGCGACTTTCTATGAGGCTAGTCCTTCCTCATTTCTTATGATTTATAAGATTTAATTGTTTTCTAATATTTAGAAATATTTTTTAAAATGGAACCATTTACAAATAACGATTTTGTCCTGGCAGTTAGTCTCAAATAATATATTTTCCCAAAACCGTCCTGCCACCATCATCCGATTCTTGCTAGGATCCATCATCAAAATTATGAGCATAATTGGATTCATCATATTGAGGTTGAAGAGATTTGCGAGGGTAAATGGATCTGATCCCGCGAACAAATAATCTCCATTTAGGGCGGCTTCGACTCCCCGCATCCTCCATGACCGACTCCGACCATTCCCCTTCTCTCCTGACGCTCTTCCATCCTTTCTTCCACTAGCTTCCAATTCCATTTCTATTTCCATTCCCACTTTCATCCCTCATCTTCCTACTCCATTAATCATTTACAATGCACTATTCTCCCTCTTCCTCACCACAGAATGAGCAACAATGATTCACAGACCTCTGCTTTCCCAACCTTATCTGTGGCCGATCCATCTTCTGTGAGAAAGATCTCAACATTGCAAAATATAGGGGAAGGATTTTGTAGAGGGGATCCTTCCTTTGTTTATTGAAAATGGTAGGCTAGAGGTGAATAAATAAAAGGGCTGTACGACAATGCCTTTGAATGTCCAACTTCCCACCTAACTCCCTTTTGTCTTACGAGTCAAACTTAATACTCTCTCTCTTATATAATACCGACTACCTATTCAATCCCTTCCCCGGGGGGCTAGGGTTCATAGTAGGGAATAATATATGCCGAGGGCAACTAGAATTGCCCAACTGTATGCCCTTTTTAAAGCATAGTTGGGCAGCCTTTAGAATAGTAGGGCGGGCTAGCTTAAAATAGCAGGCTGATGCCTTAGAATATAGTAGGGGAATAATCTGATAATAGGGCTCACACCTTGCTACACGATTTAAAGCCGTTCAACTATGGGACCTCACCAGCGCACACGTGTAAAGTGGTGGAATGTGATGGATGGATCATATGACTTCAATGGTAGTCATTCTGTTTCTACCATTTTCCACCATTTCCACCCTTGATTTAAAAAATAAGCTTGGCCTTTCTCATATGGAAACGCCTACGGCGTAATTAAATTCTTTTAAATTTAAAATACTTTAAACTAATAATATATGATAATTTTTATGATATAACAAATATAAAATTTGAAAACAATTGTAAATTAGTAATATTTATGTGAAAATCTCTTTTAACCAAGCAAGTTTTTAAGTTTTTTAACCAAGCAATTTTCTAAGTTCATATGAAAATATTCTAAATTAATACAAATATATAAACATGTATATTACACACTAATATTATAAATTAGTAATATAAACAAAAATCTCAAATTTACTAAACAAATTTCTAAAACTCATATGTTTTATTTTAAAAAGATTTTAAATTAGTATGAATATATAATACACAATATAAAAACATATATATTACATACTAATATTAAATGATGAACTAATTAGTCAATTTTATCATGTGTATAGTTGGAGCTAGCTATATGGATAATAATTAAATGTAATCAATAAAGAATCTTTATCTTTTTTCCAACGTCTTTTTTTCATTTCACCAACTTTTTCTAATGGAAATTGATTTAAACATAGGAACATCGTGATACTCTTTAATGGGAATATATAACAAACTATTTTTGTTTTTCTTTTACTTCAATGACAATAATTCAATTGTCTATAAAGCATTAACATCAATGACAAAATTTCCAATGTGCAACTTGGTAATTAATCTATCAAATTAATTTCTTAGCCAAAAAGTAATAAATTTAAGATGCTTTGGAAAGTCGTGCTTATCCACTTCCCATGCATAAAAAGGATGTAACTATTATCTAGATCATTTTTTTTGTAACTTACTATAGTTGTAAAAATGATTTTTGCTGGCAATGTGTGTTGTCATTTATGTCAACTTGATGTTTGACAATATCTGTTGTAATTGAAGAGTTGAATGGAAAATACATTGTGGACATTCGTGTATCAAATGATGTGTGTTGGGTATATTTGAGAGCAGTTGTACTAGTCAATTTGACTAGAGACATAAAAGACAATTTGGAGGCTCATCAGATGGTTATATATCTATCTGAATGCTTGGTATGTATTGGCATACATGATTTATGTTTTTGGTTATTAGATTTGGTTATTTGGATGACATATACATGCTCAAGAGGTCATTTGATTGATGATTGAGACTAGATTCATAAGATATTACGTTTGGGTGATTGAAGAATTTTTTCATATAAATTTTTTGTTGTCATTGATTTCAAACTTGTTGTAGACAATTTCTGAAAGATAGATATAGTGTTTGGGAGTTTTGTTTTGATTTGTCTCTTTGTGTTCTGGAGTAGAATAATATCAACTATGCAAATATATGATATTAGATATATGGATAGTTTGTTGGAGAAGCATATATGAGGTATATTTGGTGTTCTCAGGTTGTTTCAGAGTTCTAAAATTGGTGAATAGTCTACGAGGTTGGTTTTTTTTTTTTGCATTTTGGTATATCAACATATTTCAGTGTGGTTGGGATATAATATTGATAAGTGTATGAAGGTGCTACACGCTAGTTTTCATGTTTTGATTTGGTTTGTAGCAAAATTTATAATATTTTAAGCATTGGTTTATTAGGAAGAGTGTGCCTACTTGCAGGAGTGCTCTGCATTCCTCTACTCTCAATTATTTTGGTGACGTAGTTGGCTAATATGATTATGTGGTGATCAGTTCATGTTATGTTGAGCATGCACAATAGTTTCGAGGCACCACACTTTTTTTATAAAGATGTAATTTATGACCGATGTATAAACAAAGAATTGTAATCAACATTGCAGAGGAATGCATTTATACTTAGTTCAAAGATAAACCATTGTAACCAATATTTTGTATCTTGCCTTGAAGAAGTGATAATTAGAGGTTTTAAAGTTAGTACATCTTTCCCTAGGGTAGTGTGCCTTAGTCCACAAGTCCTATTTAGGAACAATGAGCTCCCTGGTTTCTAGCCTAAACTTTTTTAATCACTATTTCATATAATGTGTGATATTCTCACCGTGGTTTTTCCCATCTTGAGTTTTTCCACGTAAAATTATAGTGTTATGTGTGCTTCTCTTTGTGTTTGATTTGTTTACTTCAACACATGTGTTATATGAATGAATGATTAGTAATAAAGTTAAGTTCTTAAGTTTATGTTGATTCACCTCCCTCTTAGCATTCAAAAGTATTCAACATTGTTGTCTAAATATTGTTTTTGTGATAAATATAGAAAGGAGACAAATCTAACAATAGAAAACACTTGTCTTGGATTTTTTGACTCTCTAAACTCTAAATTGGTAGTCAAAGGGGACCTAGAATGGGGCCCATGGATAATTAGATAACTTGGTTTTAGAAAAAACTTATAAAGACACTCATAAAACAAGCACAACCTAGAAGTTAGGTGGGTCAAATATTAAACCAGACCCAAGCAACAAAATACCCATACACAATTGCTGAATAGAGGTCTAGTGGCATAGTCTCAAAGACAACTAGCTCACATTTCCTCTAACCTTGATGGTTCAAAATAAACCTTATAAATGAGGGATTTCCACCTTATTGATGGGGGTATATGTTGAGTATCTTCAAGCTACAATATGCATCTCTTGCACCAATCTAATAACACTGAAATACCTGCCTCTAAATTAAAAAGGTGTTTAGTGGGGGAGCTCCTAGGACCACCAATGCATACACAAGTGTGGGTTCTAAGTAATTAGACTAGCAATAAATCCTGGAAATCAATCTTTGATTCCTAACCTCGAGCCTCAAGTTACCAAGGACCTCAAAGACACACCTTACATGACAATGATCATATTGAGCTCAATTTTTGTCCCTTACTCCTTTATATATGCTACTAGAGATACATGCTTGAGGTAAAACTCTAGGGTGATAAGGTCCCCAGGTAGGTCTCCTACTGAAAAGAAAAAGAAGAATGTTTTGATTTCTCTTTCACCCAAGATCTATGTGTTGGAATTAATGGGAAGTAGTACTGAGAGGGGAGGGGTGAATTAGTACATCTAAAATTTTTAGCACCTTACACAATTTATCATTAGTAATCATTCAATTCTGATTTACCAACCATTACTGTTATTCTTTCTTATGTATCTATTGTTTGTTCACAATCTTTAATAGTTTTCAATCATTCATAGAAACATTCATGAAATTGACAAAC
>MU226842.1:410586-515263 GCA_018584345.1 Thuja plicata | reverse complement strand
CATCCACTTACCCTATCTCCTATCAAGATCAACAAAGACATGCATCTTTGAAAGCTCCCTATCAACCCCTCCATATGAACCAGTCATATTGGCCCTATTCATCCACAATTCCTAAGTCTTTTGGAAGCAATCTGGATGTGCAATGAAAAAATTAGAAATACAAGAATCCACTTACATGTGAAGATCACTATGTCCCATCTAATCGACATGTGACTACAAATAAAAAGGAAATATTTAAGAGACCACATAGGTCCACCGAGCAAAGAACCAAATCAAATAAAATATGGGTTCCTAAATCCATTATGGAAAAATTATGTTCTAAATCATATGATACAAATGACAAATCAAAAGTTATGTGGATTCCCAAGTCTCTTCTAAAGGACTTGGATACAAAAAGAAAAGAAAAAGTTATGTGGATTCCCAAGTCTCTCTTAAAAGACTTGCACAAAAAGGCAAAGTCAGATTTGACATCCAAGCT
This sequence comes from Thuja plicata, assembly GCA_018584345.1. NCBI lineage: Eukaryota > Viridiplantae > Streptophyta > Pinopsida > Cupressales > Cupressaceae > Thuja > Thuja plicata. The sequence continues at coordinate 514,785 of MU226842.1, read as the reverse complement.
TCCAAAGGCTTCCACTTCATCTTCTTTCACACATTGTCTATCTTCCAACTCTATTTTGGGTCCTCATGTCCCAAAATCCATTACCTTGAATACTTCCTCCATCTTGGGTCCTTATGTACCAAGATCCTTACCCATTCATACATCAAAAACTCAATCCATACACTACCCTTCAAAGAGTGTGTTAATGTTGATCTTGTCACCTACTCTCCTTCCATATTGTGTCCTTACATTCCTTATTTTTCTCTCATCCAGTCCATTGCATAAAATCTTGGCTTCCATCTTCCTTATCCTTCATTGCATCAGCCTATCAACATCTTTGAGCATACTTTCAGCGGCCTTGGCCTATTATAGCATATCTTTCAGAGGAGCACTATCCAAAGAGAAAGAAGCTTAAGTTCCTCCATAAATAAAAAAAAGTACAAAAAAAAGTGCCTTGGTGAGAACCTGGTAAACAGGCACCTTGGTAGAAAAAGTAAAGATAAATCAATCCGCCCTATGGTGAAAATGTCGTCTTGTGGCACCTTGGATAAGTACCATGATGAAAACCTAGAAAATAGGCATCATGCATAATTCCTCCTACTTTCACTCTTCACTTGGGGGCAAGTTCCTTCCATGTCATCTTCTCCCATCATATCTTACATCCAGCTAGGTCGTGAACATCCATGTTCCTTCTGCTAATCTTGACAAGGTTGAGCCTATCCATGAGCATCATGTATCCTGACATTCATGATCCCTTCCATCAGCCTATTTACTTTCTCTCATGCATGCTATCCTATTGTGATCTTACTTATCCCAAGCCTATCCTTCCTATCTCTGTGCATTCCTATCATAATCCAAAACATGCACTTATACCTCCATCAACCTTTATCCTGATCATAACTATATCCTATCCTATGAAATTGACCCCTTGGTCTTGATCAAAATTGAAAAACAAGTTCTTCAAAGTCTCTTGACATGTCCACTCTTTTAGACCACATACTTTTCATGACATTAGGTCATTACCCTAAATGCTATACAACATCTCTCCATGAGCCTACATTGCTATATTATTTTTTCCCTAGCTTGGGTAATCATGAAGAGACCATCCTTGAGGGTCGCATTCACCCCCTTCATCCATCATTGGCTATTCGTCTCATACATCAAATTTATAATCCATCTGCAATGTCCTACACCTTGCTAGACATTGGGGCAAACCATTGTGATCTTGCTTGAGATCGAGTAAATCTCTAAAAATCTAAAAATTGCAAAATCTCTAAAAATCTAAAAATTGCAAAATCTCTAAAAAATTCTAAAAATCATAAAAAGTCGTAAAAAAATGACCATCTTGGTGCAAACCTAGCAATATGCACTTTGATGCATCAACCAAATTATCTCTATTGAGTATCTTTGAATGAACGAGTATCGGGGCAATCTAACCCTGACTCCTGAAGATTGAGCCTCATTCTGGGGATAATATTTTGAAAGATGATAAGCTATTAGGTCTTTGGGCACTCTAACCCAAATTCCTAGGAGTCAACATGCTCTCAGTTACCTTCAAGACACCAACTTCACATGGATTGAAACTGGTCACACTTGGGGGCATCTTCCTGGTCTAGGGGGCATGGTCCTATCTTTTGGAGTCTCTCTCCTCTTCGCATCAGTCACCAGTGGTTCTCACTAAGTCTGCCTGCTGATGCCTAGATCTCACGCTGATATTTATACTTGAGAATATTTCTTGCTTCAATCACCAGTGATTCTCACTGCATCTGCCTACTGTCACTGTACTACTTGTAAAGGTACAAAATGATGTTTATGGAATAAGAGTGTTTTGATACTCAAATCACTTATCACCTTTACATTTAATGTTTAGAGTGGAGGGATAAATAAGACATTCCCCTTTATTCTCAAATGCACAAAGAAAGGATCCAAATTGATCAACCCAAAAAGGATCAATGCATAAATGAATCAATCTATTGGAAATAAGAATAAAGAAGGAGATCCTAGGTTTCACTCTTAAAATGTGTGTTGAAACGAATGTAAATGTGTGATATATTTAGAATGATTAAGGATTTGAATTTAAATGAATGATAGAAAAGTACTAACCTTGAAATATTGCAGATCAAAGAATGCTATTTTCTGAGGTCTGTACTCAGTTTCTGGAAAATCTGAAGTATGATCTGGTACCGGAACGTAGAGACGAACAAAACCTAGAAATATTTTTCTGTTTCAATGCCGTCTTATGAAAAATGTCAACCTTGACCCACAAATGTTGACCTTGACTCAATAATGTCAACCTTGACCTGCACAGGTCCAACAAAAAATCTATTCGCGGATCCTGATAGTTCGCTGAAAAGGGTATCCAGATCTGGGTTCAAATCTTCAATCCTAAACCTGTACCTACAAGAAAAAGAGATTTGTTTGTTGGGGGGGAGGGGTTTTTATTAGTCAAACCCCAACTTAGGAATTAACCTTGAAATCAATAATTGGAATCAGAATGCTAGCAAGTAGTAGAATTGAATCTAACAATGAAGCTATGATATTGAATAGATATGCAATTGTAATTCAAATGTAAGCAAGTATGTAAATATGAAATCATGGACTTTAGAAACCATAAACCTTCATGATTTTATGCTTGGAATCCACCTTGAAGAGATGATGAAAGAGTCTTGAGGATGCACAAAGGATCTTGAAGGAAGATTACACTATCATGATAGTTAGATCTAGGGCTTGAATGATAAATCTTGAATGCTTGAACCAAATCCCTTCAAAGTCTTGAGAGATTGAATCCTTGATCTTCAATGGAGAACTTGAATGCTTGAGAGGAAGAATTTAACACCTTGAAATCTTGAAAACATGTAGAACAATGGATGCTTGAACCTTTTTCTTCTTGACAAAATCTTGCTTAGAGCTTTTTGCACTTAGAAGACTTAGAGAAAATGAGAGAGAAAGGCTTCCTTTTATATGAAATTAGGGCACAATATTCTAAGGAGGAAAACATAGGAGAATTAAATTCCCATTAAATCCTTTACCCCTAGGAGAGGACCTAAGTTAAATATAATTTAGGAATCACCGCTTCAGAACCCAAAACTGCCGACCCAAAAATAGGAAATGACTTTTTGCAAAGATCAACATCCAGAAACTGTGGGACCCTGAGATTTGAACCCTGGGTCAAGGTTAAGGTTGACCTTGAACTAGGTTAGGGTCAAGGTTGACATAGACCCAAAAGGTCGACCCTGACCCTGAGGTTATAAACCTCAGATCTGCAGTCTAGGATGCCAAAAACTAGATGGAAATAAGTGGAAAGAGAGGCAGAACAGGGGGAAAGCAAGGTCAAAATTAGGAACCCATTAAAGGTGCTTGATATGACCCTAGAATACCTACTTAGAAGGCTAAACCAGTCTACCATGGAAGTACTTCCATTTTCCAACTATACATTTAGCCCCCACTCTAGCGGGAGTATGGAAATCAAACATGCTTATGGTAAAGTTAGAAGAAAGACACTGGTGGATTGTAACGGAGTAGAATATCACTAGGTCAAGGACATGAGCCCCTAGACCAAGGATTATTACTCAACATACATACATAAAGATATGAAAAATAAAGAGAAATCAATCATAGAGACATACATGATTACATAAGCAAGACAAGAACAACACTATATATAACATAGCTTCATGATCTAATCCTACTAGCATGAAAGAGAAAAAGAGAGAAGGGAAAGTGATTACCTCACCTAGTAAGATGCCCACCTTAATATGAATCACCAAGGAGGGAGAGCCCAACAAGTTCACCCATAAACTATGCTTGTAGTTGTAATGCGTCTTCTGAGGGCTTTTGAAATATCCATAGATCTACATTCTTGTATCACTATGGAATATAAAATGTGTGTCCATTCAGAATTTAGCAACTTATGTGCATTACCTTTCAAGGATTTAGCATATTTTAAAATAAAAAGGGTGCATATCTCTTCAGGATTTAACAACTTATGTGTGTTACCTTCCAAGGATTTAGCAAAAATAAAAGTAAAAATGCGTGTCTCTTCAGGATTTAGCAACTTATGTGCGTTAGCTTCCAAGGATTTAGCATGCTGCAAAATGTAAATAAATGTAAACTATAGTACTAGGGAGACCCTATATATGCCCCCCTCCTTATCATGACTACCCACTAGGCAGGATAAGGAAGAGAAAAGAGGCTACCTACTTCACAAGGTAAGGAGATATCCAGCTTAACAACAATGTATACCATATTCTTAGCGAAGAGTCTTGACCCTTATATCAAAGAACATAGATAATCATGAAATGGATATGTCACTTATGTAAAAAGGATCCTCAAAAGGGAAGAGATCTCATCAACAAGATCCCCTGATAAGGCCAAATTATTGCCTTTGTTTTGTATAATTTTAATACTCTGTTCTAGTTTTTGTCAAAACATTTGAGAGCCTAGCCAGTCAAAACTTGTGATAAAGTCCAAATAGAACTGATAAACCATGGGTAGATGTTTGTGACATATTTTGATAATATTATACATATAGTGCAGTATTTCATAAAACCATCAGAATCTATGTTCTAATATCTAGATATTTAATTTGATTAAGCTTGTTGCATTAATATTTTCACATCATAACTAACTTGACAGGAGAGAAAGCGGCTGGAGAGTGGTCGACAACATTCAAGAAGGACTGTTGAGGACCAGCTACGGTGGAGTGATCATTACAGCACCAGGAAACATGACTACTACAATGGAGCCATTATTCTAGGACGCGGGGATGTAGTGTGCCTATATTCCCTCTGCACTTTACTATGTTGAACTGGTCGCCTGAGCTTTACTACCCACACCATGGGCTGTTGCATTTCCATCTTCTTCTTTGGCATGTTTTCAGCAAGATAGTTTCTTTTCTATTTTTTTTTTAATAAGTGTTTGATCCTCTATATATAGGGATTGGACTGATAGTTTGAGGTTAGCTAGAAAAGATAGAGACAGAAGTTTTTCAAAGAAAATTGTTATACATCAATCTATTTCAAGTTCCATGTATTGTTTCCATGTAATGAGTTTCTGAAATGCAATGAAATAGTTCTTGGTTTACCTCCTGTGTTAATATTTTAACAGAAACTAACCAAGGGGGCCCACTTGGGAGGTGGAATAGGTTAGAATAGAATAGATTTCATTTCTAGCATTTCCAGTATTTCAGATAGAAGTTACATTTTCTTCCTGCAGCATCGTAACTTGTGAGTGTTCCTGCAGCATATGCAAGAATAGTTATAATGGATGTTTTAGGTTGAAATCATAGGTTTTAGTAGAGTTTCAATTTATAGCATTCATTCCAGTAAGAAGATAAATGTATTATTTTCCTGCAGCACTAGTGTAGGTTTTTTTTATGCATTTTTACCTTCCTGCAGCATAAGCATAATGACTCCTTAAGGAACCTAGTGCACATATCGTGCTGACCATTTCAAGTATACGTCCCTAGGTTGACAAGTTAAATGCACCTCATAACAGGAAAATTAGTCCTTAGATTGAATGAACCATTCCTAAGAAAGGCCTTGAGCATGATTATTACACACCTATTGTGAGGCGGTTCAACCCCCACCATAGAGGAGTGCTTAGGATAAAATTTCATCTTCTAAAGAAAAGAGGGAACAAAGATTCAATCAAAAAGGCCCCTGTAGTGAAGAGGAAGAGGAATCTCAAAATGAAGGAGTCAAACTCTAACCTAAAGCAAAGGTAAAAGTTTATTAAAAACATAGTTTTCAATATAAAGGAGAGATGACCTAGGACAATCACCTCCCATAAGAGGGTATCCATAGTCAAAACATAAATCTCTATAAGGAAATAATGTTATATGATAAAAAAATGCCACTAAGCTAAGGAAAGTAGACCCTTAGATAGAGGAAGAAGGAGACTACCTTTCCCCCCAGGTGTGAAGGCAAGGGATATATCAAATTATATCAATAGATATTGTAGCAAAGAGATATCATGTGAGAAGTGAAAAAGTAACACATTATTCAGTTTCCAAGGTGAGAGATTTATCAACCATGGAAACCCAATGTCAAACAATGAAATATGTTATAATCAAAGACATAGATCCTTAATTCAAACCAAGATTTTCATGTATGATTAGATATCACATAATAGATAAATACTGCTTAACCAAGGGAAAAGTGAATCTCAGAAAGACAAAAGAAGGAGATGACATCCTTGCCCCCCAAGTGTAGGGAAAAGGATGAAAGGGGACCTATTATATTGCTCACAATACTATGCAAGACAAGAGCCCCCAAAGATTAGGCTAACATTGTTTACATAATATAGAGTTCCATAATAGGAACATAAATGTTATTTAGAGAAACCAGGATGGAAATATAACTCATTGCCACATGATATATAAATAAATTTACTATCAATGAGCTGCCTAATATTATAATGTAAAGCTTGATATTCATTAGAGTGATCATGAAATCTACGATAGAAACAAAAAGAAAGAATATTCAAGTATAGACTACATTTCTTTTTGTGTTTAGGTCTAGTAATCATCTTAACACGAAGGAGCTTAGGCAGAATAACCTCTTGGTCAAATTCCTTCATAGGGTCATAATGTTTTGAAATGTTATTTGATATGTTGGTAACATTGATGTGTTGTTGAAGATTAAATCCCAATCCATAAGAATGCTCATGCCCCCCATTCTGTAAGGGCATTTGAATTCCCTATTTATTCTTAGAACATCCTTGAGTATGGAATCTTTGTTTAACTAGTAAATGATAACTATGACCATAACAAGAAGCCATATCAAAAGGAGTCAATGGAACTTCGGTAGTCACTATGTCATCATTAGTATATTCGATAGATTCACAAGAAGGAAAAATAAAGGAATACATCCTAGGAGAAGATGAGATAGTAGCTTGATTCTCCATAGGATCATCACTAAGAGGGAGAGCATTAAGGGAATTCATATTATTCCCCGCTAATGTCTTATTACTAGAATAAATCCCAATTAGAGGTATTGTATTAATAATGTTATCTTCTTTCTCTAAAATATCCACATAAGGGGAGTGTGTTTTATAAAAAGAATCATAATCATGTATGAATATGTCATCCATTAATAAATCACCCTCTTGTATCAAATCATCTTCACAAGAAGGAGATAAATAAATGTCTTTATCCAAGGGTTCATCCCAAAAAGTAAAATCACCCATAATGGCCTCATGAGGAAGAGAATAAGCAACATCCAAATCCAAAGGTTCATCCCAAATAGGAAGATTATCCATAATGGCTTCATGAGGAAGAGAGTAATCAACATCCAAATCCAAGGGTTCATCCCAAATAGGAGGATTATCCTCCCTATCAATAAAGCACATTGTAGGAACACCTAAAGCTTGATCCCGAAAGGGGGAAGAATTATATTCTAAAGTAGGCTCATAGAAAAGACATATATTAGGAGAAGAATTAACATCTATCCTTAACTCAATTCTATGGTAAAGGTCAATTGAAGAGATTGTAGAGGAGGATAAAATAGGAATAGGATCAATGGATATCTTATTTGAACAAATTTCATCCTCACTTCCATGTATCTCATTAGGGGATCTATCCTCTTTAGCAACAAAAGCCTCATCAAAGTATTCAAAACAAAAATCATACATGTTGAACACAATAAAAAATGTAAATGTTTCTGTATTTTTAAAGAAATTTTGTGATTTTTATGAATTTTGAAATATAAATGCAATAGCATAAAAGAAAACCTACTTCTATATGCATGCAAGATCTAATATGAAATGCAAATCTAACACCAAAAAGAAAGAGTTGTTTATCGCGGGTTCACCAAAATGTAAAGGTAGAAAATGATGTTTATGGAATAAGAGTGTTTTGATACTCAAATCACTTATCACCTTTACATTTAATGTTTAGAGTGGAGGGATAAATAAGACATTCCTCTTTATTCTCAAATGCACAAAGAAAGGATCCAAATTGATCAACCCAAAAAGGATCAATGCATAAATGAATCAATCTATTGGAAATAAGAATAAAGAAGGAGATCCTAGGTTTCCCTCTTAAAATGTGTGTTGAAATGAATGTAAATGTGTGATATATTTAGAATGATTAAGGATTTGAATTGAAATAAATGATAGAAAAGTACTAACCTTGAAATATTACAGATCAAAGAATGTTGTTTTTTGAGGTCTGTACTCAGTTTCTGGAAAATCTGAAGTATGATCCAGAACCAGAATGCAGAGAGGAACAAAACCCATAAATATTTTTCTGTTCCAATGCCGTCTTATGAAAAAGGTCGACCTTGACCCACAAATTTTGACCCTGACCCAATAATGTCGACCTTGACCTGCACAGGTTCGACAAAAAATCTGTTCGTGGATCCTAATAGTTCGCTAAAAAGGGTATCCAGATCTGGGTTCAAATCTTCAATCTTGAACCTGTACCTACAAGAAAAAGAGATTTTTTTTGTTGGGGGGGAGGGGTTTGCCTTATTCAAACCCTGATTTAGGAATTAACCTTGAAATCAATAATTGAAATAAGAATGCTAGCAAGTAGTAGAATTGAATCTAACAATGAAGCTATGATATTGAATAGATATGTAATTGTAATTCAAATGTAAGCAAGTATGTAAATATGAAAGCATGGACTTTAGAAACCATAAACCTCCATGATTTTATGCTTGGAATCCACCTTAAAGAGATGATGAAAGAATATTGAGGATGCACAAAGGATCTTGAAGGAAGATCACACCATCATGATAGTCAGATCTAGGGCTTGGATGATAAATCTTGAATGCTTGAACCAAATCCCTTCAAAGGCTTGAGAGCTTGAATCCTTGATCTTCAATGGAGAAATTGAATGCTTGAGAGGAAGAATTGAACACCTTGAAATATTGAAAACATGTAGAACAATGGATGCTTGAACCTTTTTCTTCTTGACAAAAGCTTGCTTAGAACTTTTTGCGCTTAGAAGACTTAGAGAAAATGAGAGAGAAAGACTTCCTTTTATATGAAATTAGGGTACAATCTTCTAAGGAGGCAAAAATAGGAGAATTAAATTCCATTAAAGCCTTTACCCCTAGGAGAGGACCTAAGTTAAATATAATTTAGGAATCACTGCTTTGAAACCCGAAATAGCCGACCCAAAAATGGGAAATGACTTTTTGCAAAGATCGACATCTGGAAACTATGGGACCCTGAGATTTGAACCTTGGGTCAAGGTCAAGGTCAACCTTGACCTAGGTCAGGGTTGAGGTTGACCTTGAACTAGGTTAGGGTAAAGGTTTACATAGACCCAAAAGGTTGACCCTAACCCTGAGATCAAAAACCTCAGATCTGAAGTCCAGGATGCCAAAAACTGGATGGAAAGAAGTGGAATGAGAGGCAGAATAGGGGGAAAGCAAGGTCAAAGTTAGGAACCCATTAAAGGTGCTTGATATGACCCTAGAATACCTACTTGGAAGGCTAAACTAGTCTACCATGGAAGTGCTTCCATTTTTTGACTATACACTACTGAGATTTCTCACATCAACTCACTATCTGCATATTTGACATCAATTTGTTCATTACTTGGGGGCATGGCTGCCCACTTTGATCACATCTTTAGTTTACACTTGAGTCAGTAATCTTGTCAGTTCTAAAGGAAAACTATCTACTGGAACAAACTGGTGTTTCTCAACACCTTAATGAAACAATGTTTTTCAACACTCTCTTTGGACACATCTATGTTTTTCAACACACATTGGATATCGCAACGTAAACATCTCTCGATAGAAATAAAACATAATGCACTCACAAGCACAATGGTATTTTTCAACACCCTAAACACATGCACATTCATAAAATTTGAAACATGTTGAGCTATGATTGAATCTTTCTTTGTATGTTGTCTATTCTCATGAATTTCATTGATATTTTCATTGTCTACTGCCTGTGGGTGTGGTTTCGATGATCCAACAACGTCAAATAAATAGGGTGTATGTGATAAGAGATCCTACATTAAGGTGGGAAAGCCTCACATCCCTTAATCTTGTTTATTTTTACGCCAAGGTGAGGTTGGGAATATATCCTTGACTGTTATTGCTCTGTTTGTTTACTTGTGTACTCTTAATGTATCAAACTGGAAACACTGTTCAGGTCATCTCAGATTTTGTGCCCTGGTGCTTATGTTCATTTCCTAAATTTTATCCGATGAAATTCATATTCATATCCTTATGGTCATAGCGGCACCAGTAAGGATTGTTCTGACTCCGATGTTCCAAAAATACTCGATGATGATAATTATGCGATGAGTCCAACAACCAAGTCCTAGGGTTGCATTTAGCTTAGGCTTGAATTCACATTTTAAGCTTGCATAGCGACAGTTTTGGTGATCTCTTCATTGTCTTCTCATTCTTTGAAGGTTCTCATCTTTTGTCCTAGATTCCTCTTGATTGCACAATCAACCATTCTTAATCCATTTTCATGATCAAAATTGAAATCTGACACTCCTAAGTAGCTCAAAATCGCATTTTAAAATTTTCGGACCGATGTGCTCTGATGCTTGTGCAGTCGACTTTCTAACATTGCTTTCCTTTCAGAATCATCTCTCGTCATCATTTTCTCAGCTTCTGCAATCTTTTCATCAAAATTCAACTCTAGTCAATTCTAGTCAAACTTGGTAAAATGTGGTCAAACCTAATCAACAGGACCTCCCGATCGCTCTAAATCAATTCTGCCTTCTCTTGATCTATCTCTTCATTCCTCTAGATCTTCAATCTTACTTCTATCTGCAATATTTTTCTATCAATCATCTTTCTGTTGTGTTATCTTTCAATTTCTCTCTCGGGGGGGGCAGGTTGATTGCATCATTGAATCTTTTTGCATCATTCTCGAATCAGTCTGATCTGAATCAAAAGTCCCCATTGTTAGGGGCATCTCATCACTTGGGGCATATTCAGTGTTTTGTACCTTATGGTCAAAATTGGATATTCCATGATCTTGAATCTCTAGGGGCATCTTGATGCCTCACATCTTGTCATCTATCTTTTAAGGTATCTGAGCAATCTAAATTGCATCCTCAAGGATCATTCTTCATTCTGGAGATAGTCCTAAAAAATCTCTATTGACTATCTTTTGGGATAGGTATAGGGGCAATGTAACACTGACTCCTGAAGGTTGAGCCTCATTCTGGGGACAGTCTTGTGAAAGATATCAATTTGAACAGTATCTGGGAAATCTAACCTAGATATTGGGGGACTAAGCTTCATTCTGGAGATGATTCTTGAAATCTCATTGGGTATTGGGGCAATCTAACCCTAATTCCTAAAAGTCATGCTTTATTCTGAAGATGACTCTCAAAAGCTCTTTTCAACCGTTATCTGGGCAACTTAACCCAGATCTCGGAGGGCTAACCTTTGTATTGGGGAAATCTAACCGTAATTCTAGAGATAGTCCTAAATCTTCATCATCTATCAGTGGACATTGGGGCAATCTAACCCTGATTCCAATCTTCTCTAAATTGGTATTTGGACCATTGTCTTGGCAATCTAACTTAGACTTTAGAAAATCATGCTTCATTCTGAAGATGGCTCTGTTTCTTGATCTGATTAGTGTCTTGGCAACCTAACCTAGACTCCTAAAATCTTCATTTGTCACATTAGACTATTCTTTGAATCAACGCGCTGCTCACACATTAATTCAAAGAGGGGCAAAATGTAACTCCCCAAAATTGGCACCTTACAATTCTAATAAGTTTTGGTGCATTTTCTCATCATCGAAGTCCTATTGTACTAGGCAAATTCTCCTTCCAAATTGTCTTTAATTGACTTAGTCTCAAATGCAAAAAACCTGAATTTGCATAAATCTTACACCATATTTAATTCCTAAATTTTCAAAATTTATTAGCTAAAAATCCCTATGATTAATTAATTTAATTCTAAAGTCCTAAGTGCTTTTAAATTAAATTAATTCCACCCCCTTTAGCTAATACACATCAAAAAGAATTAAATAATTATTTGGTTATTTGAATGGATTATCCTCACTTGAAATTCAATAATTCAAGATGAAAGGCCACCCATGTGGCAATAATTCATTTACTTAATTAAATAATTCCTTTAATTTTGTCTCACCTTCCTCCATGGAAATGAAGAGTCAGTCATTTCTTTCCAAGAAACTCTTCATCCTCTTTTCAGGCTCTTCTATATTATGGACCTTTTTTCCTTCATTTGGGAGGAACAATTTTAGAGTACCAAAACTATAGTGAAATATTGTCTCAATTCTCTTATGTTTTCAATCTTTTATTGCATATTTAGTTTAATCTCATTTAGATTAATGGAATTTTGCATCTTAATTTATTTTGCTTATGCATCAAGTAGCTTAATTCTATTATTTATGTCAAGCTTCTTAGATTAAAATCTACGTTTCCATTCTTAGATTACAATTGCATCTCTCATCTAGAATAGTTTTATTCTAGTTTTCAATAATTTCAAATCCTTCATTTTAGAAATGGTCTATGGTTGTTGGCTCTCATTTTGAGAGTAATTAAACACCCCAACTAAATAGGAGGCAACATGTTGATTCAATCGATATTGTGGAATGGACAATTCATGTTCATCTTCGCAATTCGATGATTGAGCAATGACTATGTTGTGTTGTGCCTGATTTAGAGGTCAACATTCAGACACATACAACCAGTAGATCTAGGAGATGTCTCCATATGGTTTTTGTCATTGAATCCAGTTTTATAAACTTGTTCTCTAGTACTTTGTAAGCCCTTATTTTGGCTACAAATTTACTTGAGTGTTTCTTTAGTACTTCTTGTATCTCTTCAACTTTGGATTCAGGAGGCATCAGTCTCACAAGAACTCTTTCTCTTGCTTCTCTTTCTTTCTATAGGGAATATGACCACTATTGGTATACCCTTTTACCTAGCTCTTCAGGTATTTGGTTTACAAATTCAGTAGGGGCATACTTGTTCTTAATCATTGATTTTATGACTACCTCTTGTATTTTATTCTGATCCTCTGGATTCAATGTATCCCATTGCATGATCTTTTTATCAGTCATTGTGCCATGAGTAGAAATTGATTTGGTAGCTCCATCTACCATTTGATTTATGAAGTTTTTCTTTACTACATCTCGTTCATCATGTTTGGTGTCATCCAAGTCAGCCTTTTTCCTAACAAACCTTTTTCTTTTCTTTGTTGGTGTGGTTTTGATGGGTTCTATTTTTGTTCTTTTTTCTGGCTACTTCCTCATATAGGTCCTTACTTGACCTTTCTTTAGTGGTGTGGTATCGGTAGCAGTAGTTTGACTTCGTGTTCTTTGTTTCTTTGCAAGAGGTGGACATGGAGGTGTATCAGATTCAGTAGCCTCTGTATTTGATTTATTTTCTTCTAGTTCTTCACCAATGGTGCCCTATTCATCGGTTTCCTCTTGTTGATCCTACTCATCTTCTAAGACTGATAAAATATTCTTGAGATTCTTAACCATTTTATCTTTCTTGTTTATAGTCTTCTTGACTTCTAGGCCATGTTTTATCTTAGATTTGGCCTCCTCATATGTTCCAAACCTTGGTTGTTTCTTGTCAATGGGCTCATTGATCAGTGCCTCAAATGCACTTGTAGCTAGATCAATATTGATCTCATAGTCTAATGGTGCTAACCAAGCTGTTCTTGGTACAACTGATTTGATATGTGTGTAGTCTGTGTCTGCCATGAAACATTTCTCATCTTTGTGTTTTTCAACTAGTTGTTCAGGAATCCTAGTTCTTTCCATCATCTTTTCCTTGAACTCAAGGAATTATGAAGACATGACAGACTCAAAGTTGTCTCCTAGTGACTTAATCAGTTCACTAATCTGTTGGGTTACCGGTTTGGTAGAGTCCCATACAACTTTTCCTACTGAAGGAAAGTATTCTTGAAAATAGAAAAATGTACACATGATAAGTGATCCAAACTTACATGTGTTGCTCTTTGCAGACTTGATTTTGATCATATTTTCATCAATTTGTTTCAATAGGATCTCATACAGATCCATCTGAATTCCTTTTGTTACAATCTTCTAAGTTTTGCTTACTTCTATTGTAGAAATGCTATTCATTCTGCTAGCCTAATTTTTTTTGTAACCAATAACACATGCACCAAATTTAAACTCTTCATCGATGATTGTGTTTACTTTGAGACCTCAGTTGTCTCCTTCTGCATTGGTGATTTTTGTAACTTCTTTCATGGATGGATGTTTGTGTGCCCTAGGTTTGTCAATTATCGGATAACTAGTGACAACATGAAGAACATCCTTTGTTATTTGGTTGGGTTGGTCTAGCCATAGTTTGTTGTCATGCATCCTGCTCAAGACTAACCTAATCCATTCTGCCTTGAATTCCCTCAGGAAATGTAGGGCATTGGTTAACCCTTTGACCTCCAAGTGTTTGTGTTCTTCTTTGAGTTTTCCTTCGGCATCACATAGATTCTTAAAAGCTTCATCCATTTCTAGATCACCTATTTTGGCAATCTTGCAGTGAATATAAGACCTAACATCTTCTATGAGAAAAAACCTAGGCATACTTTTTGAAAATGCGTCTGCTTCATCAGGTTTTGATGCAATTTTTGGATAGATTTTGTACTTAGGTTCTACACATGTGCTATTCTTGATTAGTTTCACCACATTCTTCTTTTCATTCTTCAACTTAGCATACCATTGTTTTTCAAGTACTTAGGGTTTTCTCAAAATTAGGGCTTTCTTGACAAAACAATGACAAAGATCTTTCGGTGCCTTTGGTACTTACTTCGATTCACAATAGTGATGAGGAATCTGTTCTTTGTGTGCTGAATCAATTTGTAGATACTTCTTTTTTCTACTCTTTAATCTCTTTGATGTTGCTCTACTTTCTCTTCAAATTGCGGGTGAAAAATGAAGTTGTCCCGTTGACTATTTATAGACTTTTTGACCTAAGTCTTTGCAATAAATGCTCAAAAACTCATCGGTACATGAAGATGGGTTTCATCAGGAGGATGTTTCCAATCATCGTCGATGAAGATATGATGCTTAGGGCAGTTGTTAACCACTTTGATTTTACTGACGGATATCGGTATTCTATGATGACCACTTCTGAACTTTGCTTTTTGACCAACAGTCATTGGGTTACATTGGCAGTTTACCATATTTACTAGTGGACCAAAAATTTCCGGTAAGCATAAACAAATCATTATTGTGTTCACCGATGATTTTTGATAAGTGTTTATCGATGATGTTGCATTCTTAGATTAGTAACAAGTAAAGTAGTATGCATGTTTGGTTCATGCAGATTTTGACTATCTATCAATTTATATAATGGAACTGATGCAAAATATAACTTGGTCTAGTGCAGTTCCATACTTACTTGTTCAACTTAAGTGGGGTTGGTGTTGTCACTGAATCCATTGGATGGGGTGTCACCATTTGCATTGCTTGGTCCAGCTTCATCATTGCTTGAATTTTTTATCCATAGTTTGTCTCTCACCCTTCGTATATCTTCAATGGTGCTACCATTGGGATATGTTCTTATTTCTGTCAATATTTCCTTGCAGTCTTTCTTGAGGTGACCAGCTTTATGATAGCGTAAGCATGCCATTTCGGGGTTTGACCAGCCTCTAGACCTTTTGGTCCATGCTCTCATGCATTTTGTAGCAATGTGACCATATCTACCACATGTTGTACAGTTTGTCCAAGTGTTGTAATCCCATACGTATTGATTACCAATTCTCTTTGGCTGATAAGGAACTTCTTTACCTTTTGGCTTCCATGCTTTCCTTTTCTTTTCCTAGCATTCTTTAGATGTGTGCCCATTCATCTTGCATGTAGGATAGTATTTTTCCATGTAGGTTTCCTTCTTTGGATTTTCTATCTTGCTCTTTCATTCATAAGCCTTATGTCCTTTCTTGTTGCATTTATAATAAAATCCTATGAATGAAGGTGTAGGTGTAGATTTAGGAGTACCTTTCATTTTACCTCTGCATGTATTTGATGTGTGCCCTTTCTTTCCATAGTGCTTGCATGTTAGCTTTCTTGGTCTTGGATTTTCTTAGACATTCTTTGGATTTGATGATTCTCCATTTTTGGTAAAGCCTATACCGTTGTTGTTGTTGACTCTTCATTGTCCCTCAAGAAAGTCATCCATTCTTTTATTACTTTCTTTAGCCTTTCTGATAATCTCATTATGCTATTGTTGAATTCTAACCTCATGCTTTAGCTTTTCATTTTATTCTCTTAGTTCACTGATAATCTGTATTCTCTCAATGAGTTCCACATTTATTCTATTTTCTTCTTGCCTCATAAGGATAATCTAATTTGTGAGATCATGGCGATGCTTAGCATGTCTTTGAATTTCCATTTCCTTTTCTTGTAGTTTCTCTGAAATCTCCCTTCTATCATCAATAGCAAGTGTTCTTTCAGTTTCATCTTGTCTTGCAGAACTCATCACATAATCATTCTTACCATTTGGGTCTCTTGACCGATTTGCAGAATCTTTATTTGCTCTATCAGATGTAGATTGATCTCCTTTAGATTTGTGATGTTCTCTTTTGATGTATCTGATGTATTACTTGCATTTGATCCTGAAGATTTAAAGAAATCTAGAATCTCTTCTTCTTGATAGTCTATTTCATTATTCCGGGTATCCATACATTTTCTTTCATCTAGCAGCTCTCTCATCTTGATTCTTGCTTCTTTATACTATTCATAGAACATCTGTATCTCAAGCTTTTTGTTCTCAATATTCTTATCAAGTTTGTACTTCTCCATTGTATGATCTTTTCTCTTAAGCCTTTAATATTTTCAAGAAGATACTCATCTCTGATACCAATTGTTGGAATTAATGGGAAGTAGTACTGAGAGGGGAGGGGTGAATCAGTACCTCTAAAACTTTTAGCACCTTACACAATTCATCATTAGTAATCATTCAATTCTGATTTACCAACCATTATTGTTATTCTTTCTTATGTATCTATTGTTTGTTCACAATCTTTAATAGTTTTCAATCATTCATAGAAACATTCATGAAATTGATAAACACATAACACAATATATGGTATCGCAGAAAACTCTTGTTAGGAAGTAAAAACTGCGGTGGGGATGGTACCCACAAAACTTCACTATCTGTAGAATGGAAGGGAGCCGGTTAAGGCTTACAATTTGATCACTTCTGATGATCTAAACTATTAAGAGTATTAAGGTGGAGACCTATTAAGATCTACTCTGTTAAGAGCTTTAGCAACACTGATTTAAGTGTGCACTCAGTTATGAGATTTACAATAGGACGGTTAAGCCCACCTTTCTTGAAAGGATTTCATTAGTGTACTACACTTGTTAGAATGAGTAAAAATGTTGAGCTGACTGTATGCAATCTACTATTGCTGATTTACAGATCCATTAAAGCTTTTACCATAATAATATCACCTTAAGTGATTGATGAATACCTTTCTCTGCTTGTTGGTAGCCTCTGTTCTGTTCTTGAAAACTGATTAGATTCTGTTTGTGTTCTTCTACATGAATTATCTATCTGGTCTTTAGTTTCTCTTCATGGCTACTGTCTTCATTGAACAACTCTCTTTTTCAATGGATTGAGCACCTATTTATACAAGTAGTTGACCTATCTTGGAATTCACATTTTACAATGTTAACTCTCAGATCCAAGGTTTACAACTTGACCTTGATCTTTAGTTTGTATTTTTTAAAACAATAAAACTAATTAAAATAATAACAATTACATTGCTTCCTCTGCACATAATGATTTCAAAAGCAAATCAATAAGTTATAAATACAACTTCAGTGATTTATCTGACGTGGAAAGTCAGATCCACTTTTTGTAGAATGCAACTGACTGTCAGTTCTTGGTCGTCGATTTGAACTTGCAGTCTATCAGTGTTCCTTGACTGAACTGTTCATCGGGTTTCTTGTATCTGTCAGGTTCCTCTCTTCGCTGTACTATCAGGTAGGACTGTTGTTTCTCGTCGGGTATCTTTTACTTTTTTTTCATCAGGTAACACTTAACAGTGTTTATCGGGTAACCTTGGCGTTGGATAGTGTTGTGCCATGTCTGTTGGTGTAGAGTAAACCGATGGTGTAGATCTTGTTTTTCTCTAAGCATACTAATGGAAAAATATAATGCCTTCACCATGAAGGTGAGGTTAGAAGATATGTCATAATACCCTTGGGTAACATGAAGTGTGAAAGTGCACCAAAAATGTCAAATAATCATTCATTAACCTTATGAAATTAAAATTTTATCTAATCTAGAAATCAAAGACACACTAAGATTTAAAATATATTATTAGTCATAATTCTAGCCTTAGATGTTCAAAAGACAAGTTTCACCACTTGGTTTTTCTAAATGGTTAGCTAAAAATAATAAAATCTAGATATCAAATCTCTATTTCAAAAGCATAGGAACAAACAAAAAACACATAGATATACCTATCAAATGCACAAATAGAGAAAATGGATGTGTATGATCTAGAATCAAAAGTTCATGAACAAAACTTTCAAAATATAAATGTGACAGAAGCAAAAGTGCAATAATATGAAGCAAACATACAACAATACTAAGAAAATGTGTGAAAATACTGAGAAAATGCATAGAAACAAAAATAGAAAACTTAAACCCTAATGAAAAATGAAAATGCACAGATCTAGGTGGCAAATATGTAATTTTGGTGATTGTAAGCATCGACTCAACCTTTAACTCCTAAAAATAGTAAAAAATACACATAAATTGTTAGAAAATGAGACTAGGGTACCACTAGGCATGCAAAAATGACGTATGTTAATTATGAAACATATTTGTAAACCCTAATTAACTCAATCACTAGCCTAGGTCTATAATTCTATTCAACAAAAAATCAATAAATCCCCAAATCATGAAATTTAAACAAATTAAACAATGTTATACCTCATATTCATGATTTTCTTGACTCCATTTTTCTCATATCCTCCAAAAATTAAAAGTATGTCCAAAGGTATAGTTTCAATCATAGAAAGTGTTGAATAAGTCAAGTCAAAGTAGCTAAAAAGATACCATTGACAAAGCTCATTATTTTGGATTGAATAAATATTTCCTCTTGGATTATATTTTTTTGAGAAGGAAAGACCTTTACCCTTTTAGGCATGAAACAAGGTAGACCTCATATTTGATTTTCATAATCATTTTAGAAATTGGTAGAATACTCCCTCTAAGTTAACACTACTAATTTTTTCTTAGCATAAAAATATGTAAAATATAAAGTTAAGGGATGGAATAAGTTAAATGTGGTTATGTGTTTAGCCAAAGGGAGTATAGTTTGAAAAAGATAAAAGAAGTTCAAGACAAAATGGCTCAAGGAATTGATGATTTAGAGACTTGCTATCTATTGGGAAAATTTCAATCTCTAGTCCAATAGTTGATGATATTTGAGGCTTAGACCATTACAATATGAAAATATAAAATTATATATAGTTTTGAAAATTAAGTTTCCTTAATACAAAAAATGAGAGAGATATACATCTTCTTTGTCATGCTAAAATCAACCATTGAACATGCTTAATAAACCTATCTTAGATGAACATAAAATATCAAAGAAATTAACATTATATCGCCATTAGATAGTAGAACAAATAATGACACAAATGAACAAAACAAGAAGAAAATGTCACAACATAGTATTTATGTGGAGATACCCTTGTGAAAAGAACTCCACGTAGAAGAGTGTCCAAGCATGAATTATATTCAATAGAAATATTACAACATTCTAACTTCCATCACTTTTTTGTGTCTTTAATCTATAAACACTTCAGTAGATGCAAATAAAACTATCCTCACTCTCTCTTCCTAAGAAAACACCCATATTTATAGTGCTTGCATAGAAAATAAGGACGCTTCTAGAGGTGAATTCCTAGAAATGCCACATGGAAAGTTTAGCACTTTAATGCATGTAAAAGTACACATTACATGTGTAAGATCCTCCTTGCATGCACCATTAAATGAAAATGCATGCAAAGCTCCACCTATTGTAGAAAATTATATTTCCATCTCTTACACTGTCATAGTTAGTGCCATTATTAAAATAAAAAGTTAAATTCCACAAAATTGGAACATCTATCTCCTAAAAATTAGGAAACATGTCATCCTTGCCTCTTTTAATTTAGGATGATACCACTATGAGTCAAATCCCATAAGGTGACATCACTAGATGCCCAAATATTTACAATAAGGAAAATAATAAACATTACATTAAATAATCAATGGTAAGAAATACAAAAGGTTGAGACACCTTAATTCCCAACATTCTCCACTTGTCGAACACCTTTAAAGAGCCAAAATGAAAATAAATTTTCAACTACAGGGGGAAAAACAAAGAAATGCATCATCACAACCATCCATGAAACTACATGAATCTTCATCATGCTCTAATTCTTAAATAAGATACCTAGAATAGAAACCATGATAAAAATCATCAAGAAAAAAAATCATCACAACATGCCAACCATGAAGAAATTATGAACATGGTAAGATGAAAAAAATAAACTATCACTATAAACTACACCAATGAACACAAGCATAATGTTAGGAATTATTAAAAAGAAGTAGAGAAAATGAAAGAATCCAAGTGTGAGTGAATGAAAGGAATTTACCAAGTTCACCAAGAGAGTCAATAGAGAGGAATTGCTTCAAAGTATCAAGCCAAAAGATCACCAAAATGCTCTAAGAATCAAGACAAGAACACAAGGATTTGAAAGGGGAAAAACAAGAAAAAACCCTTGTGAAGAATATTAATATGGCACAAGGCCTAAAGAATGAGAGCAATGAGCTCAATACAATATTGAGAGCAAGATGAGAATTTGAGGAGAAGGGAGAAAGAAGAGAAGATTATTTCAACAAGTGTGTGAGAGGCATCTCTTAAGTAGAGATGAGTGGAGGAGTTTTCATGTAACTCCCATCTTCTATAAATGCCACATTCATATTGTGTGTATGAAAAATGTGAGATTCCTCTTAAGGAGGAATATTTATTTTCCTTATTAAAGGAATTACAAAATAGTGACATGTCCTCCTACTTGGACTAGAGGACAAATAAAAATAAGGATACCTTGGTTTATCCTTTAATTACATAGTTTTAACTAAGGAAAGATTAAATTCTAACACATAATATTAAAATGGTAACAAATTAATTTAAGTGTCTACTAAACTCATACTAGTAGGAATAGAAATCAAAACTAGTTGTTGTATGTGATAAAAACCAACCTGTCCAATACAATCACTAAAACATGCAAACACGAAGATTAGCCATTAGTTTCAATAAAGGTTAGCATATTCAAGTAAAAGACTCAAAAGGACAAAAAGTTTACACCACAACCTCCAATGAGCCAAACAAGTGCACCCAAGACTTGTTGATTTTCTCTTAGAGATGTATGTGACTGTTCTCTCACAACACAATATTTAAATCCCACTTGATGATCAAGAATGCAAGCTAAATGACTAAAAGAGTGAAGAACTCAAAAAATGAGTATTGAGAACTTGTCTCAAGCTCTCACCATGATTGAGAATGCAATCTAAACTAAGATGATATGAAATAAAATAAGATTCATTCACCATTAAGCTTAAGATGTGATATCTAGATTTGCAAATGAACTAAAAAGCATGGAAACATGAATATAAGCTAAGAATTCAAAAAATAAACTAGCATGATAACAATGCATAAAATGGAGATGATTTGCTCTTGGAAAGAGCCTCTATTTATAGATTTTTGGAAGGAGGGAGAGGACTTGAATGAGGTGGAGCACATGTGGTATCAACATAGATGCCACATGAGAGACACATAAGTCATGTAAGAGGTCAGGTTTGCTCACATATGTGTGAGCAACTTGTGATGTGATGGGTCAAGGTGTACTTAAAGTACAAATGTCAAGGATCTTGTAAGAGGTGTAAGAGTTTTAGTCCAATGAAACACTTTTAGAAAGTGTAAGAAAGTGTCATGAAGGTTGTAAGAAACCTTGTTGGCTCCAAATTAGAATAAATTTGAAAAGTAAAATTGAAAAATTTTCTCACACATGTGTGAGCAAATAATTAGGACTAATATGTGTAGGAATCCTAAAATTAGCCTAATTAACCTTAGTTAATTAGTGAGTAGGTCTATTTGGTGAGAGTGATATGAGGTAGGGTAGGATCTAGATTTAAATTTATTTAATTCAAATTAGATTTAGATTAATTGTGGTTTAGTAGAATTAAACTATGTGGAGGAATAAATAAATTATAAATTTATTTAAAAGGAATTAATGAGGGAAATGTATATAAATGTGATTTAATACATTAAAAGGGGAATAATATTTAAATACTATGAAGAGTCATATTTAATTAAATAAATTAATTAAATAGATAGAAGAATATAACAAATATAATTAATTAAAATTAACTATAATGTTATGGGAATATTAATTAAATTAATATAAGGACAATTTTGGACGTCTACATTTTGCCCCTCTTTGATTCGGCGTTGAAAGTGGCGTCATGTCAAAGAAAAGAAAATAAGATGCCCCAAAAAAGCTAGGAAAACCTAAGATGACTAGAGTAGAGAAGTGTGCTCCTTCAAGGAAATAATAGGAAAAAATAAAATTTTTAATAAAATTTTCTCAAAAAACGTAGGAAGAAGGGAAAAACCAATTGCATGGAGTGTCCAAAAGAAATGGAGGAAAAAAAAGGGACCACGATGGGAAACATGGAGAAGGATGGAAGAAACGGGTCCCAAGGCACTATAAATAGGCCACCAGGGCCCAAAGAGAAGTCATTTCCATTCACGAAGAGCAAAAAGATGGAAGAAGAGAGAAGAGATGGTAGCTATTCAAGAGCATGCACAACTTGGAGAGCGAGTTAGGACACATTAGTGGCCCATGGCTTGTGAACGTAGGACCACTAGTGAGTAGTCGAAGACCTCTCTATTCTTTACGCATTTAATGTTCAATTTTGTATTTATGGTGCCCAAAAAGTGCTCTAAATCCGCTCACAATGGAGATGACAGTTGCCTAACCACCGTCTGCACAGATGACTAATTGGCGATCGACGTCTGCGCAGACGGAGATCACACGATCACCATCTATGAGGGAAAGGGTAGACAGAGAAGGGGCGGAGATGGTGAAGTAGATTCACCATCTGCACGAAAAAGAGGCGGCGACCTAAACCGCCATCTCTGCAGATCGATGGCTGCAAAGAACCACTATCTACGCAGGTAAACAGGCGTCTCCACTAATTGACCCTGAAATAGATGAAATGGGAGGGAAAGTAGAGGGAAAGGGATTCGGGGGTATTTCTTGATGCCCCAGATCAAGAAAGAAATATATCTAATATCTGACATGGGTATTTGGTGGATACAGGATGAGACAATTTCCTTTAGGGCTAGGGAGAGCTATCCAACGACGATGACGCTAGCACAAGAGTTGATGTTTGAGGAGTGGGGAGTGGTCACCTTGTGTTTCCTAGAGCATGTTCATTTCTCGCCCCACTTGAGAGTGCATAATACACTGATGTCAGCACTGATTGAGAGGTGGCATAGTACCACCTCTAGCTTTCACTTCCCCACAGGGGAAGCGACTATCACATCACACGATGTGTGGAGGATCTATCAAGTGCTAATTTAGGGACTTATTCTCGAGTATTGCTTCAAGGGGTCAAAGCCACATATAGAGATGAATTTTGGGAGGGCATACATAGAAATTCCCACTACACAAATGTGAATGTCATGGGCAGGGGCGATGGCGGCACGACCACGGTTATGACAGTTGGCATTATATCTAGCATGGGTGATAGGAGGACAGATTATACTAGATCATGTAGGGAAGGGATTCCCTATCGGTTGGACATGAGTTCTGAGCAACATGGTGGAGGATGGAGAGTAGTATTGTTGGGCATATACCATCTTGGGATAGCTTTATTATGATATTCACATGTGTGCCTACCATAAGGGTAGGGCATCAGGAGCAGGTTGTACTCTATTACTGGTGTGGGCATGGGAGAATATAGCTCTCATACACCTTATTCACACTTAGGAGACTAGAGAGGCTTATGAGCCATTTGCATGCAGGTGCATTTCACCTATTATTTATGAGTCTATAGACTCGATCAGGTATTGACGTAGGACCCTATATGAGATGGGTGACATCTAGTGGGTGCCATATGTAGGATGCGAGTCATGGGGCCATCAGGTCCCACATCAGGATGGGGATGGATATACGGAGAATGATCATTATGACTCCTACTATTTGAGATTTGTATAGACTGAATATTGGCTGATAGGATGCACGTCCTATGTCATATGCAAGTACATGCCTTCAAGGGTATGAAGGCAGATGGGACAGGTTCAGGAGGCCATGCCATATGGATTAATTCATCCTTTGGTGACTCAGGAGGTGGGCAGTATCTGGGGGATTGGAGTTGACATATAGGGATCTCAGGGATCATGGATGTGCATGACAGGGGTGACATGGGTCAGAGCACAAGAGTCATTGTAGGATGCAGGAGTAGTGCTGACATATGCACAGTGGTGGGCGACTCACAAGCCTATTAGATTGACTATTCCTGGAGTGGTACAGGAAGATGAGCATCCTAGGGAGAGAGAGGAGGGAGGAGGACAGGATGGTGATGATGATGATGAGGAGGGGGAGATGGAGGAGGGGTTGGGGGGAGGAGAGTTTGATCAAGAGTAGCCATTGTGAGGTGACGGGGATAGGTGGATATACCCACAGGGAGACAACCACCAGTGGTCCCAGATATATAGGGACAGGTACCAGGATAGGGACAAGGGCCACAGGGGCCACAGGGATAGGGGCCAACAAAAATAACATATCCCAGGAGGTTCATGACATAGTAGTGTTAGAGGGAGACAACCTGCAGATGGAGGTGCTGAGGATACAGGGACTACTGGCTACATCTCAGGCGACTGAGAGTAGCACACAAGTAGAGCTTCTCAGACTACAGGGATTGTTGGCCACCTCTCAGGCCATAGTAAGAAATTTAGAGATGGAGAAAGCTTGAGTACAGGGGAATTGGTATCAAAGACTACACATGGATATGGGGCACAAAGGGCACTAGACCTTCTACAGGCTTGGGTGGATAGTGAAGAGTTTGGTATGGGAGAACAAGAGAAGGGGCCAGGAGAGGAGCTGGCAGCCATGTCAGCATAGATAATAGCTTTGATAGTGCAGCGAGATGCTATGCAGAGATGGGAAGAGGGTTACAGGGCAGAGTGGGATATATCTTGTCAGGAAGGTACAACTGGAGGTCTAGGACAGGTGCTAGCAGATTCATTTGCAGCACATCGGGAGGCTGGTAGGAGAGGACAAGAGGATGCATACTACATGAGCCTATATCACAGTGTCATGTGGGAGGGAGATCGGGAGACAACATACTTGGAGAGGTCTGTATCCCAGAGTTTAGGTCAGGATTCCCAGGGATCAGTGTGGTTACCACCCCGTTCTAGCAGGGGTGCGGGGCCATCACAACCACCGCGATGACTCTCTCAGGCCATTTTTGATACACATTTTGTATGATATTATGAGACACTGATGTATGATAAACATTATATATACAAGGAATTTTATGGTGGTGATCTATTTTATGTTGTGATATGATTCTATGTGATGATTATGCAGGATGGATATGATGTGTTTTGATTCTATATGTATATGAAGTTTATGACTGACATGCAGGATGAGATGAATTTATATGATTATGATGACCTATTTGTGATGTAGGGATGAGATGCATATGATGATTAATGATATATGTGTAATGCTTATAGATGGATGTATATTATGTGTAATGATGCAATGTGGTGATATATAAATGAATAATGAGTAATGATTAAATGTGTAATTAACGTTAATGATTAATGACTAATGATTAAATGAATTAACAATAAAAATATAATGATTAATGAATTAATAATGTAACTATAATGATTAATGATTAATGAATTAACAATGCAACTATAATGACTAATGATTAATGAAGGGACTGCATGGATAATGATTAACAAATTAACCTAATGAACGTAACTAATAATACAATGCAATGAAATGGATGAATGCAACAACTAGATGAATGCAAATGTAAAATGGAACATATGCGGACAGTGTTTTTGTGTATATCAAATAGATCTAATAGAATTAGTTAGGTGACTAGATATAGGGGAATAAATGGAAACCTTGCCAAGAGAAACATGCAAAATGCAAAATGACCAAACTAAAATGTAATCCTAACTACATGATGACAGTGGGATTTATACTATGTTAATGTTGGAGAACACACCCTAGTTTGATTTTGCAAGAGGAGGTATGCACCATGTGTTAGAAAATACAAGTGACATGCTTCCTTTGCATGGACTAGACTCTCACACAAAAAGGTTGCTAGGAATAAGAATACCAGATATTCAAAAATGATAGAACCTATGAAATATTACTCATGAGGATACACATTGTACGCAGATCTTTATTGAGGATTTGGAATACACAAAATCTTGCCCCTAGTGAGGAATACATAGTCATAACTGATAATCAAACATAAATGAACTAACAATCTATAACAAATAGATCATACCACAAACGACACACATCTCAATAGGTACTCACCATAATGAACCAAGATATGAAAGATCAAGGCTGTCATGAGAAGGACACATTGAAACACAAGATAAAATAAAAAAAAGGGATCTTGACCAAGTGGTCATTCAGTCCAACAGTTCTTGCCATGAACAAATTTGATGTGAGGATTGATAGAAAAGCTGACACTGGAAGGATGCATCCTGATGGGCAAAATATTGTTTAAAACTGGAATTTGCTGGCAATTGCTTGTGGATAGAATGAAACTAAGAAAGTCAATCTATTTGCTGATTTGGTGAAAAATTGTTGCGATCACTGTGTTTTGAATAAAGCTAAGTGTTGATGAGGTAAGCTCAGTCATGTGGGAATGTGATTTTATTGCGGGAGTGAACACCGGTTAGGGGATTACCTACACAGATATGAGTAGGAAACCTTATTATGGCAACAGGTGTTGGAGGAAAGGTGTTGGAAACAGATGGTGGATCTGACTACACATGGCACCTGAGATAGGTTTTCACCATGGTACTTGTCCATTGTGCCACCAAAGTGGTTTTCACAGATGGATGAATTTTATTTCTCTTTCTCTTTTTTGATTTTTGCTTTTTTTTTTCTTTTTTTTTGGATTTTTGATGATTTTTTGATTTTTTTAGGACTTTTTGCAATGTTTTTGAATTTTCTTCTTTTTCTATTTTTTTTTTGATTTTTGATTGCTTTCTTCTGTACACGGACTGCTGAAGGATCAAACATAGAAGCACTTGAGATGCAAGATATTTATAGGATTAGGATTTAGATCTCTTTTGGGAGTGGCAATCTGATAGGCACTAGAACCAAAATTTGCTGTGACTATGAATGACCCTAACCAGTTAGGCTTGAATTTTACTTTCTTGTCATGATTTTGGAGGTTCTTTGTATTGTGCTGCAGGACGAGATCACCAACCTCAAACTGACGAGGTTTGATCCTTTTGTTGAACTGAAGGCAAAGATGATTTTGATACACAAAAATATGGTTTAGGGAACATCTGAGGCATCTCTCATCAATGAGTTCTAGCTCTTGCAAGCGAGAAAATCTATATTATTCTTCGGACAATAGATTCTTGAGAGAAATTCGAAGGGAAGGGGGCCCAATTTCAATGGGTAGAACAACCTCAGTACCATAGACAAGGGAAAATGGAGTGGCTCTAGTGGGAGTTTGAATGGAAGTGTGGTAGGCCCAAAGGGTAGGATTAAGGCGAAGGTTCCAATCACGACCAACTTCATCAACTATTTTTTTGAGGATTTGGAGGATAGTTTTATTCGTAGCCTCTTCTTGACCATTACCTTCTGGGAAATTCTTTAAAGAGGTATGATGGGTAATGCTGATTTTTGACATAGCTCTATGAAATACTTGTTTTTAAAAGCTCCTCCATTATCAATAATGATGTCCTGAGGAATGACATAGCGACATATAAGGTAGTTTAAAATGAACTTCAAGATCTCTTTTCTAGTAGTGTAGGTAAGAGGAACAACTTTGACCCACTTAGTAAAGTATTCGGTGATGACAAGGATGTATTTATGGCCATTGGAAGAATTTGGGAAAATCTTGCCAACAAGGTCTAGACCCCAACAGGAAAAGGGCCAAGGGGTGATGGTAGGTTGAAGGGATTGGGAGGGAGTGTGTATAAAATCACCATGCTGTTGACAAGGAACACATTTCTTCACATAGTTGTAAGTGTCCTACTCCATAGTAGGCCAATAGTATCCAATATGTAGCAATTTCTTGGATATAGTGAGTCCACTAGAATGAGCCCCACATATTCCTTGATGTACCTCCTCCAAGGATGTTTGTGCTTCATCAAAATTTAGACACCTTAGAAGAGTCCCATCAAAATGCTTTCAAAATAGGGTATCACCAAGGATTGTGTAATGGAAAGCATGGAAAATGAAGGTTTTACATTGGTTAGGTGTTAAGGAAAGTGGGGTATTTCCGTCATTAAGGTAGGAATAGATTTCTTGATACCATGGTGAATTAAGATCAGAAATTTCACACACCATTTCAGAGTTTGGTTATTCACAGACATGGATCGTAAGATTCTCAATGAGAAAATCGCACCATGTACTATGTTCTGGCATGGTAATCATAGATCCAATGGTAGCCATTGTGTCAGCTACTTTGTTTTTTGTGCAAGAGATTTGCTGGAAAAAAAAGTTAGTGAAATGTTGTTTAAGATCCTCCATTGTGCAACGATAGGGAATAAAATTGTCATCCTTTGTTTGATATTCATCCAGAACTTTCTTGATTACCAATTGTGAATCACCTAATACCAATAAACTGAGAATCTTCCATTGTATGCCTTGACAGAGTCCAAGTACAAGGGCTTCATATTCTACAATATTATTTGTACAAGGAAATTGTAATTTTTAAGAATTAGGGATGAAATCTCCTTTTGGTGTAACAAACAAGATTCCTGCTCCCAATCCTTTCTGAGTAAAGGATCCATCAAAATAAAGTTTCCATGGGATACTCGAGGCAAGATTGAGGACTGATTCATCTGGAAAATTTGTGATTAGTGGATGTTTACGGTCAACAGGTGCTTCAACTAACTGATCTGCAATAACTTGTCCTTTTATAGCTTTCCAATCCACATAGACAATATCAAATTCACTGAGGATCATAACCCATTTTGCAATATGGCCAATGAGAGCAACTCGTGACAAAATATACTTGAGTGGATCAATCTTGGCAACAAGGTGAATCTTATGATTGAGCATATAACGTCATAACTTCTATGTGCAAAAGACAACAGCCAAACATGCTTTCTCAATGAGGGAATAATTCAAATCATAAGCAACAAGTATCCTGCTAAGATAATAGATTGCTCGTTCTTTTCTAGTATAATCTAACTATGCCAAAAGGGCTCCCAATGCAACCTCTATAGCTGATATGTACAAAATTAGAGGGTGGTCAGCAATAGGTGGCACTAGCATGGGAGGATTAGCGAGATAGCCCTTAAGCTTCTCAAATGATGTTTGACATAAGCAATCCCGCTGGAATTTGACATTCTTGCGTAGGAGATGTGAAAAGGGGTGCATTTTATCTGTGAGCTGTGACATGAACCTCTTGATAGAATGAAGTTTTCCTTGTAGTCTGTGTAATAGTTTTAATGTTTTAGGTGGTGGCATCTCTAGGATGGCTTTGAATTTCTTTCGATCCACTTCTATTCTGCATCATGACACAATGTATCCGAATAGCTTACCAGATTGTACTCCAAAGAAACACTTCTTAGGATTTAGCCGAAGCTTGTATTTCTCCAATTACTCAAAAATTGTAGTGAGGATAGGAATGTATGATTCACATGTCCTGGATTTTCTGAAAAGATTATCTACATAGTCTTCCATGATGACATGTAAGAGTTCATGAAAGATAGTAGTCATTGATCGCTGCTACGTGGCTCCAACATTCTTAAGACCAAAGGGCATCACCTGATAACAGAAGGTACCCCAAGGTGTTGTGAATTTAGTTTTGTGTTGATCTTCTAGTGCTATCCTAGTGTGATTATCACCGAAGAATCTATCCATGAGGGACAACATCTCATGTCCAGCAGTCAAATCCATTATAATGTCAATATTGGGAAGTGGAAAATCATCCTTAGGACACGCAAGATTTAGGTCTCTAAAGTCTGGGTAGATGCGAATGCCCCCAGTAAGCTTACCTACTGGTACAATATTAGAGACCCATTCAGGATGGTCGATAGGTTGAATTACTTCAGCATCCAACATCTTTTGAAGCTCTACTTTGACTACCAATGCTACTTGCAGATGCATCTTGCAAAGTTTTTGTTTAAAAGGTTTCACATTGGGATCCACAACAAGATGTTGCATGACAAGATCTGTATCTACCCCAAGCATGTCCTTATAGGTCTAGGCAAAGTTTATTTTATTTTTTTGAAGGAATGCCATCATGTCTTTCTTTTCTTTCTCATTAAGGGATATTGTGATGCAAGTGATTTGTGGATTCTCTTCGATACCAAGATTGATAGGGATAATAAATTAAATGATCATAGAAGATACCTCTGATTCTAATGATATAAACAATAGGTCAAATTCTCCCTCCTCTAGTGCTCTAGAAAGATTTTAACTAGGGGATGCATCCTTTATTTTGTCTTTTTCTTCATCCAAAGGTGCCTGTGAGAGGTTTTCACCAAGGGGTGTTTCATTATTTTGATTATTTTTATTTTTATTTTCATTTTTACGACTAAGATAGTTGACCTAGATACCAAAGTAGGATTTCTTGATGTAGTGGATCTAATGTTCATACTCTCGGAGATTCTTAAGTCCAAAGAGAGTCAATACTGCCTCATCTGAAACACATGTGTCTAAAGCTGGTGGTGAATCTTTCTGATCCTAGTCAATTAGTTCAAGGTTTGTGAGGGGAAGGTTAGGGGATGAAAGGTAAGCTTGTGTGATGGCAAGAACACAAGTAATGTTATCAAGGTAATCTTCAATGTATTGGAAAGGGATTTTGAAAAACTCTTCTTCGGTGTCTGAATCTGATGTGGCTAAACAATACTCCTTGGTGAAGTTAGTATTAGTTTCGACATAGCCCAGTCTATGTCCTTGAGGATAAATATTCTCTATGACAATCCTCTTCTTACCAGTTTCAATAGTTCCAAGACCAGTACCATGATATCCCATGCTTTCAACAATGGGAGTAGCCTTGATATACATTCCTTTAGGGAATGTCACAATTTTTTCTTCTTCTTCGTTATAGATCCAATCAAGGACATTGTATTCCATGTGCTCATCTGAAGAGGACCCCCAATGCTCCAAAGTGGGTGTCTTGCAATGCATGAGATCTTTCTCTTTAGAGGGAGGTAATAGTGATAGTCTCCCATAGGATTTTAGGGACAAACAGAGCTGTCCGATGCATAGAGCACTTTCAAATTTGTATTCTCCCATGCCTTGATCTCTAAAGGTGGTCTTTGTTTCATATTCAAGAATTTTATCATCAAAAACCTTTTCCTTTCCTTTGGATTGATTATCTTGTATCTCTGGTGTCTTTTTTGTAGACAAGGAGGTTCCCAAAATAGGTGTTTCTTTATTGAAATGTTGACCAAACTCATTCAATGGATAGTAATTGGATTTTTTTCCTTCTAGTCTCTTGTAGTATTGAAAGGGTTCAGGATCTCTAGGAATTATGATTTCTCTACCATGATGTGGAAAATTGAGGCATTGATGATAAGTAGAGGGTACACCTTTGATAGCATGTATCCAAGGTCGTCCCAGCAAGATGTTATATGGTAGATCTAGATCTAGCATGTGGAAAACATTTTCAAATAAGGCTGGGCCCACTTGTAAGGGTAGTGTGATCAAACCTTTGCTTTCTCATTCTCTATCAGCATAGGCCTTAATTGGGATTTGATTGTCTACATCTAGAAGGTCCTTAGAAAGACCAATGTTACAAATCATTTTTCATGTGCACAAATTTAAGCTAGATCCACCATCTATAAGGACTCATTTGATTTTAGTGGATTGGATTTTGGCTTCAATATGGAGGGATTTATTATGATGAAGGTTAGGACTATGGAAGTCTTTGTCAGTAAAAAGAAGATGCTCTTGTGTAGCTAAATTATTGATCATGGCTTGGAACTGAGCAACATTGATATTTTCAGGAACACGAGATTCATTCAGAGCATCTTCTAGAATTTCTTTGTAAATTGGTGAGGTACGTAGGAGTTTTAGAATGGATATTTGTACAGGTGTCTTTCCTAACTGGGCCAATAGGTCATAATGTGAGGAAGGCCAAGCAATGGTAGACGGTGCAACTAGTGGATTTGCAGATGTAGAAGGTTTACTAGCAGCTTGGATAGTGACTCTAGGTCTGTGTGTGGTAGCATTACAATCAACAACTTTGAGGATTATGGTGTTGACATGTGTTTTAGATTCTTCGATGCATCCAAAAAGAGTGTCAAACCCAAAGATATCATTTTCTTCTAGACTCCCACATGTTCAATCATTGCCTATGATAGTATTGGTAGAGTAATCATATGGGATTGCGTTGGATGCATTGTTTTGATTGTGTGGTGAAAAGGGCTGATTGTAGACTTTAAGTTTCACATTTGATGAGGATGCATTTTGGCCTTCAACTTCAATTTTTCCATCACTAATGAGATCTTACACAAAGTGTTTTAGCTTCATGCATTTCTTGGTATCACATCCTTTGATGCAATGCTAATCACAATTTTCATTTTCTTTATACCAAGTGGGTTTGGGTTGATTCTCATTGAAAGCCCGAGTACTTGGATAGATTATCATTCCTTGATCTGCAGGTTGTTTAAAGATCACGTCTAAGGGTTCCACTAATGTTGTGAATTGTCATCATTTCCAATTGTTTTTATTGTCATTGTTATTGTTGTTGTTATGAGGGAACAAATATGATTGGTTGCGCGATTGCTGTTGATTGTTATTCTGACTGTTGTTTTGATACTAATTCTGATTTTGATTGTTGTGATTCTGATTTTGATTGTTGTTGCGATTTTGATTTTGATTTTTATTATGATTGTTTTGATTATTTTTGTTGGATGCTTGAACATTTTGAACATGTTTGGCATCAGTCACTCCATTGAAAAATCCTTTGTTTTTACTCCAAAATTTTGGTTTATCATTATTGGAAGGAGTATAATGTTTGATGCTACATTTTTGCAAAAGACCATCCTCAATGTCTTTTCCCTTCTTGACAAGGGATTCAAAGGTGTCAGGTGAAGCCATTTTCATTTGGAAGGACATCTTTGAGATCAAGTTCTTTGTGAAGACATCAATTAAGTGACTATCAGGTATTTTCCATGGTATACGATTTGCAATATGTCTCCATCATTGTAAGAAACTAGCAAAGGTTTCTCCATTATTTTGTTTAGTATTGCTCAAATCGCTGAGTGTTGCTTGATGCTCAATGTTATACGAATATTATCCAACAAAATTCTCTGCAAGCTCAGATAAAGTAGAGATTGATCCATAAGGAAGGGCCCTGAACCATTCCAAAGCTACACCTCCAAGACTCCTAGTGAAGAGTTTTTTTAGGTAATTTTTGCTATAGGCAACTTCTTGACATGCGATGTAAAATTATTTGAGCCGTTGTAGAGGACATGTTTCACCTTTGTAATCTCAAATTTAGGCATCTCAAAGTTTGGGGGGAATGGTTGCATTGTGATGGACTTGTCAAATGGATAGGGACAAATCTCCTCAAAAGAAAACTCCTTTTTTCCCCCATTCTGTAAACCATACACAAGATTTTTGAGCTCATCAACTTGTTGGGCTAAATCTGGAGCATTATGCAGAGTAAATTGTGGCACATAAGCATGTCCTCCTCCAAATTGTGTAGCCAAAAACCCAATGGAGATCATACCAACTGTAGGAGGGGGTATGTATTGATGAGCTCTAGATGTGTTGGTTGTAGATGTCTTCATGCCCATTGTTTGAAATGTAGATGATGTAGACAAAGGCATATAAATATTCTCTATGTTGTTGACATTAGCGCTTTATCCCTGAGTGGCATTCGTCGTCATGTGAGTGCTATTATGTGCAGTAATGTTTGGCAAAATACTTAGGATCTATCGGATTTGTTCTTGTGTCAGTTGGACAGATGACATAGTTGTTGATATAGGTGTTGATGTAGGCATTGATGTGGAAGGTTCACTAGCAGCTCCTTTACCAATGTCACATGATGATGTAGCATTTGAATTGGAATCCATGGCTGCAGTCACAACATCGGTGGATTTGGTGATGTTTTGAGTAAGGAATGATTCATCAAAGTCTGTAGGCACTATAATGCCATTTTGAATGAGATTCAAGAAGATTTCACTACTTTTTTGACTAATGGTCTTTTCAACCATTTCTAATTTATATGGATCTCTAAGGAAATCTTTCACTTGTGTAGTTATTTCCTCTTGATCCACTAACTCAATATCTTCAGGAGAATTGGGTTGATTGTCATCTTGTACTCCATTTCCTTGAAATAATTGATGAGAAAAAGGATTCTCCTCATCAAAGGGAGTGCTGGGTGTTGCATGCCTCATGTTTCTAGCTTGAGATCGAGTAACTACCATATAATGGAAGACTTAGAAGAACATATGACAAGAAGATGTAGGATTGAGAGATGAAAGGGAATGGAGAAAATATCTGATTCATGATTTAATTTGAGTTGATTTTAATTGGATTGATTGATGTTTGAATAAGGATTGATTTGATTATTTGATCCAAATTGATTGATGATTTATTTTGATTTAAAGGTTTTTTAGAAAAAAACCTAGGTATAACAAGACCTTGTGATGAAACAAACACAAAAGGATTAAGTGATATCTTTTCTACTTGAAGATAGACTTGTGATCTCAAGCAAAATAGGATATCCCCAATGGATTTAAATTACTTGAGACAGACTAATGGTATACAAGAAATGTTTTATTTGTTTGAAGATGAAGGTCTATAATATTTTTGATTAAGGTCTTTCAACCTAAAAGGGATTGATTTGACTTTGATTCAATTTGAAGTAAAGAGGTTTGATCTAGAGCTCCAAGAGGAAGAATGATGTTTGATGATGATGAAAGAACTAAAGAATTGATTTTAGAAACAAGAGGCTTATCTAATCATATTGCTCAAGGGTGAAAAAGGCACGATTGATAGAATATTTGGCCATGAAGTTGCAAACTTTGTTGTTGTACATGATCTTGTCATTTTTCTCGTAGTACTTGATTTCTTGCTTGATTGATTGGGCAATATGTTGATATTATTTGGATTTACGAGTAGTCTCTTTCTATTCTCAATCAAATCAAGGTGTTGGAAGCTTAACCTTCTTGTGATTCTTGGAATCAGTCATGTCATATAGAAAAAAATATGATTTTGACTGAGCAACTAAATGTTTTAGGGAAAATGGTTTCAATATCCCACAGAGGACCAAATTTTAGAGATTTTGGTAGATTTTGAAGCTCACTATTTTAAAGTAGAGATGACAGTCTCAGACGTAGACGTTGATTCCAGAGCGAAGATGGTGATCTGCATAGACATCAACTCCAGAACAGAGACAAAAGTCTATAATCAAGACAATGTCTTGATGATTTGGCAGATTTTTGATTTCAATTTGATCTTTAGTGGTTTTGTTAAATGGAAAGAACCAATTTCATCACAATCAACCTAGAAGAATATGTCTTGAAAATAATCCAACAAGGGACAAAGAAACCTTGAGGGATAGAAGCAAGTGTGACAAATTTTTTTGTTGAAGGTTCTATTCGTGTTTTGATATTGTCAATGTTCAAGCACTTCAAACACAACCTACCTAAGGAATTGGTGTAGTATGAAAATGTTTTCCCATAAGCTTAGGCACACACACAAGAGCTAATCAGAATACGACCATCACCAAGCACGCAATGGCTCCAGTCATGATGCCATATTAGCCGACTCCAAATGCTCAAGGTGGTGCGAATGTACGAGTGATCTTGGGGAAGTTACTATCTTCCTTGCACAAAAATTATCACCTTTCGAGGGTGAACTGAGTAGGCCTCTAGTTTAACAGTTCTTAGTAAGGTTCTCCATTTGTGGCTACACCTTGTAGTTTTGAAAGAAAAATTAAGGCCTATAGCCCTACAAGCACCCAAAATGCATAGTCTTGCAAGAGAGATTCAGAGCTCTCGGCCCTACACATGTTGAATGTATCCCCCTTGTAGTCTTGTAAACAAGATTGAGACCAAGATGGCCCTACAAGCGCCCGATCAAGTGTAGTCTCACAAGAAAGATTCAGGCACTAAGGCCCTACAAATGAAGGATCATTTGAGATAGAAATAGTCATGTCTTTCCTCTCTTTGGATTGAAGAAATTTTTTGATTATAGTGGGGTGGAGTAGCCGGGTTTGCTTGTTCCCCACTTGGGTCATTTCCAAAATATTGCTCTCTATGCAGGCCCTCTAAAGGATTAACATAAAGAAAATGGATTGGAGACAAG
The DNA here is from genome assembly GCA_018584345.1 of Thuja plicata. Classification (NCBI taxonomy): domain Eukaryota; kingdom Viridiplantae; phylum Streptophyta; class Pinopsida; order Cupressales; family Cupressaceae; genus Thuja; species Thuja plicata. The sequence continues at coordinate 478,287 of MU226842.1, read as the reverse complement.
AGGGGTCTAGATTTCTAATTTTCACACAAAGGGAAAATAGCATAGTCTCCTACCCAATGTCATTTTCTCCCAAACACGCCAAACACTTGTTCTTTCCAAAAGATTTATTTGTTTAAAACAAAATAAGCATGTCTAAGTTTTTGATCTTACAAAAGGAAGAGATAATACTCCCCTAATGCTTATTTTGAGTTATACAAAGGAATCTCCTAATTAATCTAGGTGCTTAAATAAAAGACTATGCTAAAAAGAATGATCGTTTAGTTGAAAGCTTTTAAGGCAACCTACAAGAAAAAATGTAAGTAGTTTGAGTTTTTGTTTTCTTCAACATCCTACAAGCACACAAAGTTAGTAGTTTTGATGTGTTTGTCTTCAGAAATGGTGCTACAAAACCTTAAAAAAGACCAGTGACCCAGAAATCTGCTTAAAATGTTAAACCACAACAAACCTGCGTAGACGACAGAATACAGTCGCAGATAATGATATGCACAGACGGTAATGTCAAAGCGCAAACAAAAAAATACTATCAAAGACAGTGATCTATGCAGACAGTAATGTCAGAGCGTAGATGAAGGTCTATAAAAACACAGAAACTGCTACCTGTCAGAAATGTAAAAAATCAAAGATGGTGATTTTAGGGCACAAATGACAATTTGCAAAGATGGTAACCTGCTCAAATGGCCGAATGCAGAAAGTTATAGTTTGCTAATAAGAAGACATAGAAAACACATAAATATTCAATTTTTTACTAATTTTGACAACATTTAACTCCTAAAAATTGACACCCTGTCAAAAACCTGAGAGTTAAAAAGCTAAAAACTTAGTAAAAAAGCATTTGGAAGAAGATTTAAACTTAGTCTATATTTTAGTTGGTGGACATGACTGTTTGCAGGCATAGACTATGGATCTTTGTATATGGTGATCTGCGGAGATGACAATCTGGAAATGTAGACGACAGTCTCAGAGTAGAGACGGCTCTGCGAAACATTTTTCTAGAATCATGGAAAAATGCAAAAATTGTTGAAAAGTTTGAAAATTAAGGGACGTGGGTCCCACTGAGTGTGCCAAAATGTATGTGATAAAAACCTACCTGTCCAAAAAAATCACTAAAACATGCAAACACAAAGATTAGCCATTAGTTTCAATAAAGGTTAGCATATTCAAGTAACAGACTCAAAAGGACAAGAAGTCTGCACCACAACCTCCGATGAGCCAAACAAGTGCACCCAAGGCTTGTTGATTTTCTCTTAGAGATGTATGTGGGCGTTCTCTCCCAACATAATATATAAATCCCACTTGATGATCAAGAATGCAAGCTAAATGACTAAAAGAGTGAAGAACTCAAGAAATAAGTATTGAGAACTTGTCTCAAGCTCTCACCCTGATTGAGAATGCAAGCTAAACTAAGATGATATGAAAGAAACTAAGATTCATTCACCATTAAGCCTAAGATGTGATATCTATATTTGCAAATAAACTAAAAATCATGTAAACATGAATATAAGATAAGAATTCAAAAACTAAACTAGCATGATAACAATGCATAAAATGAAGATGATTTGCTCTTGGAAAGAGCCTCTATTTATAGTTTTTTGAAAGGAGGGAGAGGGCTTGAATGAGGTGGAGCACATGTGGCATCCACATAGGTGCCACATGAGAGACACATAATCCATGCAAGAGGCCATTTTTTCTCACACATGTGTGAGCAACTTGTGATGTGATGGGTCAAGGTGTACTTAAAGTACACATGTGAAGGATCTTGTAAGAGATGTAAGAGTTTTAGTCCAATGAAACACTTTTAGAAAGTATAAGAAAGTGTCATCAAGGTTGTAAGAAACCTTGGCTCTAAATTAGAATAAATTTGAAAAGTCAAATTTATAAATTTTCTCACACATGTGTGAGCAAATAATTAGGACTAATATGTCTAGGAATCCTAAAATTAGCCTAATTAACCTTAGTTAATTAGTGAGTAGGTCTATTTGGTGAGAGTGATATGAGGTAGGGTAGGATCTAGGTTAAAATTAGTTTAATCCAAATCAGATTTAGATTAATTATGGTTTAGTAGAATTAAGTCATGTGGAGGAATAAATAAATTATAAATTTATTTAAAAGGGATTAATGAGGGAAATGTATATAAATGCTATTTAATACATTAAGGGGGAATAATCTTTAAATTAAGATTTAAATACTATGAAGATGAATCATATTTATATAAATTAATTATTTAAATAGATAGAAGAATATAACAAATATAATTAATTAAAATTAACTATAATATTATGTGAATATTAATTAAATTAATATAAGGACGATTTTGGACGTCTATAGTTGCTAGCTCATCTAAACTATCTATACCTCAAACAAGGGTAAACCAAACATAGGTTGAACTTTACTCTATCAACATAACCACTCAATTATATAAAAAATCCCTATATGTTTTCCATCTTTGATCATTCATAATATTTTTAAATGCAACAAAATAATGCACAAATTACAACAAATAAGGCCAACAAACAAACTACATCAACATTGAACTATCATGTGGATATAGTTCATGTTAACAAAATGAAGATGTTGCAAATTTTCAAGTGCATGTACAAGTGTGGAGGAATATATGAATTTTCATAAAAATTGTGAGGTTGAAGGATATGCTAATTTAAATCCCCATAACATGGGGTGTGTATGCATGACATAACATGAAGTATACCAATAAGTACATCTTAACAACATGGGGGTCTCACAAGTACATTTTTGGTAATTGATGACACATGCCTAATCTGTCAAGTTCTCATGTTGCTTCTATTGATTGAGGAATGGTTAAACACACCATGAACATGTATTTTTCCTCCTAATTCATTAACCAATGTGAAGATAACATAATAATGGAACCCAAAAGTGTTGGATATCATAGTAGTAATGCTTATATTTTTTGGGATATGGTAGACCTTCAGTTAAGGTCTCTTGAGTTTTGGAGTTTAGAGATGAAAGTTACAGATGATTGAAGTTATGCGAAGATAGTGTAGCAGCAAGACAAAGCAATTGAACAGTCATGATTATTGGAGGAGTGTAACGTGGAATCCAAACATGCTAAGTTGGATTTGGATTGGGTCTTACCCAAATTTTGGTAATGTATGATTTCTGACTTTGTATTTGATTTTTGGATAAGAGTTGATCATGTTTTGTGATGTATTTTGGAACTGACTAAGTATGAGATAAAATATATATATGGAAAGGTATTGAGAGGTGAAGAAGGGATAATGTATGATCAGATGAATGGATGAATTTTGATGTTAGTGTTGATTAAATAATGAATATATGATGGAGATGATGAAGACCGAGTGATACCAAGTATCATGATTGTAGAAATAGTTAGATCAGTTATTATTGTCATTGATGTCAAGCAATTGATTAATTGATTTTTACTATTTTACCATATCTTAAGAGGATAAGTTAAATGGGTAAAAAATACAGATCAGACAATGATGAAGTAATGATGATATATTTTTTTTCTACTATATATTTGATGTTATCAAATCGGTACAATTGATTGATCAAGTCAGAAACTGCAAGGAATTAAAGTTATGGCTGAAAGAGTTACTTTACCAAGATAGGCAGAGTCAGTCAATAGAATATTATGTGAGTCGGTCAAAAGTTATCGAGCACTAAGTGAAAGTCAAGCACCAAGAACTAAAGTTGAGTTAGACATCAAGCAGTGAATGAAGTCAGTTACCGAGTTGCAAAGCAAGTTTTACCGAGTACATGATATTGATTGTAAATGATAATAAGATTGAATTTAATGTGAAGCGATGATGAGATGAATGAGGAAATCAATTAAATGATGTTTGTTACAAGATCTATGAATGAGAAAATTCAATGAGAAAATCTAAGGCGAAGATTAAGCGGTTAAAGTAAATTGTGAAGAGTTCCAAGAAAAGTACAAGTTCTGAGGTAAAAGTGAAATGGTTTACTGAGTTGTGAAATATGAAGAAGGTGATTGAATGACTGAGCACAAATGAAGTAAAAATAAAATTAGGGGGATTAAGAGGCAAAATAATGTCTATATAAAGAATGAGAAATACACAGAGAATAATGATGTTGCTGGCAAATTGAATAGAGAAGAAGAAGTTGAAGAACAACATTTGCCCAGTTGAAAAGAGACAAAGATTGAAGAATCTATAGTCTGAGAAAGAGATCAATGGAGTATGTGATGCTAGTATTAAATTGAGCATAAAGGATCTGACACAAGAAAAGGTAGTTGCTATATTTACAGATCAAAGTTTACTGTTGCTTATTAATATTTGTAACAGAGAAATCTCTTAATCGAGTGGATTTAACAAACCTATTTGTAAAACCTAGGCTTAGGTGACATTCCAAAAGAGTTTTTAAAGACCTCTAACAAGGCCACTCCTAAAAGGAAGAATATCTTAATAGATCTGAGGTAAATCCCCTAACAGGGTCACCTTTAGCAAATGCATTTTTAATCTTTAACAATATAAGTTCTTAACAGAGCGTACTTTAGAAGGGTACATTTTTATTGTGGGTTACAATTCCCATAGAGGTTTTTCCCAAATTGGGTTTCCTCATTAAATCAGGTGTCAACATAGTTAAATGTGGTGTCAACTGAGTTAAATCTGGAGTTATATGAGTTAATCTGATGTTGCTAAGTTTGAATGATTGATTTACATATATGAGATATATTTTTGTTTAAGTAATTGAGTTTATTGGTGAATTGGTTATTTATTGTATTTAGTATTACTGAGTGATTCAGAGAGTTCACTTTTAAGTGTTTACATTTTGATTTGTTTGATTCACCCCCCCTTAGTGGGACCAAAAATTGGTATCAGAGATAAGTTACTCTAAAGTGATAAGTTTAAAAAGACTTGAGTCAAGATCTAAATATGTATAAGAGAGAAGAACCAAAGCTGAATAGGGATCATTTCTCTACATGGAAAAGTAGAATGAGGTTGCATGTGTCTGGAGTAGGAGAGTATGCACTTCACTTTCTTGATAATGAATCTGTAGCACTAACTACTGCACCTTTGACTATCAGTGAAAAAATACAGAAACAAGAACACACACAAGTTATGATTGAGATTTCTTCTACACTTATCGAGCAAGAATATGATGAACTTGATGGTTGCACAACTTCAAAAAAAATGTGGGATAAGATTATTTTGACCTATGGTGGAGATAAACATGTTCAGAAGGCTAAAGTAGAAAGTTTGAGAGGTAAATTTAACTTTATGAGAATGAAGGAAGGAGAGAACATAATATAGTATAGTACAAGACTTAAGGAGACTATTAATTCTATCAAAGAAGTCGGTGGGATCATAAATGAAGATGATGTTACAAGAAAAATGTTGAGAACCCTTCTAACGAGTTATGTTATTTCTGTATCTTCTATACAAGAGCTAAGATCTATACCCCAGATGAATGTTTCACTAGATGCTACTATTGATAAGTTAACTGCATTTGAGTTAAATGATTTTGAAAATAGTTTACTTGCTACTTATAAGATTGAATCTACATTTAAGTCTACTTTAAAGATTGGAAAAGCTAGGGAAGTTGCTGTTAGAGATGGATATTTGAGTAGTGCTAGTGAGAAACTTTATAGTTGTATTGAAGGTCTTGAAGAGTTATTTACTGAATGTGATGAGAATGAAAGAGAATTTGAAGGTTTATTAGCTAGAAGGCTACAAAGAGGCATAGGAAAATACCGAGGTAAGTTACCCTTGATATGTTTTAATTGTGATAAAATTGGTCACTTTGCGTCTAACTATCCTGAGAAAGATGAGGAAAAGAAAGATAACAGAGATAAGGACAAAAGAGAAAACAAATTCAGGAGATACCGAGACTACAAAAATAAAGGTAAGAAATCTTATCATATTTCTAGTCAAGGACTAAGTGATGATGATTCCTTTGATAGTGATGATGGAAAAGAAGTTGTTTATGTTTCTATTATAGATGATTCTGATGAAGAAGAACCTAGTGTAACACCCCAAAATTGGCACCTTACAATTCTAATCAATTTTGGTGTATTTTCTCATCATCGAAGTCCTATTGTACTAGTAAAATTCTTATTCCTAATTGAATTTAATTGACTTAGTCTCAAATGCAGAAAACCTGAATTTGCATAAATCTCACACTATATTTAATTTCTAAATTTTCAATGTTTATTAGCTAAAAAATCCCTATGATTAATTAATTTAATTCTAAAGTCCTAAGTACTTTTAAATTAAATTAATTCCACTTCCTTTAGCTAATACACATCAAAAGGAATTAAATAGTTATTTAGTTATTTGAATGGATTATCCTCAAAAAGAATTCCATAATTCCATGTGAAAAGTCACTCATGTGGCAATAATTCCTTCATTTAATTAAATAAATCTTTCAATTTTGTCTCACCTTCCTCCATGGAGATGAAGAGCCAGCCATTTCTTTCCAAGAAACTTTTCATCCTCTTTCCAGGTTCTTCTATATTATGGACTTCCTTTTCTTCATTTGGGGAGAGAAATTTGAGAGTATCTAAACTATAGCAAAATCTTGTCTTAATTCTTTCATGTTTTCAATCATTTTGTTGCATAATTTAGCTTAATTTCATTTAGATTAATAGTATTTTGCATCTTAAATTAATTTTCTTATACATCAAATAGCTTAATTCTATCATCTTTCCAAGTTCTTAGCTTAAAATATGCACTTTCATTCTTAGATTGTAATGGAAATTTTCACATAGAATAGTTTCAAGTTCAGTTTTTATAATGATTTAAATCCTTCATTTTAGCAATGGTCATGGTTGTTGGCTCTCGTTCTGAGAGTAATTGAAAAACCCCAACTAAATAGGAGGCAATAGGTCGATTCAATCAAATTTGTGGAATGGACAATTCATGTTCATTTTCACAATTCGATGATTGAGCAATGACTATGTTGTGTTTGTGCCTAATTTAGAGGTCACATTTAGACACATACATTTTGGTGCCCACCATGGGGTAGAAAACTGATTTCTGACCTCACTCTCAAATTTGTTTCTGATAAAATTCTGTACTCTACCGTACAACCATACTTTTTTGTGTACGAATTCTCACGCGAGAATTCTGAGTAGGCCACGTGAATTTTTTCACTTGCAATTCCCCACGGGAAGTCTTGTACTTCCTCACGTGAGACGCAGGGCCAGTTTTTTAAAATTTCATTATTTTGCAAGTACTATTTCTGATTTTTTCTGATCATTCTAACATGCTGCTATTTTTTTTACCTTTCTGATTTTTATAATAGCATAACAGTGGGCTGCAGGTCACTTGAAAAAGATACAAAATTGCTAACGGTTTGCTTTCAGGATGATTGTCAAAGATTATTCTAAAAATGTTGTGCTTGTTTTTTTGCTTTCTTCACATAGTATAAATAGGGCCTTGTTAAAATTTCTTAGGAATCTTGATAGAAAAATAGAGGAATAGGCTCTTCATTACATGGAAGTGATGCCCATGGATGAATTCGAGACCTAGGTATTGCTAGCATGATGGAGACCTAGGGAAGAAAGGAACGTTAATGGACCTTTAGCACATTCACTTGTTAGGGGATTATGCTCTTCTCTCTTTGAGAGAATCAAAAACCCAAAGGTTTGTGAATTGGTTGGAGGAGAGTTATCTTGGTGATGAATATGTCTTGTGTGTTTGGGTAAGGTGAAGAGGTAGAGAAGTATGCTCTTCTCTCTTTGAGAGAATCAAAAAATTTGACCCTCAAATCCAAGCCAAGTTTTGTGTCACCATTAGAGGGCCTTCTGGAAGTTGAACCTCTAGGAATGACCCAAGTGAGTACACACCTATCACCGATGATTCCTCCTCACTATAATAAATTATTTTTTGTTGAGTCCAAAGAATCCAAAGCCATGGTAACTTCTTTCTCATGATTCTGACTATCATCTTGAGAAAGCCTTGCTTGTTGTACTGAGCGGCGCCGCTCTTAGCCCTACTTATGGGGGTGTATGAATTTCAAGTGTTGGTGTGGCTGCGAGGCCCTAGCCCTGTATCATGGGTACCAAAGGTTATTGTGAATGGAAGCCCACTAAAAAATTTCTTAGTTAGATGCCTACCCGGATCACCTCTGAAAGAGGACATAATATATGCGCAGGGAGGGAGAAGAATCTCTCCCCTAGATTCTCAACATAGGTATGCACCTGGATGCTTGAGGTGGTATATGATGTTGGCCCCTAATTTAAGGGTAACCTTCAAACATATATTGCTAAGTCCTTGGAAACACTAAAAACATGGGTGCTCTCTCGAGGGTGACACTGCTGTGTGAGGTGCACGCATACGCATAAGATAGTGAGGCATGGATTTTGTCTTCTCTACCTTTTTTTTTTGTAGGGATAACTAAGTGTTTGTTTTGAGTCTTAAACTATCCAATCATGATTAAACAAAGACTCCCATGATTCTGCCAAGTTTCTTTGTCCTTGGTAGAACTGTTTGTGACTACTTCTTACATCACTATTGTCTAATCAAAACTTTGTGCTTGTTAACGATTGCTTGTCACATTCAAACTGAGATTTCTGATCTAAACTATCATAAAACTACCCTAAATCTAGAAATTCTATTAGAGAACAGTCCTGACTGTGTCTCAAAATCTGATTTTTGTCTCAAAGATTGAGTTGATCTATCAAAACCTAAAGTTTTCTCGCGCGAGATTTTAGAAACTAAGCACTTCCTCGCATGAGATTTCATTTTCTTGTGCGTAGTTACGAGTTTCCTCATGTGAAACAACACTTTCTCATGTGAATCTATCCTCTAGTGTCCTAAAATAGTGAGTTATTTCCCATTGACTGATGAGTTTTTCTCCTGATCTGACTTTTGTCTGAGATCTGATTGCCTATTTCCCTATTGTCTGCAGTCTGAAACTGATTGTCTCGAGTTGCAAACCAATCAATTCTTTATCAAAATCATTTTGTCTCTTTGTTCTCTATCATACCTTTCTGTGCTTTTGTACCTTGCGATGCGATAGTCACATCTCGGCTGTTCTAGCCATACTCTTGATGATTTGTGCCAAAGCATTTCACATCTTGGCTGTTCTAGCCTATTATCTCCTTTTTTTCTATTTCTAGAGACAAAGTTTTGAGTTGGATCCTAAGTTCTCTCTTGTTTCATCTTTGTCTATGCCTATTATGACTAGAAGCGGCAATATATTTCCGATTTGTGGTTCTGAAATAGGTAGAAGTAAACCTCGTAATCAAGGAAAAGGTCATTCTGAACCCATTGTTCAATCTGATAGTTAAGAGGGATCCTCACGTTCCTCCTCCCCATTCAGTATAGATCCCAATCTGAATCAGAAACCAGTATTCTAGCTATGCTATAATCCTTTGTTTCAAGATAAAAAAATCCATTTCTTTCAGATCAACAAAGCTTCAGAAAGTCACCTGTTTGGGTTGACCCTATTGACGATCCTCACTGCCTTAGTGATCCTTTTGAACATATCAATCCTTTTGATCCTATCAACCCCTTTGATCTGCCAAAAGTTACATTGACCATGAATTCTCAGCTTAATACTCACACTCATACTGAAGCTATGCACACGACACAATCCCACATCAACAACATGGCAACTCCTTTCGATTACCTACAAGGTCAATATAGTGGGGTCCATGACCAATCTCAAAATGATCAGGGTCAACAAGGGGAGAAACATCACCATCACCCTCCTCCACATGACCAGAGTCAAGATCAGAGTCAAAGCATTTATGAGATCCTTGGTAATGATGATGAGCCGATAACTCAAAATGACATAGATGCTATAAAATATAATAAGGCTCTCATCAAGATGATGGAAATTCTCCTTGCAGAAGATAAAGAGAAATATTTTCTAGATTTGGAAAAACAAGGAGTTATGCTACCCCCAAACTTCCAAGTGGAAACACTTGTGGCTAAAGAAGAAGAGACTGAGACTGCCAAATTGCAGAAGATGATTCAAGATATGTAAAACCAAATTATCCAACTTATGAAGGACAAGGAAAAACCCACACAATAATTCACGATGGAGAACATCTGTCCTTTTCTTTTTGATAGGAGTCTTCATATGCCACCTTTTCCCAAAGGTGTGGAACTCCCTAAGTATGATAAATATCTGGGTACCACTAATCCTCAGAATCATCTGAGAGAATTTGGGGCCCTATCTATGGAGTTCATTCATGATGAAACCTATTTGATCCATCTCTTTCCCTGAAGTTTGGGTGGACCTTCCATGGAGTGGTTTTCTCGACTACCCATCGGCATCAAGACTTTTGATGAGATTCCAAATCTCTTTATACAACATTATTCTCACAACATACAACATCCCGTCAAAATTAGAGACCTTTGCAATCTCAAGCAAAGACAAGGGGAGCCATTCCTGACATTTCTCCAGAGATGGAGACAACTTTGCACTAAGTACCCTCATAAAATAATTGAATCTGAGAAACTCAATATCTTCTTGGACAATCTCACTCCTAATTTTGGGTATCAAGTATAGCTTCAAGGTCCCCTTAATTTTGATAGCATGATTAAGCAAGCTGTGAGGATAGAGGCATTTATGGTTAATAAAGGTGAATTGACTTTGTACAAAGACAACAAACAAGGTTCATCCTCTTCCAACAAAGATAAAGGGAAGTTTGTCAACAAGAATAGGGGCATTGTGAATGATGGAGTGATTGATAAGGTGACCTCGGCTCCTTCAAAACCATTTTTCAATATCACTTCTAGTATACAAGCAATTAAAACTGCTGAAAAGGCTACAACAAACACTCAACCACCTTCTAGATTCTCTGGCAACAAACCTTGGGCCCCTCGACCCAAGCGTGAATTTACTTCCTTGGGAGAACCGCTTGATGTGGTTTTCAAGACTTTGGTGCAAAATCAAATTCTCACTCCTTTGGACAAACATCTATATGATCTGCAACCACGACCCCATTGGTGGAACGACAATGCATACTGTGACTATCACCAAAACAAGGGTCATAAGACTACTAGTTGTCTTCAGTTGTGCCATAAGGTCCAAGTTATGATTTATAATCAGGTTATTGTTGTGGAAAATCATAATAATAATTTGGATTACTAGGCATTTAAAGATCCCTTTCCTCATCATGAGAAAGGTGAGTCTTCCAATACTAAGAACAACAGTGCCAAGGTTAACTATGCACATACCACTTATGACAATGTCATCAACATGATTGAACCTATTGAAGTGGAGTATTGTGATGTGATTACTACCAAGGGGAGTGGGGATACTCCCAAGCCTAAGACCCCATTTGTCTTGAGAGGCCTTGGTTCTTGATCGTCTGAATTTGAAACATCTCAGGATTGTGCAAATGTTGTTACCAGATCCTGCGCTATGATCACTCTCAAGGGTCCTGACCCTCCTGCTCCTACATCCGCACCGAAAAAAACCATAGATAAAGATATTTTTGGCCCCACCAACAAGACCACAAAAGTGGTCCCCACACCTCCTACTGCTAGTTATAGCATTCTAGACTAGTTGCAAAGAGCCAACACTCAAATAACCATCTTTGAGCTATTGAAAATCTTGCCTGCTCACAGGTAGATTCTGGACAAACCCCTCACAGAGGCTAACATCCCCAAAGACATCAATCTTGATCAATTTCAATCCATGGTGGGTCATTTGACTTCACTGCATTATCTATCTTTCTTAGAAGAAGATGACCATTCAATTAGTCACTCGCATAACACTCCTTTGCATATAGAGGTCATGATTGGTAAAATACTAGTCCGTCACGTCCTTATTGATAATGGTGCTAGCCTCAATATTTTCTCTACTCACTTTATCACTCAGCTAGGTTATGATGAAGATCACATAGATTCCCATAGGAGAATTACTATCAAGGTGTATGATGAAGAAGAGAGAAAGTCTAAAGGTTTAGTCGTGCTACCCATTCGGGTTGGACCGGTTGAAAGAGATGTCACATGTTAGGTGTTGGACCTTCCTCTTTCTTATAACATCCTATTAGGAAGACCATGGATACATGAAATGCAAGTGGTTCCCTCTACGTATCATCAGTGCATCAAGTTTCCTTTTCATGGTGCAGAAGTGACAGTTCCTACTAATATGGGCTCTTCTTGTAATGCACTCACATAGTTAGTTGATAGTCTTGTTCCTACTAACAGAGAATACACAGAATTCTGTTATGCCAAGCTTAGAGATATGGAACAGACTTTGAAAATCAAAGACATATGCATGGGGGGGTATCAAATAGAACCAGTGCTATAGTTAGCAGCTCTACCTCTGTCTCCTCGTTCTTACGAGAGACCTTCTGAGAAGCATAAATCTTCTACTGCTCCTCCTAAAATAGTTTATGATGGTGTCTTTGTGCGGGCTTCAACACCATTAGAAGATGAAGATGAGGAAAGAGCTATTAAAGCTTGGATTTACAAAGGAAAGAACATATTTGAATAGACTACCCCAGTTCATGAACTAGATCCGAATAGTAAAGGTCTTAAAATCATGAAACACTTTGGATACAAAGGGAGTGGCCCAATAGGGGTGAATGGTAATGGGTTAGTTGAACCTATTAAAGCTACAGGTCAAAAGATGAAAGACACAACTGGTTTTGGTTTCAAGAAGATCCCATTCCATCTAGGGATCAACAAATTTGTGCCAAAACTAGATCCTCTGCCAGAACCTGAAGGCACAACTACAGTTGACACCCAAGAAGATAGCTCTGCTAAGGATTGCTTTCCTTATCCTAGTCCTCTAGACTTGGTAGCACTCTTTGCTGAGCTAGATGATGTCATGATACATGATAGTACAAAAAAGGATAGCAATGACTCCAATGTCACTATTCCAGTCACCACTCTGACATACGAACAATGGAAAGTGTCACAAGATCCTAGTTTCCAAGGTGAATGATACATACCACCATAGTTCCAAGAGCAGTTTGCAAAAGACCATGCTAGTGTCATAAGAACTCCCAAAGCTTCATGGTGCAAACATCCTAGTCATAGTTTGGACACAGACTCCCATGAATATGAGTTTGACAGTCTTTCAGAAGGATCCTATGAAAAGCTTCTTGACATAGGTGAAGAGTCTAGTGAAAGGTCTAATGAGTCCGAGTCTGTAAATGTTAATGTGTCTTCTAGTACGGTCGCTAGGAGTCAAATAGATTCAAATACACCTTTGGATGAGATTTCTCTAGGTCTCAGATTACTATTCAGCACTTTCAATGACTATATCATGAATGCACTTGAACCTGTCAGTTCTCTCTCACTCCAACAGCCTGAGCTAATAGACTAGAATTCCCCTTCCTCATCTAATGAAGTCCTCACATTCTAGAACAACTATGCTCTAGCCTGTTAGCTTCACACTGTTGAACCTGTAACATCCTCCACTAGTGAAGAAAGTATCAACATGACCGAGGCTAATATCAAGTATCTTAGTCATAAAATCAAAAGAAGAAAAAATAGGCGCTCTGATGGTGAAAACCACATTGTGGCAGTGTCAGAGCCAAAAAAAGTAAAAAGAATAGACGTATCCGAAGGTGAAAACCTATCTGAGGTGCTTGAGGATGCGATAATTGATACACTTCCAAGTCATTTCTAGGAATGCTCATCAGTGCTAATTGAGCCAACTCAGCCAATAAATCTTGGTACAAAAGAACATCAACACATTATTCATGTGGCTAAATCATTGTCTACAAAAGAAGTCAAGGAATTCATAGATTTATTCAAGGAGAAAAAGATAAAATTTGCATGGACATACTCTGACATGCCTGGTGTAGGTCCTGATCTTATCATGCATCACTTGTTAATAGCTCCTAGAGTAAAACCAGTCAAGCAAAAACTTAGAAAGATGCATCCACATGTGGCTCTACTTGTCAAGGCAGAGTTGGAGAAACTTCTAAAAGCTGGGTTGATCAGAGCAATTGATTATGTAGAATGGATCTCCAACATAGTTCCAGTGTTGAAGCATGACAAATCTACCAAAGTCTGCATAGACTTTAGGGACTTAAATACGACATGTCCAAAAGATGATTTTCCACTACCCAACATTTATATGATTGTGGATATGATAGTAAGACACAAAATGTACTCCCTAATGGACGGATTCTCTGGCTACAACCAAATCAAAATTGTGCTAGAGGACCAAGAAAAGACTACTTTCACTTGTGCATGGGGCACTTTCTACTGGAATGTTATGCCTTTTAGTCTTAAGAATTTTGGAGCCACGTATCAGAGAGCAGTCACTACCATATTTCATGACATGATGCACAAAACAATGGAGGACTATGTTGATGACACCCTTGCTAAAAGCATGGATAGGAAAGAACATCTCACTGATCTAGGCCCTATACTGGATCGTATGGAAAAATTTAGACTACATCTTAATCCTAAGAAATGTGCATTTGGAGTAATTTCAGGAAAATTGCTGGGTTATATCATCTCCGCAAAAGGAATTGAGGTGGATCCTGCAAAGGTGCAAGCTATCATGGAAATGCCTCCACCTCTCAATATTAGACAATTAGAGGGCTTCAAGGTTGGCTTTAGTCTATCCATTGCTTTAGCTCATAGCTAGCTGACAAGTCATAACCATTTACTAAAACTCTACATAAAGGTGTGACCTATGAATGGAATAAAGAATGTGATCAAGGTTTTCAACAAATCAAATAATATCTTGCCAATCCACCTATATTAATACCTCCTATTCATGGGAAGCCATTAATATTATATATCTCAGCTATAGAAACATATCTGGGTGCTCTATTGGCTCAAGAAGATCAAAACAATAAAGAAAGAGAAATCTATTACATCAGTAGAACATTGGTCTCCTATGAAATGAATTATTCTGTCGTTGAGAAAGCTTTCTTAGTGGTGGTGTTCGCTTCCCAAAAGTTATGACACTACATGCTTGCTCACACCATAAGGCTCATTGAAAAAATTGATCCATTAAAGTACTTACTTAGTAAAGCTACCCTCACAGGTAGACTAGCTAAATGGGTCATGCTCCTTAGTGAATTTGATATTGAATATGTCGAGAGAAAAGCTATCAGAGGGAAAGAAATTGTAGATCAGTTGGCTGAGGCACCTATTATAGACCATCAACCATTAAGGATCGATTTCCCAGATGAGTCCATCATGCTTCTCACACATGAATCATGGACCATGTTCTTTGATGGATCATTCACCTAGTAGGGGTCAGGTGCCAGAATCTTGTTCATTACACCTCAGCGGTATTCATTATGAAAGGCTTACAAAATGATGTTTCCCTGCACCAATAACATTGCTAAGTATGAAGCTTTGATTAAAGGATTAAAGATCACTATTGAATGGTGTGTCAATGAGCTAAAGGTCTTTGGGGATTCACAGTTGGTTATTAATCAGGTGAATGCCATCTATCAAACAAAAGACAAAAAATTGGTGCCTTATAAAGAGATGGTTGATGATCTTAAGAAATGATTTGCACATGTTACTTTCCAAAAAATTCCAAGGGAAGATAATAAAGCAGCCAATGCCATGGCTACTCTGGCTTCAATGTTACAAATGCCAGAAAATGACTTCAGACATGAATTCCTAGTGGAGACGTTATGCCACCCTGCCTATAATTCCCCTGAATCCCAGATGATCTGTTCAGTCATTGGACATGACTCATCCTGCTACCATCATATTTACTCCTATCATCATGACTAGATTATTCCTAACACTTACAATCAAAATGAGAAATTTCACTTAATCCGTAGTGCTTCACAGTTTGTCATTGTAGCTAACGACTTATATAGACAAGGTCTAGATGGTACCCTCCTTAGGTGTTTAGAACCTGATGAGTCTAAGCGTGTGTTAGTAGAGGTGCCTGAAGGCATCTACGGATCTCACTCAAATGATTTTACACTAGCTTGTAAACTTATTAGAGCTGGTTACTATTGGCCGGATATGGAGAAAGAAGCTATACAATTTGCTAAATCTTGTAAACAGTGCCAACTTCATGGAAACCTGATTCATGCTCTGCCAAGGAACTCATTCCTTTTGTTAGCTTTTGGTCATTTCAATAGTGGGCTTTTGAATTGGTGGGTTAGATACATCCATCTTCTTCAAGAGGAAATAAATACATCATCACTGCTACAGATTATTTTACCAAGTGGGTCGAGGCAGTGCCTCTCATTATAGTTGATGGCAAGTATGTGGCTATGTTTATATTGAACTACATCATCTGCAAATATGGTGTACCCTCATCAATAATCACTAAAAATGGGGGGCAATTCAAGAACAAGGATCTAATAGATTTATGCACTAAGTTCAGAATCATTCAGCACTGGTCCTCTATCTATCATCCCCAGGGTAATGGATAGGTGGAAGCTTCAAATAAGACTATTCTCAAAATCTTACATTGCACAGTACACAAATCTAGATGAGACTGGCATCTCCAGATTAATCCTGCTTTATGGGCTTACCGTACAAGTATATGAACACCAACAGTGGCCATGCTCTTTGCTCTAGTTTATGGTGCAGATGCAGTGCTTCCTATTGAGGTTGAGATTCCTACCTTACGAGTCTCTCTAAAGGGCCTCATTACTGATGATGATATAAGAATATCTCATCTTCAAGAGCTTGAACTACTGGATGAATGTCAGAAAGTGGCATTTGATCATCTCCGAGCATATCAGAAGAGAATATCTAAAAGCTACAACAAGAAGGTCAGACCAAGGGAATTCCAATTGGGTGATCTCGTCCTGAGAGAGAACCCCAAGAATCAACAATAGGAGGTCCAGAAAGGAAAATTTGAACCAAACTGGCTTGGTCTGTATGTTATCACTGCAGTATTTGGGTTTGGCGCTTACCAACTCTCTACCATAGAGGGTGAACAACTCAAAGAGCCTATCAACACTCTTCATCTAAAGAAGTTCTACAATTGAGATGTCTTTTGAATGCTCATGTACATACTCTATTATGAGAAAATCCTAAAAATTGCAAAATGTCCTGAAAAAATGATCATCTTAGTGAAAACCTGGCAAACATGCACTTTGATGTATCTATTATCCTGGTGAAAATGTGGTAAACAGGCACCTTGATAATACCAAAAAAAATTGAAAAAATGAAAATACAAAAAAAGAGAAAAATGTGCCATTGATGAAAACCTGGTAAACAGGCATCATGGTAGCAAAAAGAGAATTTCTACCAAGATGGTGAAAACCTGGTAAATAGGTGCCTCTTGTTCCACAATTCTCTATCTATCGTGACATCTCTTGGCTTTCTTGCAGTTTTCTTTCTTGCTTTAGTGTGCTTTCCTGCTTTAGTTTTCTTGCTCATGCCTTCGCTTTTAGTCATTTCTGAGATTTTGCTTGACTTCACATGGATTGAAAATGGTCACACTCAGGGGCATCTTCCTAGTCTAGGGGGCATTGTCCTATCTTTTGGAGTCTCTCTCCTCTTCGCATCAGTCACCAGTGGTTCTCACTGAGTTTTCCTACTGATGCCTAGATCTCACATCGATCTTTACGCTTGAGAATATTTCTTGCGTTAGTCACTAATGGTTCTCACTACGTCTGCCTACTGTCACTGTATTACTAAGATTTCTCACATCGACTCGCTATCTGCATATTTTGACATCAATCTATTTATTACTTGGGGGCATGACTCCCCACTTTTCTCACATCTTCGGTTTACACTCGAGTCAGTAATCTTGTCATTTCTAAAGGACAACTCTCTACTGGCACAAACTTGTGTTTCTCAACACCCCAATCAAACAGTGTTTTTCAACACTCTCTTTGGACACATTTGTGTTTTTTAACACACATTAGATATCGCCAACATAAACATCTCTCGATAGGAATCAAACAAAATGCACTCACAAGCACAATGGTGTTTTTCAACGCCCTAAACACATGCACATTTGTAAACTTTGAAACGTGCTGAGCTATGATTGAACCTTTCTTTGAATGCTATCTGTTCTCATGAATTTCATTGATATTTTGTCTACTTCTTGTTGGTGTGGTTTCGATGATCCAACAACATCAAATAAATAGGGTGTATGTGATAAGAGCTTCTGCATTAAGGTGGAAAAGCCTCACATACATTGATCTTGTTTATTTGTACGCCAAGGGGAGGTTGGAACTATCTCCTTGACTGTTATTGCTCTATTTGTTTACTTGTATATTCTTACTATATCAAACTGGAAATAATGTTCAGGTCATCTTGGCTTTTGTGCCCTGGTACTTATGTTTGTTTCCTACATTTTATCTGATGAAATTCATATACACATCCTCATGGTCACAGTGGCACCAACAAGGATTGTATTGACTCTGATGTTCCAAAAATACTCGATGATGATAATTATGCGATGAGTCCAACAACCAAGTCCTAGGGTTGCATTTATCTTAGGCTTGCATTCACATTTTAAGCTTGCATCATGATAGTTTTTATGCTCTCTTCATTGTCTTCTCATTCTTCGAAGGTCCTCATCTTTTGTCCTGGATTCCTCTTGACTGCATAAGCGTTTAGTCCTTTCTTTCGATCTTCATTCATATTCTTTTGGTTAGTATGTGTTGTATATTGTAATATCCTGCATGAGATGATTAGTACCATTGCATTTCCATACATTCATTTGCATTTACATATCCATAAAAATGTGCATCCATTATAATCATAAATCAAATCTTACATAGCATTTATCCATCTAACATCTATCATTGCATACATCAAATAAAAAATGTTCATAAACATTTGCATATTCATCCATGGCATACATTTCTAATCTATACATCTAATCAGATAGGAAACATCTCACAAGACACACAAGTTCAAAGCAATATATAAACAAGTACAATGATGCCAAAACTGAGCTCACATAGATATATATATATAGATCAATCGGTGAAATGTACAAGGGTGCTACTCGAGCACAATATGTCAAAATGGTGGTCCAAAGTATATCAATATATCTCATCTAGCCACTCCCACTTGGAGAAGGTGGAGGTGGTGGCATGGCTTGCTACTAAGGAGGTGCCTATGGTGGTGCCTGTGGAGTGGTCTGTGCTCTAGTATACTTTGAAAATGGTGGAACCTGGTCCGCTGCCTCAGGACCTACGATCGTGTATGTGACATAGTAATAGGCTGATTGAGCAGCTTCATATCTCACATCTATCTGAGCTCTAGCCAATACCTCCTAAAATCCCTAAATCTCTTGGTCTCAGTTGGCCACTCGGGTCTCTAGGATGACCACCTGTGTGCAGAAGTCATCTCGCTCCCTCTGTGTCTGCCTCACTTTCTCCCGGCTCATCCTGAGAGCCTCCTGTAGCTGTGCTACCTGTCCTCCTACTAATGGATTGACTATAATAGTATCAGCTATAATGGTGTCCTCCCCCTACTCAATAGACCTCTCCTGAGTACCACTTCTCCCTGCACCTGCATCCAATCCCATAGGTCTAGAAGGAATGTGAATCTGCGAAGTCCTCAGCTATAGTCTCTGCTGAGGTGGTACCTACTATGGAGGCGACTGCTGTGCTTGTTGCAGTGGTAGTTTCTGTGCCTGCTACTATAGTGGTGGCTGTACCACCTTATATACATGTGGGCCCATGCCCACAGGATCTATCAATCTAGGGAATGGGTGCACTAAAATATGATCCTTGTATGTAGGTGTCATCCCTACATTCGTCACCCCTACTAAGTAATCCCACCTGGCTGGTGGTACCTGAGCATCTATAATGCTCCTGCCTTGATCTAGCTACCCATGCTAGCCCTTCTTCATCTCATCAAAGAATCAAGCATATGTACAGTACTCCTGAGAGGCATCCTGGGGTCTCCCAAACTTTCGTAAGACTCATGTCAATAGGAAGCACTCTATAACACTAATGGTGCGCTCGATCAAAGGACACGAGAAGAACATATGTGGAAACTCATGCCGTGCATCATCCCAAACCTCGGTGGCTATCCATGGCTGCCATATAAATGCTGCCATGTCATCTAGCTGAGCTCACCACTGATCCATCTTACCTAGTGCTGGCTGAGTCATGGGACCTGCATACCTGTAAATATACAGCTCTAAGGGCTGCCGAGTATCATGAAAAATTGGATGACATATGGGAAGGTGCTCCCAGGCCTAGATCTATAGGATGATGACTCCTGCCACCATAGTCTATGCACCTTGATACACTATCTCATGCATCTCATGATATGTCTATGCAAGCATATGCTATCCCCATTCGAATCTCACTACCAGACTAGCTAGCATCCGCTGTAGCATAACCCCCCAGCCGCACTCCAACCCATGCTGACCTTGATCAAGTACCAGGTAGAAACTCAAGAGCAGCGCCAAGACAATGGCCAGTGTATGATCTACACCATACCTGCTCGTCAAATCCTCCCAAGAGATAGCTTGACCCATCGCTAGATCATCTTGGAAGATCGCCCTCAGCACCAGTGTACCTATCCTCGACTGGGTATCATACTCCATGTGAGCCCTGTGGAATGGTACTCTTAGGATCTGGTATATGTCCTTAGGAGTGACTATCATCTCTCCCTATGGCAAGTGGAATGTGTTTGTCTTCGAATGGAAATGATCGACAAGGGCACCCAATAGACCATGATTTACCCAAATATCGGGTGCATCACGAAGATACGATAAACCTAGCTTGTCGAGATGGGCACCATCAACATCTGACAATCTCCGTAGTAGCTCACCCATGATAGGATGATGAGACCAGAACACAATATCAGGGAAGTAAACCTACAAAGAAAGTGATGAAATTTTATTAGTATCTCAACATGATGGTTTTTCAAAGCAATGATGACAAATGCAGCTATGGATCTATCCTAAACATAGTTCTGAGGCATTCTAACTGGCTGGCTCTGTGACATCAAGGATGACAACTTTCTAGACTGAGAAGGATTCCCATGTTAGGAAACTCTTTTGCCACACGAGATTTCTACCTTGCGCGAGACAGGATCTCTCTTCGTGCGAGATTCCATCACTAGCAATGAAATCTCATGCGACATCGACGTGCACCTCGCGCAAGCTCGCGGAGGACCCCTGTGTGAGGAAGGCCTAACTCGCATGAGGAATCCAATTTATCATGTGAGGGGTGACCTAGGCCAGTGCGAGGGAACTATTTCCTCATGCGAGACTTGATGCGACAAACTTAAAAAGCTTTAAAACATGCTAAAAATGTTCTAGAAGGTGATAAGAATTTGAAATGTAGGTTGGTTTTTCAATTACTTACAGGTGAGTCATACTCCGGTGGCTAGTCATGTCATTAGGAGTGCTCGAACCGATGTGAACACATGGGAATGCTATCAATTTCAGCTGGAGCTCTTGCCATCGCTAAAGTTAAAAAGTGAATAATCATTTGAAAATGACCCCTTCGGGCCTTATATAGCTTTTGACCTAATTTTCAAAAGTGCTCCATTTTTCGTGAAAATTACACCCTTGGCTAAATCAACCGTTCTGAATCCATTTTTGTGATCAAAATAAAAATCTGACACTCCTAAGTAGCTTGAAATTGCATTTTAAAATTTTGGGACCGGCGTGCTCCGACACTTGTGCACTCAACTTTCTGACATCACTTTCTTGTCAGAATCATCTCTTGTCATCATTTTCTCAGCTTCTGCAATCTTTTCATCAAAGTTAACTCTAGTCAATTCTAGTCAAACTTGGTCAACTATGGTCAAACCTAATCAACAGGACCTCCTGATCACTCTAAATCGATTCTGCCTTCTCTTGATCTATCTCTAAATTTCTCTAGATCTTCGATCTTGCTTCTATCTGCAATCTTTTGCTGTCACTCATCTTTCTGTTGTGTCATCTTTCGATTTCTCTCCTGAGGGGGTAGGACAATTACATCATTGAATATTTTTGCATCATTCTCAAATCAATTTGATTTGAATCAAAAGTCCTCATTGCTAGGGGTATCTCATCACTTGGGGCATATTCAATTTTTCGTACCCGATGGTCAAAATTGGATATTCCATGATCTTGAATCTCCAGGGGCATCGTGATGCCTTGCATCTTGTCATCTTGTCATATATCTTCCTAGGTATCTGAGAAATCTAACTCAGATCCTCAAGGATCAAGCTTCATTCTGGAGATGATTCTTGAAATCTCATTGGGTATTGGGGCAATCTAACCCTAATTCATAAAAGTCATGCTTTGTTCTGAAGATGGCTCTCAAAATCTCTTTTTGACCGTTATCTGGGCAACCTAACCTAGATCTCGGAGGGCTAACTTTCATATTGGGGCAATCTAACCCTGATTCTGGAGATAGTCCTAAATCTTCATAAGCTAACAGTGAACATTGGGGCAATCTAACCCTAATTTTGATTTTCTCTCAATTGGTATTTGGACCGTTGTCTTCACAATATAACTTAGACTTTGGAGAATCATGCTTTGTTCTAAAGATGGTTCTGATTCTTGATCTGATCGGTGTCTTGGCAACCTAACCTAGACTTTTGAAATCTTCATCTACCACATCAGACTATTCTTTGAATCAATGCGCTGATCGCACATCAATTCAAAGAGGGGTAAAATGTAACACCCCAAAATTGGTGCCTTACAATTCTAATCAATTTTGGTGTATTTTCTCATCATTGAAGTCCTATTGTACTAGGCAAATTCTTCTTCCTAATTGACTTTAATTGACTTAGTCTCAAATGCAGAAAACTTGAATTTGCATAAATCTCACACTATATTTAATTCCTAAATTTTTAGAGTTTATTAGCTAAAAAATCCCTATGATTAATTAATTTAATTCTAAAGTCCTAAGTGCTTTTAAATTAAATTAATTCCACCCCCTTTAGCTAATACACATCAAAAGGAATTAAATAGTTATTTAGTTATTTGAATGGATTATCCCAAAAAGAATTCTATAATTACATGTGAAAAGTCACTCATGTGGCAATAATTCCTTCATTTAATTATATAAATCTTTCAATTTTGTCTCACCTTCCTCCATGGAGATGAAGAGTCAGCCATTTCTTTCCAAGAAACTCTTCATCCTCTTTCCAGGTTCTTCTATATTATGGACTTCCTTTTCTTCATTTGGGGAGAGCAATTTGAGAGTATCTAAACTATAGCAAAATATTGTCTTAATTCTTTCATGTTTTCAATCATTTTGTTGCATAATTTAGCTTAATTTAATTTATATTAATAGTATTTTGCATCTTAAATTAGTTTTCTTATACATCAAATAGCTTAATTCTATCATCTTTCCAAGTTCTTAGCTTAAAATATGCACTTTCATTCTTAGATTGTAATGACATTTCTCACATAGAATAGTTTCAATTTCAGTTTTTATAATGGTTTAAAATCCTCCATTTTAGCAATGGTCATGGTTGTTGGCTCTCATTCTGAGAGTAATTGAAAAACCCCAACTAAATAGGAGGCAACAGGTCGATGCAATCAAATTTGTGGAATGGACAATTCATGTTCATTTTCGCAATTCGATGATTGAGCAATGACTATGTTGTGTTTGTGCCTGATTTAGAGGTCACATTCAGACACATACACCTAGAGCCCTAATATCACAAGTAAGTAAGAATGAAACATTGATTTTAGATGGTGGTTGTTCACATCACATGACTGGTGAGACTTAAGTTTATTTCCTTGGAAAATCATGATGGAGGTTATGTTAGATTTGGTAATGATGCTCTATATCCTGTGAAAGTAAAATATTCTATAATTCTACTAAATAACACAAGGTATGATGATGTTTATTGGGTTGAAGGATTAAAGTATAATCTATTGAGTGTTGCGCAACTAAAAAATATAGGTCACCGAATGAAATCTCAATATGGAAGGGTGAAAGTATTTGATGAGAAGGATAATCTGATTGCTACTAGAAAAAAATCTAAAGGTAATTTGTTTTATCTTGATACTTCTATGAAGAGTTGCATGTTTGCTAAAGCTGAAGATGGTTGGTTATGGCACAAAAGGATTTGTAATTTTAATTTTGAAAACTTAATCAAATTGAGTAAGAAGAATAGAGCAAGAGGACTACTGATATTTAAAAAAACCAAGAATGTTATGTGCAAAGAATGTCAGATGGGTAAGATGACTAAATATAGTTTTGCAAGCAAGACTTATGTTACACAAGGAATTTTAGATTTGGTACATACTGATTTATGTGGACCCATGAGGACTCAAAGTTATCATGGAGACAAATATTTTATTTTATTTGTGGATGATTATTCTAGAATGATGTCTATAATGTTTTAAAAGAAAAATCTGATGCATTTCAAATGTTTAAGAGGTATAAGGCCCGAGTTGAAAAAGAAACTGGAAGACAGTTGAAATGTTTGAGATATGACAAAGGAGGTATAATAGACATTTGTCAGCACTGAGGACACCATAGGAGAATGGGATTGCCGAGAGAGGAAACAAATCTATTTTTTATTGTGCTAGGACACTTATGATTGAAAAAGGAGTTTCATAGAAATTTTTGAGAGAAGCTGTGAGTACTGTTGTTTATACATTGAGCTAAGTACAAATGAAGAAAGATACCAAGAAGACACCATTTTTTTTGGTTGGTAAGGGTTTTATATATATATATATATATGAAATAAATAAAATTATATTTTTTCAGCATCCAACTACACATAACTTCTATCAACAATATCGGGCATTTACCCATCGATTCAACGACAACAACTCTACATCTATCTATGATTTGACTAACTATAACCATGTTTCCAGTCACATAGGGTATGAACATTAATTACATTTTCAAAAAAGACCCAAAAAAGGGCATCTACTGAAGGCTTCACCTTTGTTCATTTCCCATTCTTCTGCCTTTAATGCTTGACTAGGTTGACAGAAAAACACTAATTCATTTGTCCTTCATCCCAGTAGATAGTTGCAAAAAAGCCAAAATTTGGAGCACTATTCCCTGATTATTCCACCATCACTGTAATTCGTCGACCTCCTCTCTTATTTCATTATTTACGGGGCATGTTCTGATTGAAGACACCTGCAATGATCCTTGCTCTAGCATTGTGTAGCTACAATTCCACAGTTACTCTCTGCCACCCCTCCATTGCTCTGCTGAACATTAGTGGTTTATCAGCATCGGGTCTCTACCTCAAGAATTGGATGAGCCCATATCTTCTACCATCTTTGTCATCCTCAAAACACTCTGAAATGTCAGATCCAATCTCTAGAATAGCCCATTCTAGGATGGAATCCAACTACTTTATAACTTCTCCCTCAAAAAGAGCATTGGTTATCCTGCCAACTTCCTCCACACTTCGATTTATCTCTAGACCCCAGGATATAAAAACTGAAATGCAATCCAAATTCATGCGTCGCTTGATCTTCCTTTCTTGAAATTGTTCCCCTATCACAACAATTACTGCATTCACCATTTCATCTATTTTTATCTTGAGTAAGCCCTAAATTCACCATTTCATTTGTTTCTATGAGTCGATGCTGAAATTTGCCTCCATATTTCACACTTGTGAATTTTCCACACTCGGCAGCAACTTCAAGCTTCTCACTATCTTAATAGTAAGTATTTTGTTCCTTGGCTTTATCAAATTTAAACATTCTACATTACTTGTTACTTAATCCATCCATTTCATCAGATTTAAACTTTTATTAGAAATCTGTCGGCAATCATTAAGACATCACTTTGATTTGTCCCATCCAAAGCCCTCGATCAGTCCTTTTAGCTTTATGACATCATTCAATCTTCATTCTGTTCTTTCACTGGTAGTTGAGAAGTGTGAAATTCAGGCTTATTTCTCCACATATGAGTTACTACTCCCAACATATTTAATCCTCATTAAGATTAATCTTACTCATATCCTCCCAAGAAATGTCGTGTATTAAATTAAAAGTGCATGCCCAATTTGCCAACTTGTCTTCTTCATGATTATCTTCTCTCAATGTGTGAGTTATTTTGAAATCATTATATTGATTTAACACTTGAAATACTTCCCTTAAAATTTTATAAATTCACCAAGTGTGGGAATTATTCCTTTTTATTGCATCAATTACAATCTTTGAGTCACCTTCTAAATGCACATTTTGTAAACCAATTCTCTTTCCAAGCTTAACCGCCAGGAGAGCTGCTTGTATTTCTACCAATTTATTTGTTCCCTCCTCAAATTTCATTGTAACCATAACTAGAATATTACCTTTTGAGTCCCGAGCTATTACTCCTGCTCCAAAAATCCCTGGGTTTCCCTTTGAGCATCTATCAAACTTGGCTTTGACCCATCCTGAATCTGGAGGGATCCAAACAACATTCTCCCTACAAGTTTTCCTTACTGACATTATATTGCCATCATTCTTAAATCTGATTTTAATTCCTAGCCAAGACAAATGGACATTTCTGTCCCAAAGGGAGAGATTAATCTAGGGTTTTTATTTCTTACCATTGTGCTCATCACTTCCTCAATTGATCTATCAATCTGTTTCATAATCTATTCATCAGTTTCTGCCACATCCTAGAAAATTAGTTTGTTTCTAGCCTTCCACAACTCCCATATCATAATGGATGGGCCAACTACCCATAATTTGGATAATGTTGATTTCTGCATGTGAATTGGCCAGCACTTGAATAAATCCAAAATAAGATTTGGTAATGGCCCAATCCAATTTAACTTACTTCTAACCATATCCCAGCATTTTTGTGCTACCCTGCATTGAACAAGCAAGTGATCCACATCCTCACAGGCATTATTACACATCAGACATATGCTTGGGCCAATAAATCCATACTTTTTCCTTTGTTCCCCTATTAATATTTTCTTTTGAATGGCCAGCCATGCAAATGCCCCAGCCTTTGGTAGATAGTCTTTATCCCAGCATAATTTATGGGGCCATCCATCTGCTTCCTCATCCCTTTCTAATAAGTTATATTCTAGTTTTGTAGAATACTGCCCACTTTTAGTAGCACACCATATTATTTTATCTTGATCATCATAGAGGGTAATATGTCTTTCCCCTATAATATTCTCCCATTGTTCCTTTTGGGCCTCTTCTAGCCCACAATTATCTGTAGCTTTCTAGCACCATTCCTCACCCATCGCTCCCTCCTTCTTTTCTATATAATCTTAGAATTTATCTCCCCATGTATGTTTTAAATTCCTAATAATATCAATTAAGTTGTTATCATCAGCTATCACTGGCATCCCATTCCAATATTCTTCCCAGAAAGCAACATCTCTACCATTACCAATTTTCCATGTTAGATGATTACACACCACTGGCCTACATTCTAGAATAAAATTCCATATAGCAGACCCCTTTGGAGGATCCATAACTATAAAGATACGTTTGTTGTCTATTGAATCCAAATATTTTATTTTCAATATCCACACCCATAGTTGAGAGGGTTTAGAATAAATTTCCCAAACCAGTTTTTCCCCCAAGGCTTTCTTTATCAGGTGCCACTTTCAAAGACCAGCTCCACCCTTCCTTTTTGAGTTACATTTAGTGTCCCATGCTACTAGAGGAATATTTGTTTCCTCCTGCCCCCCATTCCACAAGAACCTTCTCATTCATTGTTCAATATATTTTAGAACCTTCATAGGGATCTTCAAACAACTCATATAGAATATTGGGATGGCTGAGATGACTGACTACAACATGAGAATGCAACCTGCATAAGTAAGCCACTTCCCTTTCCAACTTTCCATATGTTTCACACAACTATCAATGAGATCTTTCCAAAGATTTTCTTTGGATGATCCTTCAAACAAAAGGATCCCCAAATATTTTCTTGGTAACAGTCCAACCTTCATACCTAAGATTCTACAAATATGCTTCTGGATCGGAGGAGATATATTAAAGAAGAAAATCTCTAATTTTTCCCAGTTGATATTCTCTCCCGAAGCTTTTCTATATACTTCCAAAGATTCTTTTATTGTTCTAGCTTCTCTAGGAGATGCCTCCCCCATCAAATATGTGTCATCCACAAATTGTAGATGTGTGACTAGATCAAGTCCTCTAGCCACCTCAATACCTTTCCAATTCCTAGTGGAGCCTCTTAATTTTATTGACCTCCCTAAAGCTTCAACTAAGATAATAAACAAGAAGGGAGATAGAGGATCACCCTGTTGAATGCCTATATTTGTTTCAAAGAAACCCTACAGACTTCCATTAACCAAAATGGATATCCAAGGAGTAGAAATGCAGCTTGAGACCCAATCACAAAAGCAATTATCAAAACCAAACTTTTTTAAAACATTCAAAAGGAAGCTCCTATTAACTCTATCATAAGATTTCTTTATATCTAATTTAATCATCATTCCAGCCTTTTTGCCTTTTTTTAAAGAGTGAATGGCTTCATGCACAACTACAATACCTTCATAAATAGATCTTCCTGGTGCAAACCCACTTTGCTCCTCCAAAATGACCGTTGGTAGCAACTCCTTCAACCTATTGGCAATTACTTTTGCAATCAATTTATAAACTATGTTACATAAGGCTATTGGATGGAAGTCATCAAAGGAATCCTTTCTTCCTTTCTTTGGAATGAGAGATAAAAAGGTGTTATTGAAATCCTTAAAAACAACTCCTTTAAGTCTTGAGTCTTCTACCACTGCATGCAACTGATTGCTAATAATATGCCAGGCCTTTTAAAAAAACAAGGCTGGAAATCCATCCATTCCCAAGGCCTTATCAATCCCTAGATTAAATAGATCCATCTTAACCTCTTTCACAGAGATGGGTTTCAAAAGTATCTGATTCTGTTCTTCAGAAATGACTGAAGGGATGACATTTAAGAATTTTGGATCCTCATTCATCTCATTGTCCTCTTGATTGAAGATGGAAGAGAAAAAGTGAACAACTTCATCATTGATCTAAGCTTGGTCATTTACCTCATTTCCTTTCTGATCCTTAATGGTGAAAATTTTATTGAGGGATCTCCGGCCTTTAACTGAATTGTGAAAGAATTTAGTGTTTCTGTCCCCTTCTTTTAACCATAGTTCCCTAGATTTTTGCCTCCTGTATATCTCTTCCCTTTCCAAAATTTCATTATACTATTCCTTTAGTTATTTTTCCTATTTAAATAGCTCAATACCCATGCCCCCTTTCATGGTTAATTCATTAACCTTTTCCAATTCCATTTCCAGTCTGAATTTCTCATCAAAAATATTTTTGAACACCTCCCAGTTCCACACTTTGAGACGTTCTTTTAGGAATTGTAACTTCTTAAAAAACTAAAAGGTTATATTACCTGACCTCTTGGGTGCATTGTTCCACCATTTGGCTATAAGATCCATAAATACCTATTTTCTAAGCCACATCTTCTTAACTTGAAAGGGTCCTCTGTCAGGGGTGGCATCATCAGCAATTGTCAAAACAATGGGAAAATGATCAGAACTAGTTATTGATGAAATTTCTGCCTGGCATAACCAATTAGTATTAGCCCATTCACCACCTAGAAAATATCTATCCAGATTTTTTGCTATATTGGAAAACCTCATTCTTCTGTTGGTCCAAGTAAAGACACCATTACTGAACTGCACATCCCAGAGTTCATTAACCATTATAAAGTCGGCAAAATCCTTCTGACTTTGGCTGATCCATCCTTTACCTCCTAATTTCTCCAAAGGAGATGAGATTGAATTAAAGTCCCCTCCCACCAAAAACAATCTATCCTTTATTCAGTTTCATATGTTAGAAAGGGAGTGCCAAAGTTGTTGTTTCAGAACCTGGCCGCAAGGTCCATAGACATTAATAACATAGAACTTCATTCTTAACTGAAAGGAAGTGACCTCCACCATTTTCCAAAAAATCTCTTCTTCCACCAAAGTTACATTCATCACTGACTCCTTCCATAAAATTCCCATTCCACCCAAGGCACCATCAGCCTCTGTGAACAGGCATCCCCATTGACTGAACTTTCTCATAAACTATTGATTTCCTAACCCACTAAGCTTTGTTTCTTGAAATAGCACTAGATCTAGTTGGGTTTGATCAAAACATTTCTTGATCAAATGCTTCTTGTCAGGGGAATTGCAGCCCCTAACATTCCATGAAAGAAACTTCATTGCTTTCGGGAAGAGGGATAACCTCTTCCCCATCTCAGTAGTTTTGCCTGGTCTGCCGCATTACTAGCTATTGCTAATTTAGCCTATGTAGATTTGGGACCTCTTTTCTGTTTGGCTTTAATGTTAGGCTGCTTCACCTATGAGTGGGTTTGATGGATAGTTCATTCTTAAGTTATATACATTTGATCTTGCAACCCCAATTCTTCATGTTTATCCTCCTCCCCTATTGACTCATACTCTGACTCTGAATCCCATCCATTATTAACATTATCATCATTTAATGAAGAATCAAGATTCCTAATTGGGGATATCTTAATGTCTCGGTATTCATCCATGATTTCATTCCTCTTCATTGATGAGCTCTACCTACATACATCATAGGTGTCATTTATAGCCAAGTCAGGTTTACTGCTTCTGTTTTCTTCTGACTCTCTATATCTCCTCGGGGTAGTGAAAATCTCCCCTTGTTATAAAGTGTATGGAACAACATTGGGGTCTTTTTCATTTCTGATCTCTCTGTGTATCTCCCCATTATCTCCCAAAGGGGTATCCTTTACCATTTGAGTGGAATCTGAGCTATGGAAGCTTTCAACCCGAAGAGTTGAATCTACCTTCTTGAGTTCTGTATCCTTTATCATTGCATCCATTTCCTGCTGTAGGGACTCGCCTAATCCTTCCATAGCCCCTCAACCCATAATAATTTCTTCCTCATTTATTATTTCCCATTCAAGGATTTTGGATTTCTCTGCTTCCCTCTCCTTGATCCAATCTAAGTTTTGATTGACCTCCAATCCTTTATTTTTCAGGGAAGTTTCCTTTACTTTAGTGTCATTTGGTTTAATTTTAGTTTCAATCTTTAACCGCCATTCCCCATGTGCTGATCCTAACACTACATATTCTGGGATCTTATAACAGTCCTAGATTTTCACAAGGATTTTGGAATATGTTTGGAAATCATTATCATCCACTACTTCTTTAGAGCTGATAACAGTTCCTATGCAGTTTCCTATGGCTGTTAGGGTTGCATCATCCTTATATTCCCAAGGCAGGTTTGTTAATTTTAACCATATGGCCACTTTTGTTACTTTTTTTGCCTCTGGGTTGAAGTTAGGCTTCCAGTCACAAATATATAGACCTTTGTTGTCTATCATATAAGGCCCCCAATTTAAGACCCATTCCTTATACATTTTGTGGGGCATACAACCATTAAGAATCCATTAGATAGGGTTTTGATTTCAAAATGGTTGCCCCAGTTTGATCTTATCCACCTTTGTATTTTTTCAATGGATGACCATGGCCCCAGCCATTTCATGAAGAAAGCTTTAGCGGTTAATTGATCTACCATGTCTTTCTAATAATAATTTTTAATCAAAAGGGATGAAGCTCTTACCAATCAAAGTTCACCATCCTTGGTCTGCAAGCTCTTGTGATCGATCTGGACCGCATGATTTTTTGAATCCAACTTGTTGTCCTTTGGGCACCAAAACCTCTTTTTAATTTGGTTGAAGCTTAGAGGGTTGAGGTTTTTTCTTTTCTACCAAGTCTACCATGATGTCTCCCTATTGTTATCCCATCTCCCACCATCCCTGTCAAAACCATGCATTTCCCCTCTTTGGTAACTTGGTTTGTTACTGTTTGGACATTGAGCATCTATATTAAGAAATAGCATTTGGTGCCTGCTGTAGGGCCACTTTTCCTTTGTATTATCATTGATCCAGGGAGGTCCCATCCTTCTGCTGATCCCTTGCAAAAGCCTCTAATCCATAGCTGTAAACCCTCATGCCTCGTAAGGTCACCATGGTCACCATCGGCCATTATAGCCGTTAGAGCCTTTGAGCACCATTTTTTTAAATACCAA
Organism: Thuja plicata; assembly: GCA_018584345.1. NCBI lineage: Eukaryota > Viridiplantae > Streptophyta > Pinopsida > Cupressales > Cupressaceae > Thuja > Thuja plicata. The sequence goes on along the minus strand of MU226842.1, from coordinate 446,481 downwards.
CAAGACACCTTATGAAATATGGTATGAACACAAACCTAATGTTAGTTACTTTAAATTTTTTGGGAGCAAATGCTATATTTTGAAATATTCTAGAGAAGGAAAAGTTTGATTCAAAAGGAGAAGAAGGAATATTGTTAGGATATTCTACAAGGAGTAAAGCCTACAAATGTTTGAAAAAGGTTACTAACAAAATGGTGGAAAGTGTAAATGTAAGAGTTGATGAATTTGTAGAAAGGAATGATGAAGATAGTAAGAAGGAACCAAAAGATTATTAGAAGTTTGTATATGTACAACCTGATGCCCCTGATACCTTACTGAGTGAACCTACCAAGGAGGAAAATGAACAAGGAGTTCCTCAACCAAATGTTGATATTGAAGAACCGAGAGCTACTGAGCCTATTTTGGAAAAGTATGTGAGAAGGCACTATTCCTTGTGTAAGATTATTGGAAATAAGGATGCTGGAGTGATGAAAAGAAGTAAGGTAAGAGACAATACATGTTTAATATATTCATTTGAGCCAAATAATGTTAAGGAAGAACTCGATAATGAAGATTGGATGAAAGCAATGAAAGAAGAGTATGATCAAATTGAGAAGAAAAAGACATGGAAATTAGAACCCAGGCCCAAAGAAAATAATGTTACTGGTACTAAATGGATTTTCAAAAACAAACTAAATGAGCATGGATAAGTTATAAAAAATAAAGCTATATTGGTTTGCAAAGGTTATGCACAAGAAGAAGGTATTGACTATGGAGAAAATTTTGCACATGTTTCTAGACTGGAAGGAGTTAGAACACTTCTAGCTTATGCCGCTTACAAAGGATTCAAGGTATATCAGATGGATGCTAAGTCTGCATTTCTTAATGTGATACTTGAAGAAGAAGTATACATTAAGTAACCTGAAGGATTTATTGAGAACACAAACAAGAAAAATTTATGCAAGTTACATAAAGCTTTATATCATTTAAAACAAGCACCCCAAGCATGGTATGAGAGATTGCACTCTTATCTAGTCAAAATATGATTTTAAAGAACAAGTGATAACAGTAATGTTTACTTGAAATGTGATAATGATAATAAAGTTTTGATTGCTGAAATTTTTGTTGATGATATCATTTTTGGAGGAAATGATACTTTATGTAAAGTATTTTCTGATGAAATGAGAAAAGAGTTTGAGATGTCAATGATTGGAGAGATTAAGATATTTCTAGGTCTACAGATACAACAAGTTACTGAAGGAATCTATATTACACAAGTCAAGTATATCAAAGAGATTCTTAAAACTTTTGGCATGGAAGATTACAAGCCTGTTGGAACACCTATGGTTACTGGGTATAAATTATCTAAAGAGGATGAAACACAAGAGGTGGATAATACTCTTTACCGATCCATGATTGGTAAACTACAGTATGTTTTTCACAGCAGACCTGATATAGCAAACGCTGTTGGAATTGTTGCAAGATATTCTTCTAATCCAAAAGAAACACATATGTTTGCAGTGTAAAGAATTTTGTGATATCTGAAAGGCACAAAAGAGTTTGGTTTATTGTACAAAAAGGAAGGTACTTTTGATCTGCAAGTCTACACTAATGTAGATTGGGCTGGAAATGTTGATGGAAAAAAAATTACTAGTGGAGGCACATTCTTTCTAGGTGAAAGATTGTTATAGAAACTTATTTCTATAATGATATGGTAACTTCTTTCTGATAGAAAGTGGAGTATAGTTATGTATTTGAGAGCTCCCATCATCAATTTCTATAACACTGTTATAGTGGTTAATTAATTAATTTTTATTATGTTACCATATCTTAAGAGGAGAAGTTAAATGGGTGACAAATACAGATTAGACAATGATGAAGTAATGATGATATAGTTTTTTTCTACTATATATTTGATGTTATCAAATCAGTACAATTGATTGATCAAGTCAGAAACTGCAAGGAATTAAAGTTATGACTGAAAGAGTTACTTTACCAAGCTAGATAGAGTTAGTCAGTAGAATTTTATGTGAGTCAGTCACAAATTACTGATCACCGAGTAAAAGTCAAGCACCGAGCACTAAAGTTGAGTTAGACACCAAGCACTGAATGAAGTCAGTTAGCGATTTGCAAAGAAAGTTTTACCATGTACATGATATTGATTGTAAATGATGATAAGATCAAATTTAATGCAAAGCAATGATGAGATGGATGAGGAAATGAATTAAATGATGTTTGTTACAAGATCTACAAATGAGAAAATTCAATGAGAAAATCTAAGGCTAAGATCAAGCAGTTAAACTGAATTGTGAGGAGTTCTAAGAAAAGTACAAGTTCTGAGGTAAAAGGGAAATGGTTTACCGAGTTGTGAATATGAAGAAGATGATCAAATCAATGAGCACAAATGAAGGAAAATAAAATCAAGGAGATTAAGAGGAAAAATTATGTCTATATAAAGAATGAAAAATACATAGAGAATAACGATACTACTGGAAAATTGAATAGAGAAGAAGAAGAAGTTGAAGAACAACATTTACTGAGCAGAGCATGAAAGAGAGATTGAAGAATGTATAGTCTTAGAAAGAGATCAATGGAGTATGTGATGTTAGTATTATATTGAGCATAAACGATATGACACAAGCAAAGGTAGTTGCTATATTTACAGATCAAATTTTATTATTGTTGATTAATATTTGTAACAGATAAATATCTTAATCGAGTGGATTTAACAGTCCTATTTGTAAAACCTAGACTCAGGTGACATTCGAAAATAGTGTTTAAAGACCTCTAATAAGGGCACTCCTAACAGGGTGAAGATCTGAATAGATTTGAGGTAAATCCCCTAACAGGGTCACATTTAGAAAATGTGTTTATAATCTTTAACAAGATAAGTTCTTAACCAAGCGTACTTCAGAAGGGTACATTTTTATTCTGGGTTACATTTTGAGAGAGTTTTTTCCCAAATTGGGTTTCCTCATTAAATCTGGTGTCAACATAGTTAAATCTAGTGTCAACTGAGTTAAATATGGAGCTATATGAGTTAATATGATGTTTCTAAGTTTGAATGACTGATTTACATATATGAGATGCATTATTGTTTAATTTATTGAGTTTATTGGTGAATTAGTTATTTACTGTATTCAATATTATCAAGTTTTTTAGAGAGTTTAGTTTTAAGTGTTTAAGTTTTGATTTTTCTGATTCACCCCCCCTCTCAGTGGGACCAACAGTTAGAATAAAAAAAAGGTGATGAGAGCTACAAATGGAACTAATTAGGCATTAGCAGATTCTTGCATAAGCTCATTTTGATAAAGTATTGTAATAGAGAAAAACTTCTAATTGTAAGAGCAGTGTGCTCAGTGTATACCCCTAACAGGGTTTTGTATTCCTTTAATAAGGAAATGTACTAATGTAATATTCAGCTCCTTACAGGGCTAGGTCTCCTAACAAGGATACAATACTTTTAGTGTATATTTGTGGGTATCATCCCCACTAGGGTTTTCCCTTAGCTAGGGTTTCCTCGTGAACAAAATCATGGTGTTATGAGTTGTGTATTTTGTATTTATGTTTTTTTTATTTAAGTAATTATTTGGTTAAGTTGAAAATTGCTAAGTTTATCTTTAAAGTGTTGTAATACTGATTCACCCGCTTCTCAATATTACTTAATCCTAACCAATCTGCCTTTGCTTATCAGCACTTGTGTTGAAGAAAAAAACCTTTGATTTATGCCAATTGACATTCTAACCTAAAGCAGCACTGTATATCTATCAATGGTGGACTTTATCACTTGGGCTTCCTGTCCGGAGGCTTCCCCCATCAAGTAGGTGTCATCAACAAATTGGAGGTGGGATAATGGCTATATACACTCTGCAACATTAATACTTTTCTAAAGACCATTCAACCTTTTTCTAGAAATTAACCTTCCCAACACTTCTACTAGGATAATAAACAAAAAGGGAGTTATTGGGCCCCCTTGTCTTATCCCCCTGGTGGTCTCAAAAAACCTTAAGGACTCACATTCACTAACACTGAGATCCTAGTAGTATTGATGCAACTCCCAACCCATTTAATCCAACCTTCACAAAAGCCAAATTTTTTGAGAACCTTCAACAAAAAATCTCTATGAATGCTATGTCTGATCTACATATAATATTTAATATTAAATTAATATTATGATGTTAGGATCAAATATCCTATTTTATATACCTGAGCACAGAATGGTCGTGGGTCATTTTTACCCACAACTTTATGTTTTAGCATCCAATATCCTAGTTATTTTTTTTATATCTAATCCTTGAAATTCAAATCAACTATCAAGTATGAATTTTATTGCATATTTCTTCATTTTTAATCATTTATTTGCATTTTATTGTTTTTTTTTTTTGGTTTAAATTAGGCTTTTGTTCGAAATTATCTATATTGTTTAAACAGTCTTGATTATATAAATTTGCAACTTGAATCGGGTATGGGAGACAACATCAATAACCCACAACTCATAATCCCACAACCACAAAACCCTTGACCAATATAAAAACTAATTTCTAAAAATTTAAATCAGTTGAGGGGCATTACAAATGTTGATCGTACAATCCCTCGATTAGCATTGATGTTTGACACATTGCAACTAATAATTTCAAAAGTAGAAACCCTCACCACCAAGCATAATTCTACAATTCAAAGGCGAGAAGCCATGAGGGCTCACTATGCATATGAGTTGTCTTAGACGAGGTGAAGGACCTCAAAATATCAAAATCCAACATAGTTACCCTCTTAAATGGTCCCTATATTAGACAACCAGTGGATCCCAACAAATAAAGATTTCCATGAAATGGTGTACATATGATGAGATACGAGATAACTTCTGGGACCATTTGTGGATGGTTTTTGATATACCATACAAAAATAATATAGATGTGCCCTTTTATTTCATCAAAAAACTATGTGATGAGTTTATCTTGTGTAGGCACGTGAACTACTTTACCATGAGATCATTTATGGGCATAAGCGAAGGTATGCCCTAGGATATATATGAGGATAATTAATTAGTACAGGGCCCATATGTTACCACTCCTCACATTTATCACCCTCAAGTAGAGCCTCTAGATATTGCTACAAAGGTCGCCTTGCATACTATTATGACTACTTATGGTTTGAACATACTTTTGGTTACTTAGATTGAAACACATAATAACTGAGAGGGGAGGGGGGAGGGATAAATCAGTGGCCTCAATAATTAATCCAATAATTCAACTAAAACATATATCCAAAATATAATTCCTCTAGTTATCTTCATTCCTACAAGATGTATGCCTTTAAGTAATCTTAACAAATTTATACTGCTCGGTGAATATACTTATTATGTGTTTCTAAGCTTTTATCGAATAGTAGTAAATAAATTTAGTGTTTACCGATCAATCCTATTTTAGTAATGTGTAAAGAAAAACATCAAATAAATGAACCATATATACATTTGACATGTGGAAACCCTGTTAAGGGAAAAACCACTTGGGACCGGTAACCCAAAGTTTTCACTCTTCTAAAGTGAGCTCGGTGAAGAGCCAACCCTGTTAAAGGTTACAAACACGCTGTTAAGTGCGACCTTGTTAGAGGATTTAAAACTAATAGTTTATCACTTGACCTAGCATTCACTATTTTGTCAACATGAAAACCTTTTGATACTCCTTAGGATGTTTCTCAATATAATAAGGATGGTTTAATCCCACTCGATTAAGAGTTTTTCTGAATCAATGGTTAAACTGAAATCATAAATGATCTATTCATTAATACAACTTTACTTTGCATATTTTTAGATCTATTGTAAGTTCATAATACCTCTTCTGATCAATTTTATCTTCAATTCCTTTCCTCCCCTAATTTTTGCTCGGTGAATGCTATTGCTTCTCTATTGCTCGGTATCTACAGAATTCTTGGCTCTGTTCTTCAGCCTGTATGATTAGATCTGCATGAAGAATTATATCTTCACTAGAATTATATTTAACATTTTTTTTGTCATAATGCATTACTTGTCTCTTTATAGACATGATTCCACCATTTGATCTCCTTGTCTTTCTTGTTCTTGGCGTAGATTATTTCTTGATTTGCAAGTCTTTCCATGCATTGCTTTAATCTTTAAATCCTTTCTTTATTTTTATCCCGTGGATTTCTCCTTGACAACTGGGAATAAAACTAGCTTTAAATCTTTAGTTCAACTGATCGATAAAAAATAAAACAATCTATTTTTTAACTCTATCTTTAGCTCCTACAATCTAAGTGTTTTGTCATTTCCTAACTCCAGTTCTGATTGGTGATAAACTCTTAGTTTGCTCGGTCAATGACTCTATTTGTCCTCAGGCATCAATATTGTTTGTCAGTCGATACTGTGAAATGCTCAGGGTTCACTATAGTTATGCTTGAGGTTGTGGTGCTTGGTATACACTGTGACTTCTTGGGGTTCTCTATCCATCAGTGTGCACTATCTGTCGGTGTTTACTATCACTCGATGTACATTGGCTTTTTATGTTTTTTGATAACATAAAATTTATCTTTTTGGTTTCTTGAAGTCTATAAAAATATGTATATGAACAATCATATTATATCAAGTTGACATCAATGAAAATACAATATATTAACTTATTTAATGTCTTGCATTTACTTTCTATAGCTTAGTGATCATCAGCTTAATCATCTTCAAACATTCAATCAGTTATAGTTCATCAATCTCTCCCTTTGGCATTTATGGAAACATACTATCAAATCAATATGAAATATGTAATGAACATGCCATATCATACCAACTTATTGTTCTATAACCAATTTAAATATATGGCTCTTGATAATCTCTTCTAGCTTAGATTTGATTCTTGCAGAGTGCTTTTCTTTTCTTCATTACGTTCAAGGATATATGTAGCAATTCTGCCTCTCCCTTTGATGGATGGTTTTTTCTTTGAATCTTTCTCTCCCTTTGACTATTCCTCTCCCTGATGGATATTTATTTTTTTCTTAGATGATCATGAGAGATATTTCATATGGATATAATCTCTCCCTTTGAAAACAATGACAAACATATAATATCTCTCTCCCTAATATATTCCTTGAATTTCCTCTCCATTAGCAATATAGCTCTTTAGTAGCCACTGATTTCTCTAGTTTTTGGTGTGGATAAGTACCTTTCTATGTACTAATGTATCATTACAGTACATATCTTTTCTTGCATCAACATGATTGATCTTCTGATAATGTATAGGCTGATGCATCCTTCAAGTCATCTTAGTGATTAGTATACATATTCCTCAGGTACTCAAATGTATCTTTTGGCAATGGCTTTGTGAATATGTCTGCTAATTATTCTTTGTATTATACATATTCCAGTATCACCTCTTTCTCTTGTACTTGTTCTCTCAAGTAATGATACTTTATTGCTATGTGCTTTGTTTTAGAATGCATTATAGGGTTCTTTGAGATGTTTATAACACTAGTATTATCACAATAGATAATTACTGGTTCAAGAATTTCTATGTTCATACCTTTCAGTAATTGTTTGATCCATGCAATGTTAGAGAAATTTGCAGAAACAACCACATATTCTTCTTTTGCAGTAGATTGAGATATGCATCCTTGATTTTTACTTATCCATGTGATAAGTCTGTCACCCATAAAGAATGCTCCTCTTGTTGTGATCTTTCTATCATCTATGTTTCCAGCTCAATCAGCATCGGTATAAACTTGTACCTAAAAGTTTCCTTCTTTATTATACCATAAACCATACTCTTCGGTATTCTTCAGATATCTTAGAAATCTTTTGACAATAGTCATGTGTGATTTCTTGGGATTAGCAAATAATCTTGCAACTATACCAACAACATGTGCTATATCTGGTCTAGTATGTACAACATACATTAGTTTTCCAATCATAGATCTGTATAAGGTCTGATTTTTTTTAGTTGATTTGTCTTCCTTTGTCAATTTGCATCCAGTTTCCATACATATTCCAACTAGTTTGGATTCATCCATATTGAAAATATTCAGAGCTTCTTTAATGTATTTAGATTGTATGATGTAGATGTCTACATCCTATTGTAGAATCTGTAGACCAAGAAAAAATTTGATCTCTCCAAACATTGACATCTCAAATTCTTTTCTCATTTCATCAAAAAATGATTTGCATAACATATCATTACCTCTAAATATGATATCATCAACAAATATCTCAGCAATCAAAACTTTATCATCAATATCTCCTTTTAAATATAGATTTCTGTTATCACTTGTTCTGATAAGTCCAATACTAATGAGATAAGAATGTAGTCTTTCATACCATTCTCTTGGTGCTTGTTTCAATCCATACAAGGCTTTGTGAAGTCTACAAACCATTTTTCTCTTGTTAGGATCAACAAACCCTTCAGGTTGTTCAATGTATACCACTTCTTCTAGTATTCCACTTAGGAATGCAAATTTTACATCCATTTGGTATACCTTGAATCCTTTGAAAGAAGCATAAGCACGTAGAATTCTTACTCCTTCTAGCCTAGCAATGGGTGCAAATGTTTCTCCATAGTCAATACCTTCTTCTTGTGCATACCCTTTGCATACTAATCTTGCTTTATTTCTTGTGACTTCTCCATTCTCATTCAGTTTGTTTATGAATATCCATTTGGTACCAATGAAATTTTTGTCACTCAGTCTAGGTAATAATGTCCATGTTTTATTATTCTCTATCTGTTCAATCTCTTCATTCATTGCACTAACCCACTCCTAATTCTCAAGTGCAGTATTAATAGATCTAGGCTCAAAATCACAAATCAAACATCTAGTGTTAAGTGACTTACTTCTTATTCTCATTCCATCTCTTTTGTCTCCTATGATCTGGTCTTGTGGATGGTGTCTTCTAACATACTTGGAAAGTATAGGTTCAAATATCTGTACATCATTTTGATCATAATTTTGACCTTCATTTTGGTCTTCATTATCGCTCGGTTCAGCATTGTGAGCATTTTCCTGATTTTCGGTGTGTGCATCCTGATGCTTGGGTGCATTGTTCTATTGCTCGATAGAGATACATTGTTTCTTGGGAAGAGTGTCAGGTTCTTCAATGTACAAAAATCTATTGTAGTCTTTTGGTTCTTTTATGATTTCCTCATCATTTTTCTCAGCAAATTCATCCACTTTGACATTTGCACTTTCAATGATTTTGTTAGAGGATTTGTTAAGACATTTATAAGATTTTCTTTTGGTAGAATAACCTAGAAATATTCCTTCATAACTTTTGGATTCAAGATTTCCATTTCTATCATCTTTCAATATATAACATTGACTTCCAGAAATTCTAAAGTAACTTACATTTGGTGTGTATCCATACCACAACTCATAAGGTGTGTTATTGGTGTCTTTCTTCAATTGAACTTAGTTTAATGTATAGACACCAGTACTGACAACTTTTCTCCAAAATATTTGTGTGATGCCTTTTTCTATCATTAGCATTTTGGCACAATCAACAATTTATCTATTCCTTCTTTCAACAATCCCATTTTGCAGTGGTGTTCTTAGTGCAGAAACCTGTCTTTGAATTCCATGCTCATTACAAAAGTTAGTGAATTCATCGAAAAAAATTCTCCTCTATCTCATCTTAGACATTTTAGTTCCTTTCCACTTTGTTTTTCAACTATAGATTTATACCATCTAAACATCTTAAATGCTTCAGAATTATCTTTTAAGAACATAACAATCATCATTCTAGAATAATCATCAACAAATAGAATGAAGTATCTATCACCATAATAGCTCTTTGTTCTCATTGATCCACATAAGTTAGTATGGACTAACTCTAGAATAGTATTAGATGTGTAGGTTTTCTCTTGAAACTAGAATTTTTTCATCTTTCCTTTTTGACAATTCTTACACATGACATGGTTGGGTTTTGACATGCTCGGTAAGGCTCTTAGTTTTATTTTCTTTCTTATCCTAACCATGTTGTCAAAATTCACATGACATAATATTTTATGCCACAACTAAATGTCTTCGTTTCTATCCAATAAAAAAGTGGTCTTAATATTATCAAGATAGAATAGGTTACCTTTTGTTTGTTCACCAATATTGATCAACCTTCCTGTTTCATTATAGATCTTTGCCTTTTTGTTCTCAAATGAATTCGGCGGCCTGTATTATTCAGGTGTGAAACACTCAATATATTATAGTTAAGTCCTTTCACCCAATATGCATTTTCACATCTGATTAGATTATTCAACATGATTGTTCCTTTTCCTTCAACTGGACAAGGTGATTCGTTACCCATCCTAACTAATCCACCATTATAATATTCAAAAGTATCAAACTTTTCCTTATCTCCAGTCATGTGGTGAGTACAACCACTATCAATAATCCAGACATCATTTTTACTAACCTTATATATGAGTGCAGTTTCTACATACTGTTCTTCTTCATCTGAATCATCTTTCATAGCAAAAAATACTACCTTGATGGCTTCGTCAGATTTGGTGTCAGTATTCTCATCTTTGTTCTCAACCAGGTAACAAGCCTTCTTGCCTTTGTTCTTGTATTCTCAATTATCTCTTCTGTCAGATTGTCAGTTGCTTCGGTAATCTCTGTCATCACTTCTCTCATAATTTTTTTCATAAGATCTATCATTGTTTCTTTCCTCTTTTTTTTGTTAGGGCATCTAGCAGAAAAGTGAACAATTTATTTTCAATTAAAACATACCAAGGGTAATTTACCTTTGTATCTACCTTTGCCTCTTTGCAATCTTCTGGCCATTAGTTCTTCAATTTCATCAAGTTCTTGTTTATCACTATCACTTTCACTATCATTTCTCATAGTATGTTTATGACTTGATTTACTTATTTTCAGAGAAGATTTGAATGCAGACTCAATAGATGGTAAGACCCTATTGTCATAGTTATTCATCTCAAATGAAATAAGTCTACTAATCAAACTATCAAGAGTAACATTTTTATTTTCTACTGCTCTCATTTCTTGAATTGCAGATACTCTAATATCATAAATAGGTAGTAAGGTTCTTAGAATTTTACTTACCACTGTTTCTTCTTCAAGTACACCTCCTACTCCTTGGATAGCATTAATATCCTTTTTGATTCTGCTGTACTAAGTGATGTTTTCTCCTTCTTTCATTCTTAGGTCATCAAACTTTCCTCTTAGGCTTTCAGCCTTAGCTCTTAGCACATTTTTTTCTCCTACATGTACTAGCTTGAGTTTGTCCCAAATTTTCTTTGCAGTGGTGTATGATTTGACATCTTCAAATTTAGAATCAGATAGTGAAGAAGTAAGTTATATCATCATAGAATTGTGTTCATGTTTCTCTCTCAATTGATCAACTATTGGAGGCCCAATAGGTAACACAAATTCAGTATCCCAATACTGTGTGACATAATTTCCAATACCTGAGAGGTGGAGTCTTATACTTCTTTTCCATGATGCAAAGTTGTCCTTGTTCAACTTAGGCAGATCCCTTTTACTCATCTTGTGATATTTATCTTGAGTCTTGAAAATCTCTTCCATGCACACTAGCTCTGATACCAATTGTTAGAATAACTGGGGGGGGGGGGGGGTTTGAATCAGTGGCCTCAATAATTAATCCAATAATTCAACCAAAAAATATATCCAAAATATAATGCCTCTAGTTATCTTCGGTCCTACAAGATGTATGCCTTTAAGTTATCTTAACAAATTATACTGCTTGGTGAATATACTGATTATCTGTTTCTAAGATTTTACCAAATAATAGTAAATAAACTTATTGTTTACCGATCAATCCTATTTTAGTAATGTGTAAATAAAAACATCAAAGAAATGAACCATATACACATTTGACTCATGAAGTTTTAACGTGAAAGCCCTGTTAAGGGAAAAACCACTTGGGACCGGTAACCCAAAATTTTCACTCTTCTGAAGTGAGCTCGGTGAAGAGCCAACCCTGTTAAAGGTTTCAAATACACTATTAAGTGTGACCTTGTTAGAGGATTTAAAAATCACTTGACCTAGAATTCACTATGCTGTCAACATGAAAACCTTTTGATACTCCTTAGGATGTATCTTAATATAATAAGGATGGTTAAATCCCACTTGGTTAAGAGATTTTCTGAATCAATGGTTAAACTAAAATAGTAAATTATCTGTTCATTAATACAACTTTACTTTGCATATTTTCAGATCTATTGTAATTTCATAATACCTCTTCTGATAAATTTTCTCTTCAATTCCTTTATCCCCTTCTTTCTTCTTGGGGAATGCTGTTTCTTTGCTATTGCTTGGTGTCTATAGAATTCTTGGCTCTGTTCTTCACCCTGTATGATCAGATCTGCATGAAGACTTCTATATTCACCATAATTATATTCAGCATTTTTTTTGTCATAATGAATTACTTGTCTCTTTATAGACATGATTCCACCATTTTATCTCCTTGTCTTTCTTGTTCTTGGCGTAGATTATTTCTTGATCTGCAAGTCTCTCCATGCATTGATTTAATCTTTAAAGCCTTGCTTTAGTTTTATCCCATAGATTTCTCCCTGACAACTAGGAATAAATCTAGCTTTAAATATTTAGTTCAACTGGTCGATAAAAAAAAAATTCAATAAATCTGTTAACTCTATCTTTAGCTCTTGCCAGCTAAGTGTTTTGTCATTTCCTAACTCTAGTTTTGATCGGTGATCAACTCTTAGTTTTCTCGGTCAATGATTCTATTTGTCCTTAGGCATCAATACTATTTGTCAATGTTGTTTGTTCGTCAGTCAATACTATGAACTACTCAGGGTTCACTATAGTTATGTTCATGGTTGTGGTGTTCGGTATACACTATGACTTCTCAGGGTTCTTTGTCCATCAGTGTGCACTATCTATCAGTGTTTATTTTCACTCAGTGTACACTGGATTTTTATGGTTTCAGATAACATAAACTTTATCTTTTTGGTTTTGAAGTTTATGAAAATATGTATATGACCAATTAGATTGTATCAAGTTGACATCAATGAAAATACAATACATTAACTGATTTAATGTCTTGCATTTACTTTTTGTAGCTTGGTGATCATCAACTTAATCATCTTCAAACATTCAATCAGTTATAGTTCATCACAACTGCTCACCAAAAATTTCAAACCATGTGAAGTACATCTTGGAAAGATATTTCAAAGATATTCACCTCTTCAGTCCAAGTCTTTACCAAAATATAACCCACATGGATCAGTCCATTCAACATAAATGATAATGTCTCTTCTCCCTTCAACTCAGTAGGCATGTTTTGTGTGAGGGCCTTTGCTATTTTATCCATGTTATAAAGGTGTGTCTAGAGAATTAATAGCTTAGGAGTGATCAAACTCTTCACCACACCAAATCTTCCCATAACTATCCCTTTCTCTATTTCCAACACACTTATCTTATCCAACAGTCTAGACACTTCCTTGTCTAGCTCTAAAATAGTGTGTGAGGAGGTCTCACAACTAAGTACCATCTTGTCTAGTGTCAACCTGTCATGTGCAATAATGTCCTCAATGTTATGAAGGTGTCTGATAGGATTTATACAATAACTGTATAACCTTCTTCCATGTGCCATACAAGCCTTTGCTTCAGAAATAATATTCCTTAGTATGCCCAAGTCCCATGCAATAGACTTTTATACTTCCTCTAGCTTCTTTGCCAAATAAGTCTGCTCAACTTTGACCTCAAAAATATTCTCTAGAGACATATAGTGACTATCAAAGTCATCTATTACCTTGTTTTATTTCTCTACAATTTATTTTCCTTGGAGAGTAAAAGGTATAGGTAGGAGTTTGTTGATAGTATCAACTGCCCTTTCCAATACCCTTGACTTCTTCTCAGTTTTTTTCTTCGAATTCTCTTTTGCTTTAGAAAATGCTATGTAGGATAGATTCATTAACTCATCTTCATTCATGCTCTCTAGATCACTATTAAATGTTCTTTCTCCACTTTCCAACAATAAGGTTGAAGTAACAGGTGTAATTGTTTCTTGTTTTACTTCAACCTTATTCTCAGGTTCCTTCTCAGCCTCAACAATGCCCAGTTGCTATCCACTTTTAGAGGTCTCTTCCTCAGTTGGTTTCTTTGTATCTTTTCCTTCATTTCTATCAACATTAGGTATAGTATCAGTATTCCCTTCAAAAGGGCCATTATTATCTAGCAAGGTGTCAAAAGTCACAGGCACACCAACAATAAAGAAATCAGGTTGCTTTATTGTACTTACAAACTGACTATCATGTTCTCCATCCTTAGGTGAATCAATGTTGATTACTATAGGCTTGGATGGATCTTCCCTTATAATATTTTTAGGCTTATTAGCCTTAGGTTTAGGAGGTGAAGACTTCTTAGGTTCAGTTTCCATTAGGATCTTGTCAATGGACTTGTGTGTATCCTCAATAACCTCATCATACTTCCTTCCCATTATCTTTATCAATCTTGCTTTAGTTCTTAACAATGGTTTTATTTATTTCAAAATTATTCCATGTTCATCATAAGATGACTGGAATCATGTCCTCAATTAATTTCACTCTAATCTATTCATCCTCAGTTACTAATTGTTTCCTAATCTCCAATTTCTCAAATAGTTCCTTCGGGATAATACCTTCCATTTCAATTAGGTTCTTCTTAAATGCAAACATATGATCTATGAAAAAGTATTCAATCTGAGTCTTATCTTTTTCATCATATCTGTCATAATATTTAGGTAGCTAATTGATTTATCCCTAATCTATGGTTCTCTTTACCAACATCTTTGGATCTAGTTTCCATAGTTGTCTTATCTCTATTTTGTTCTCTTCTACCTTCTTTTCTACAAATCCCTTTTCTTCTTCTTTGTTCTTTTGTACTTTAGTTCTCTCTCTCTTTGGTGGTGAATTCTATTTGGAGGACCTTGTCCTCTTCACAAGGATCTCTATTGCTTCCACTATTTATGATGTCTTCATAGGAAATTATACGACAGTAGGTGGTGGACTAGAAGTCTTCTCAGTTTCTGCAGGTGGAAGAGCTGAAGGGGTAGAGCTCACTAGTATAGATGCACTTTTAGTCATCTTTCTCCTTATTTCCTTCATCTCTTCTTTATTAATACCAACCTTTTCTACTAGATCATCTACAACATGCTTAATTTTCCTTCTCCTAGCTGTTCTTGTCTATTCCTCTCTAATTTTAGAATTTTTTTCATAAGTACCCCATCTCTCTTCTCATGGATCAATCTTTGAAGATAATATATGCTCAACTGGAATTGTTAAGATCTTTGAACTAACCTCATACCCCATAGGGTAACACCATTTTACTCTATGGTCCACTGCCTCAAAGAAAACACAATCTATTTCAAAAATTAAACATATGGTATCCTTGTATTTCTCTACCATTTCCTCCGGTATCCTCTTTCTTTCTTCCATTTGTCTCTCCAAGATTAAATCATATTGAATAATTCTCCATCTACCCAGACACTATTCTATCTCCTATAGTTTTTTGATACTTTTAATCCAATAGGTCCATTTTCTCTCCAAGCTCTTGGGTGCATCCTAGGGAATTTATGCACAATGTGTATATACATATGTAACAACAATGATCCAAATATGAATGCCTTGGATTTGTCTCTCTTAATCTACCTTATATTCTCCATGAATTATTGTGCTAGAACTTCACAAAGGTTATAATTCACTTTCTCCTTCACCATCTTATATGCCATCGTTATAACACCAACAGATACTAAATTTGGTTGGCTTCTATAATGTAGTTTGTATCCCAATATCATAGCAACTAGTCTAACATCTTGCTAGAAGATGTCAGCCACTGTCATTTCTCTCTTATCCCATTTAGAGTGGGTTAGTGTTTCCACTTTTTTCTTGATATTCTTCTCTACTATAGGGATGACTCTAGAGTTATCCAGACCAGTAATTTCATGGATAAGCTCAGTGTAAATCTTTACAGGTTGCTCACCAATCCAAATGAATTGGTTGTGCACTCTACTCAACATGATCTTGAACCATTATTCTTCGTCAAACTCATAAATTTCTACCATTTTTATCACACTGTGATTATCAAGATGAGAGAACTCATCCATCCATTTTCCATCCTCTTTAATCATGTCTTTAATTTCCTTGTAGATCTCAAAGTCTCCTAGAGACTCATACTTGTAGTGGATATATACCCTAATATCCTCGACGTGTAGAAATCCATAGGGCGTTTGAGAAAATATGCCTTCAGGGTCGTCCTCTATTTATTTTCAAGGATTCCTCTTGAATTTGTATTGTGGCCTCTCATTTACATCAAAATCATAGGAGTATCCATATTCAAATGCTCGCAAGTAATCTAAATACCTTTTGTTTGCTGAATCTTTGAATTTGTGCTTCAATCCATCACAAATGCCCTAGCTTCTTTAGTCCTTCTTTCTCTAATCATTTCTCTTATTCAACTCTAATCTTCAAATAGTGATTAGATAAGTTGTTTTGATTACCCTTATACTTTGTTGTGAAAAGAATGACATGTTGGAAACACTGAGAGGGGGGGGGGGGGGGGGGTGGTGAATCAGTGTTTGATTAATTATTCTATTACAACAATTTGAACATAAATAAAATAGATAACATATGAAACATAACACAATAGCACATAACACCAGATATGTTTACAGGGAAACCTTGATCAGAGGAAAACCCTGGTGGGAATCAGTACCCACAAATAATTGTACTAGTATAATGAACCTGTTAAAGTTCCTTTTCCCTGTTAGGAGAAATCTTTACAATGAAAGTACAATGACCCTGTTAGGATTCTTTACAAAAACTATGTTAGGGGTGAGGACTCACTGTCCAAGAGTTCACTACTCAATTAAAGAAGGCTACAACCTCCTGAAGATAGATATGTACTATATCTAAAAATTGAACTGTTGAAGTGACACGGCTGTCAGATCAGTTCCTTTTATGTGCTGATGCTTTGATATCTTAAAAGACTTTATCTCATACTAACTATTTCATACTTCTCTTCATTGTCTCTGCTCTGCATATTCTCTACTCTTACACTTATTACAAGAATGCATATTGAGTATATATACATACTTAATAGACGTGACTGAAAACAAGACCTTAACCGGCCCAAAAACATTATACACAATGCTTCCAAAAAAATTGGCTTAAGCATGTTTACAATAATTTTTAATACATAATTACTAACTTATTACAATAGGTGGATAGCCTTTACAAAACAAAAGATTATACACTAATCCAAAAACCGTGGTTGGCTCCATACTCTATTTTTTGAACTGTTTAGTGCACTTAATCTTTCTGTAACTTCTCTGTACTTTCATTATGTACCATGCATGTATAGGGTAAGCATAAAAACATGTCATAGAGCTTAAGTATGAATGCACATATCTTGATTCATTCTGACACACAGGCATTGGTGCTCTGATCAACTTCATATCTATGTTCTGCTATGGCTTCTATACTTAGCCAATTTTGGCTCTTCAAATTTTGCTGTCAAAACTTTTTATGACTTTGTTGCCATAATGAAAACATAAAATAAGTCATATTCTACCTGAGAGTCAACTTTCCAAAAATCTCCCCCTTTTTCATTAATGGCAACAAAGGAATGTGGCCAAGTTACTCAAACTTTGACTAACACCAAAAAACTGTATATCATCCTCTTTTATTCATACTTCTTTAACATATATATAACATATATCTCATACATGCATACACATACTCCTTATATACATTACTCCTACTTTTTCATTAATGAAAAAGGTGTCAAAATTGTAATTCCTTGAGTACTTACTCAGAATATACATCTAGATAAGCAATCTGAAGAGTCTTGATCTCTTGCTGCCAGAATGCCTTTAGTGCATGAACTTTCTAAAGATGGGCGCATAAGGCATATGTTATCTTCTCCATCTTTGTCAGATCCAAGCAAGGTCCTTGATCATATGTAGTGATGGTTGCATCTATCTATTTTATGTTCTCATTTATAACAACTAGTGAGGGTGCAAGTGCATTTCTTAGTTGAGTCTATCTGGTTCTTATCTTGCTGATCTCCAACTTAGCCTTTTCAATCTTGTCTAAATGCCCTTGATAGATATTATTTCATACATTGATGTCTTGTGAGGATGTTTCAATTGATTTTATTACACTTTCAACCAAGATATCAGCTTCCTCAATCTTCTTGATGTGCTCTAAAGTGAATTTTACTCTGTCCATGCAGTTTGCTATTACTTTTCTACCTTTAGCTACTAGTTCTTTCAAGATTTCTTGACCAATCTTCAATGAGTTCACATCTAAAGAGAAATTCTTTATCAATTCATCTAATCTTTCCTTCTTGTACTTATCTTCTGCAATTTTAGTAGCAGGGTCTACTAAACTTGTGAAATGTGATTTGAAGCTTGTCAAGATGTTGTCAACATCATCATCTGACTGAATCTTAGCAAATTTCTTATCTACTGGCACTAAGTCATTCAAAATTTTCATTATCTCTATAAAGAGAGGGTTTCTCGTGACTTTTTTTCTCTTTGGCTTTCTCCATTGCTAGCACACTGATCTTAATCAAATCTTCTTCTTCCCAAGCATCTAGATTTGCTGAATCAGGGGTCAAACTTGACAACAATGATGGTTTGATGGATGGAGTATGTATTACATTCTGACAAACATCCATGTATTCACTCTACATAGGGATCTCCATAATTGGTGTTTCATTAGTTTGATTGTCTTCCTCATTATTCAAATCTGTTGAATCTTTGTTTGGAACTTCATCTTGTTGTAAGGAAGTGTTATCAGTGCATACCTTCTCTATCTCTTCAGTGTTGACAAATTCTTTTTCAACTTTGTCCATGTCATTGTCAGAAGCAGTCATGGATATATTAACATCATCAATCACAATAGTTTCTTTTGAATCTTTGGCTGTATCAAAAGGTGTTGAAACAGTGGGTGCTGAATCCTGTGGACCTATCATAGGCGCACTTAGAATATTAGATTATTTACTCTATTTAGGAGGGACTGGAGTTACTTTTTCTGTAGGTGCCATTGATGGATACATATTTCTATCCAAAAATACTCGCTCAAATTCTTTCTCAGTCTCTTCACCAACCAGTTCATACTCTTTGTTCATGATATGAAGTATTCTTGTTTTGGTTCTAAGATGAGGTTTTACCAAATCCAACAGTATATATTTCTCATCATGTGAGAAAATAGGGAGAAGACTGTCTTGTGTTTCTTCTCTAATCCTCATATCCTCCTCAATTTCTTTCCTTTTCAATACATTAAGTATGTTCCATACTTTGTCTGGTATGATTGTTTTAAGTTCCAATACTATCCTCTTAAACTTGATCATGTGAGAGATAATCATAGAATGAATTTATGATTTGTCGATCTCTTGGTATTTTTCATAGACATTCTTAATGGATTCTAGTCTTCCTTCATTAACAATTCTATTCTTTAGGACTGTTAGACTAGGTCTAAATCCTACCTTAGGAGGGGCTTGAGTGTTCTTTACCTTGCTCCTTGTTTTCCTTGAGGATGGGTGACTCATGGGAACTTGCTTCATCCTTCTAGTCAACTTACTTGGTACTGATGGTGGAGATGCTTACAAGTCAATAGTAGTTGAGGGCATAGATGTTTCTTCATCTTCTTCTTGGGGATATTATTAGATTTTTCCATTTTCACTTCTGCAGCAGTTTTCTGAAGTTCTTTTTCAATCTTAGCTTCCCTAGCCTTATCTAGGTCTTCTTGAGTGACACCATGAACTCTTAGGATGTTAGATGTAATCCTTGATGCCTTTCTTTTATTGTCTGAACTGTATAAGATAGAATCAACTTGATTTTTCTTTTCTCTATAAGTACCCCATCTAGATTCATTAGGGTCCTTAGGCACAGATAAGAGGACTTGTGCATATCCTTCCAAAACTTGTTCTTCAACTTCATATCCAAGTGGGTGAATCCAATTTTTTCTATGCTCAACTGCCTCCATGCAAGTACAATCAATTTCCACCATGAAGCATATGGTTTCTTTGTATTTCTCAACTATCTTCTCTAATAATTTGAACCTCTTCTACAGTTTGATCATGAATGTTTTTATCTCCATATCCATAGAGTCCTTAGCACTACTCTCTGATGTAGCCATTAGTGCCATGGTAGGTTTACTCCTGTCTAGGTAAGGATTAGCAACTTTACCAACAATGTGAAAGTATAGATAGATGATCAAAGAGCCAAATATGAATATCTTTCTCTTGTCATGCTTGATAGCTCTAATTTTGTCAATCAGATGTGAACACAATATCTCAATAGATTGTACTAAGTATTAGCCTTTACCATCTTTATTGCTACCATGACAATAGCTACATATACACTATTTAGTCTGCTTGCGTGCTGGAACTTATAACCTAGTATTATAGTGACCAATTTGATGTCATTTTCCTTAATGGGATCAACAATCATTCCACACCTATCACTCCTAGATAAGCATGCTTGTTTAACTTACTTCTTAACATCCTTACCAGTGGGAAGAACTGGTCGAGTCTTAGGAATTCCAGCCATATCATGAATTAGGTTTGCAATAATGCAGACATGAACTTGACCAATCCAATATAGGTCATCATGTATCCTGCTCAGTAGGATTTTAACCCATTCTGGCTCATAGAACTCATTTGTGTTCGAATACTCAAAGATAGGGTTGTCAGTGAGATATGTGTATTCATCTTTGAATGAATAGTCTGGTTTCATAATCGAAGCCATAAGAGTAGCTATGCTGTTATCTCGAATAGTTTCCTTCTTGCAATAAATATATGTGTGAATGTCTTCTACATGTACGACTCCTAACAGAGTCTTATAAAATGCTCCTTCAACATCATCTAATATGGACTTGAATGGATGGTTCTTGAACACAAATATTTTCCTTTCAGCAATGTCAAATACAACAGGGGTTTCCATACTTACTTGTTACTTGATTAAATAGGGTTTCATGATAATTTTGAAATGACGCGACTACTAGGGTTCTGTTTCAATCTTTAATTTGTTCAAAAACCAACCAAATTGATAAATTCCAATGATTTTATGCTCAATCCTCTTGTTCTCTATGAACTTTATGATCTCAAATGCAAACAATGAAGATAATCGATTATTTCATCAATTTATATAAAGTTTTCTACATTTAATACTTGTTACTATACGCATTTTCACTGAGAGTTTCAAAATTTGTTCTAAATGAAGTACATGCAATGTGTACATGCATACTACCTTAGTTTTTGATCACATACATGAATCCATAGGCGCATACTCGGAGGTGACTATACCAGCCACGCAAGGGTTTAGTGCTAGAATAGCTCCCCCTAAGACCAAGAAGGTCAACTTAACCAGAAGTAGAGGGTGCATCCACTATGGATGCATCTACTACTTTGTTCTCTTCATTATCCTTCTTTAATTCAACCCAAATTTTATCTAAATCTGCTTTAGCTTGTACAAACTTAACTTCTCTTGATTCTTCAAATAGTGACTTTTTAGGATTCTCTTGTCTTTGTTCTTTTGACCTGCAAAACCTTGAGATGTGTCCAGCTTTGTTACATGAGTGACAAACTATAGGAGTTCTGATCTTATTATTCATCATGCTGCACTGCTTGTCTTTGTGTCCATTTTAATTACATATATGACATGTAATGTTCTGATAGTTTATCTAAGGTCGATTTCTCTGATTGTGTTGATTCAGATTTCTTTGATTCTGTTGTGACTAGATTCTTTGAATTGTTCTGCAATGAATAGCCCTATGACCAAATTTATTATAGGAGTAAAAATAGCCATTGAAAGGTCTTACCTCTTTACAATCTCTTTCCAAGTGTCCATGCTTGTTACAAGCATAATCATTTTTGTTAACTATCTTAAGTTCATCTTTAGGTGGATCTGTTTTAGCCTCTGCAAGATTCTCAGTTTTCTTTGCTTTAGTAGATGTCTCTTGTGTTTTCTCTCTTTCTTGCATTTAATTGAGCTCAATTTGAGCTACACTGTATCCAACACCAGTAGTATCACCTTTTAGCTTCTATGCATAAAGTTGTGATTGAATTAGATCAGAACTTGTGTGTAGTTTATCAATCTTGTATTTTGCTTTTGTTAATTCAGATTCTATCTTTTTCTTGATGTTTTCTAACTCCAAGATTTTCATGTTTGCTTGCATAAGTTCATCATCTAATTGTTTACTCTCTTTGGTCTTTTCTTCAATAGCTATTAGGCTATCTATAAGTTGTACATTTAGATCTTCAATCTTATCTTTTAAAGACATGTTCTCTTCATTCAATTTCTTGACCATTTTTCCCAAATCATTTGTGGAGAAATATTTCAAATCTTTTCTTAATTTCTTGATAAGTATTTGGGAGCCATCAAATTTAAGTTTTAGTTCTTCATTTTATTTTTTAGATCTATCAAGATCCTCAAGGGATACTTCAAGATTCTTTTTCAAATGTTTAGCTTCTGCTGAATCCATGATCTCCTCAATTTGGTAAACTTTCTTTCAGAGGACCAGAGCTATGATACCAATTGTTGGAAACACTGAGAGGGGGGGGGGGGGGAATCAGTGNTGAGAGGGGGGGGGGGGTGAATCAGTGTTTGATTAATTATTCTATTTCATAAATTTGAACATAAATCAAATAGATAACATATGAATCATAAAACAATATCACATAACACCATATATGTTTATGGGGAAACCTTGATCAGAGGAAAACCATATTAGGAGTCTTTACAATAACCTTGGTAGGGGTGAGGACTCACTATGCAAGAGCTCATTGCTCAATTAAAGAAGGCTAGAACCTCCTGAAGATAGATATGTACTATATCTAAAAATTGAACTACTGAAGTGACACGACTGTCTGATCAGCTCCTTTTATGCACTGATGCTTTGATCTCTTAAAAGAATTTATCTCATACTGAATAGTTCATACTACTCTTGATTTTCTCTGCTTTTCATATTCTCTACTCTTACACTTATTACAAGAATGCATATTAAGTATATATACATACTCAATAGACGCGACCAAAAAAAAGACATTAGTCAGCCCAAAAACATTATACACAACACTTCCAAACAAATTGGATTAAGCATTCTTACAATAATGTTTAATACATAATTACTAACTTATTACAATAGGCACATAGCCTTTACAAAACAAAAGATTAAACTCTAATCCAAAAACTGCGGTCAGCTCCATACTCTATTTTCTGAACTGTTTAGTGCACTTAATCTTTCTGTAACTTCTCCATACTGTCATTCTGTACCATGCATGTATATGGTAAGCATAAAAACATGTCATAGAGCTTAAGTATGAATGCGCATATCTTGATTCATTTTGACACATGTGTGTTGGTGCTCTGATCGACTACATATCTCTGTTCTACTCTGTCTTCTACACTTAGCCAATTTTTGCTCTTCAAAGTTTGCTATCAAAACTTTATATGAATTTATTTCCATAATGACAACATAAAATAAGTCATATTCTCCTTGAGAGTCAACTTGCCAACATGACATAGTTCCCAATAAACTCAACTCTACAATGATCCAGTCGATCACCAATATGGCGATCACAAGATATAGTGTGTATAGATCTATGATCTTAGATAGGTGCTTCATATCAATCATAAATACTTTCCATAAGCTTGCAAGAGCTTATTACACATAAACAAGGGCTAGAAGGTTTTATGTGTATTTCTCCAAAGTTCTCCCTAAGGCCATGCTTGTCCATCTAGGTCAATGTAACAACATCAGGTGAAGGTTTAGTAGAAACTACTGAATCTCCTTGAACCTTAGGCACACTCGGCTTCTTCGCTTTCCATACTTTACCATTTTATTTCTAAAATTGATTGTCAAAATCTTCCATGTATTCTGCCATACTTTTTACAACATCACCAACATTTTTCTTTATAATAATAGGTAGTGGTATTCTATTACTTGTAGATCCATTTTACCTACAAAACTTTTCTATATGCTCTTGATAACATTTGTAGCATGTAGGAGATGATATGTTCAGATTAATATGCAACTTGAAATACTTTGCAATGTGCCCAAATTTTTTGCACTTGTAACATGTGATCTTAGCTGTTATTTCTTATCTAATGTAATCTTACTTAGTGTAGGACTGATTAGGCTTCTTGCATTCTATCTTCTTTTGTCCATATTCATAGAAATTGAAACAATAAAAAAAGGGTTTGTAAGGAATTTTACCTCTGCAATCTCTCTTCATGTGACCAAATTTTTTGCATCTAAAGCATCTACCTATGAAAGTTCTGATATGCTTTCTAGGATCTTCTTGTATAGGTCTTTCTTCATCTATATTTTCTTTAGATTTTTCTTCTTGAGATTTAGAACATTCAGCTTCATTGAAGCCAACTCCTGTCATGTCTCCTTTAGGTTTCTATCTCTCTCTCTGTTTATCAATATTGTCTATGCTCATATGAATTTTTTCAATGTGTTTCTTAGCCTCAACAAGTTCTCTATTTATGATTTGATTGTATTTTTCTAATTCACGATTCTTGGTTTTGTAGTCATCAAGTTCAATCTGAATCTTTCCCATTTGAACATTTGCATTCTTTAGGATTTCTTCAATTTTGGTTCTTTCATCTTTTTCTTCCTTAATTTATTTAGCCATCTAAATAGAACTAGTTTCCTATTCCATCTTCAATGCATCTTTTTCTTGTTCAAGCTGTTTGACCTGATTTGATGAATCATTATTTGAATCATCATTTATCTTTTCCATAAGATCTTGTCTTTAATTTCTTGAAATTTCAAGGTGTTCCTTGAGTTTCTTGATGAAACCTTCTTCTCTTCTCAATTTGAATTTGAAATCACCATTTTTAGCTTTATTCTTATCAAGGTCTTCTAGCGCTGCTTCAAAGTTCTCTTCCAAACTATCACAATCCATATTAATCTCCCTTAAGCTGTTAGACTTTCTCTCCAGGGGCCAAAAACTCTGATACCAATTATTAGGATTAAGTAATACTGAGGGGGGGGGAAGTGAATCAGTATTACAACACTTTAAAAATAAACTTAGCAATTTCCAGCTTAAGAAAATAATTACTGAAATGAAAAGAACATAAATACAAAATACACAACTCATAACACCATGATTTTGTTCATGAGGAAACCCTGGTGGGGATGATACCCAAAAATATGCACTAAATTTTTTGTGTTCCTATTAGGAGACCAAGCCCTATTAGGAGCTGAGTATTACATTAGTAAATTTCCCTGTTAAAGGAATACAAAACCCTATTAGGAGTATATACTGAGCACACTGCTCTTACAATCAAAAACTTATCTTTGTTACAATGCTTTATCAAAATGAACTTATACAAGCATCTGATATGCTTACATAGTTCTAGTTATAGCTTGCATCACCTTATGTATGATTCTTACATCACAATGCATCCATTCATCCGATCATACATTATCCCTTTTTCAATTCTCAAAACCTTTCCATATATATACTTTATCTCATACTCAGTCGGCTCCCGAATACATCACAAAATGTGATTAAATCTTATCCAAAAATCAAATACAAAGTAATAGATCATACATTACCAAAACTAGGGTAAGACCCAATCCAAATCCAACTTAGCACATTTGGATTCCACGTTACACTCCTTCAATCATCATGACTATTCAACTACTTTGTCTTGTTGCTACATTGTCTTCACATAACTTCAATCATCCTGTAAATTTCATCTCTGAACTCCAAAACTCAAGCAACATTAAATGAAGATCTTCCATATCCCAAAATACCTTCCTCTAATCTCACATGACATAGTTAATCATATATAGTGCTCGCTACCCAAAATTTTAGTCATGTACTCAGTAAACTATTTTCTGGACTTAGTCATTTTTACAAAACCTTAATACAAAAACTATGTTCCACTCCAAGTGACCACATAACTGTACTATTTCCATAAATGAAAAACCCTATACACTCCTGAATGAGTCACTTTCAAGATTTTAGGAATGAGGGTGGGAAGGTTGCCTCGTAAATATCTTGGCATCCGACTATTTGAAGGTTGGAAGATAAAATGGTTGACGTTAGCGAGAAGGATTCTTATGCTTCAATCTGTGATCTATGCTATCCCAATTTACTCTATGAGCTGTCTCAAACTCCCTAAGAAATTTATTTGATTTTTATAGCAGAGGATGAGGAATTGTTTTTGGAATGGTGCTAATAATGAGGATAAAATACCTTTACTTGCATGAGAGAAAATTTGTAAGGCTAAGGTGTGTGGTGGTGCTAGCATTAAAAATTGGCATGTTATGAATTTGGATTCAGGTGCCAAACTGGTGTAGAGTATCTACTCCAATCCAAATATGTTATGGGTTAAAATTATTAGATCCAAATATTTGGAATATGATGAGCGGGAAAGGATTCTAACAATTAGGGATCCACCAAAGGGCTCTACAATGTGGAATTTTATCATAGATTATAGAAATATTGTTACTAATAAATTGAGTTGGGAGGTTGGGAATGGGAGAAAGGCATCCTTCTAGAAGGATTCTTGGAATGACCACCCCACTCTAAAGGATGAAGTTGAGTATCAGGAATTGATGAATTTGTTTTCAGAGAGTTGGGGGGATAAAGTCTCTAATTAAATGGAGATCAAAAAAATTAGGTGGGCCAACAATGGGGTTGGAAGAATGTTGATCATATGGGGCTAACAAATCAGCAGATGAAATTAATGAATAATTTTTTTTGAAATAGGGAAATAGTGGTGAAAAAAAAGGAAGATAGTATTATCTGTTGTGCTGCTAAGATTGGACAATATTTGGTGAAGTTAGGTTGCCGATTGTTGGATAAATATAATTTTGTTTTGGGATGGCCAACCAAGTTATGTTGGGGGAAGAAATATCTCCCCAAAGAAGGCTCCTTTTCCTGGTTGGCCATCCAAGGGAAAATCCTGATAGGGGAACATAGAAAGAAGTATGGTTTCATCTGGCCCACCATGTGTGTGTTATGTGATAGGGTTGCTAAGGATTTTGATCATTTTATCTTGCAATGTGATTTTGCAAGTGACTGTTGGGAGATGTTGAGGTTTAAGTTAGGATGGTCGTACCCTTGTAGAATAGTGTTCAGGAGGTATTGATGGGATGACCATTGTCTCAGAGAAAATTAGTTTTATCTAAAATATGACAGGTCAACCCTTCAATTGTAATACGGTAGTTATGGAAGGAGCGTAATCAAAGGATTTTTCAAGATAAGGTGGAGCTACTTGATAGGATTAAATCTAGGATTAACAGTTCAATTGAAGAAGTCACGGGGGTAGCTACTGCACACCTTAACCCCTATGTTTCTTACACTTCAGAGGAAAATCTCATCCAAGTTGCATGGCGTAGAATCAAAATTTGATTTGGGAACATTGGGCAGAAGATTGGTCCTATCCATGGTGAAGTAGTGGAGGTTAAGTGGGATAGACCTGAGGATGGTTGGATTAAACTAAATTTTGACGGGGTTTCTCAGGGGAATCCTAGGCCCTTGGGGTTGGGGTGGTTTTTAGAGAATGGTTAGGCAACACTCTGGCCTATGTAGCACAAAAAATGTCTAAAGGCGGAAAATAATATGATAGAAGCTAAGGTAGACCTTTTGGCTCTTCATGTAGGTATATATTTATAGATGCATAAATTACACCTGGAAGGTGATTCCCAAATCATAATTCAGGCTACTCAAAAAGGTGAGTTACAAACTTGGCATCTCCAGAGTTTAAATATCGCTATTAGGGAACTACTATAATCTTTCAAGGAATTTAAAGTTAGCCATGTAATGATAAGTAGTAATGTGGAGGCTGATATTTGATCAAAATGGGCACTTTATTTTCATAATGTGAACAAGATCAGGCTGGAAGATTTGTGGAATGTGGAGGTGGATGCCCTGCATTAAAATTTGATTGAGTAATGATGCCTTGTGATGTGAATTTTTCCTTTTTTAGAAAAAAAATATTTTGAAGTGTCGCCTTATATAATGATGATTTTTGTATGTGAATATTGGGGCATTATGTCAGTAGGGTGTTTACATGTGTGAAAGGTAGAGTCCGTCAGATTTTCATCCCCTTTTTTCTGAATGTGATTTGATGGTTTCTCAGAACTAACTAATTTCTCCCATCATTAGGAGAGGTGGAGAGATGGAAGTTGATAGCTTAAAGGCCAAAATTTTTTAAAGAAGCCATGGTAAGAATTGAAAAAATGCAATTTGGTCTTGGTTTATTTGTAAGATTTGACAGACAAAGAAATGAAGGCTACATTTTCAGTGGACACGAATAAGTAATAAAAGGCTTTCAAAGGCACAATTAGGATGGATAGGATCAGGGGTTTGGTGAAATAAAGGATGAAGAAATAGTCAAAGTCATTTTTGGAGTACTTGGAATGCATTTCATGGAGCAGAATAAGAAATGGAGGGTAAATCTGGATTTTAATTTAATGGTTATCACATGGGGGCTCAAAATAGGGGAAGAAAAAATAACGGTAAAGAGAATTTTAATGAGCTTGTTTGAAGATGATATGATGCTAAGCTTAGAATCCATTCTGGAATGGGCAATCCATGGATTTGGTTTAGACATCTTAGAACTCTTTGAGGATGAAGATGAGGCATAGGTTTTTGGGTTAGTGCCCTTTGTGCAATGGTGGGGAAAAATAGACAAAGGAGATTATAGAGCAAAAATCACCATGGAATGGGAAAAGATGAAATAAGGTTTAATGGATCATGAGAGGAATTCCATGGTTGAGATGAGGGTCTTTAGGGATGTGATTCCATGGAAGAGGCAGACAAGGAATGGCAGGAAAACATCACCATAGTCCTTAATCTAAAGGGAGGTCTGTGAAACATGATTTTTGAAAATTTTCTCACCAAATATATCACTACATAGGTTTTGTGGATGTTGAAGCTTTAGGATTATAGGGAAGGTTTGCCTTTATACATGAGGAAACATTTTGGGGAGGTCAGCAATCAAATTTGAGCATGATGTTACCCACCTCTCGAGAGTTTGCCTATTTGAAAATGGAGGTCGGGGATGACAATGAGGCGACCGACTGTGATCTAGGGCCGATATCCTAAGATGAAATGAGCTTTAGTTTCTGGCATGAAGAGCTTGGGAAGGTGGCCATTGGGGCAGTGTTAATTCTCAATACCTTTATGGCTATGTTTAAAAAACTTAGGCTATATTTCTAATAGGATGATTATGTATATTTTTGTATGGCTAAATACTGGGTGTAATAGTAGATGGTTGAGCTATAGGCTCTCTTAGGCATTTAAGATTACTATGAATTGATCTTGAGGATCTGATTATAATCTTATGTATATTTTTACCTAACTTATTAATAAAATCATATTGTTTACTGATAATATATATATATATATATATATATATATATATAATATTAGTATATATTATTATATAATTTTTTTATATTATTTATACAAACATATTGGGTACCAGATATCTGATATATTTGATTTACTTCTGATATTCGATATTCTTAGGCATTTTCCATGGCCAAGTGTTCTGACCCCTGGACCTACTAAAAAGTCAACCTAGATTTTCACTTTTTTTGGCAAATGAAAAATACATTTTTTTTTCATATCACCACTTTTTGGCCTCTTATGACCTTGCACAAACCCATGTATGTAAGTATGTATGTATGATAATTGTGTTTGTGAATGGAATTTGAGTATGGATATGTCGTAATGTGATATGGAACATGAGGTTATTTGTTGGATCAATGAGGATTTGAGCTCTTGGTTGAAAACCAATGGAGCATCACCATGATCATTGTCGATAAGTAAATTAGGAGAAATTAGTACAATGAGAATTATGATATTTTTTGTTGTGCCATTATGATTTTTGTTTTTGTTGTAATCTTGGGATGGGTGTGGAGCTAGAATAGGGGATCAGATCTCTATTGGTGTCGAGGCACAAAGGGGTCGATGAGAATCCCATGGAAGAGTTTCTTAATACACGTGAAAACATAAATAAGATTAATGGGGTAATAAATGACTATAATAAGATAATGAACATCCTTCATGTGTGTCTTGAGTGTTATCAAAGGATGAGGAAACATTGAGAAGGCAAGGTATTTTAGCTGTACCAAGCCTCTTTTCCTTCACTAAAAGATTTCTTGATGTTGCATGAGTTATTCTTGGGACTATATGATGGCACTTCCACTTCCGAACTCTCCACTCATGTGCCTGTTGGAATAAAGGAAGGGTGTGTACTGAGAGGGGAGGGGTGAATCAGTACCCTTCAATTTTTTTACAAATTAAACCTTAGTACTCATTACTTGTATAACTGACCATTGTATCTTTTCTGCTTCATACATGAAATATCATAGCATAAATGTAAATGTATGTAAACAAACATTGAAATATTCATGAAACTCATTTACCCATGAAAAGTATTTGATCATGCAAAAACCCTTGTTAGAAGGTAAAAAATGTAGTGGGGATGAAACTGACAAAGCTTCACTATCTACAGAATGGAAGGTGCCTGTTAGGGCTACAAGTTGTGATCACTTATGATGATCTTACCCTGTTAGGAGTAACATGTCAAACTTGTTAAGTCTACTTAGTAAAGAGATTTTAGCAACACAATGTATGTGCACTGGTTAACAGATTTACAAAAAGACTGTTAAGTCCACCTCGTGAAAGGATTTTTCTATTTGCTACAATTGTTAGAGAGTAACAAAATATATATGACTTGATTGCTGCAATCTCAAATTTTTGATTGCAGATCCATTAAGTACACAGAATATATATCACTTTATTGTGATGGATAATACCTTTGTTATGCTCGGTAGCCTTGTATGTAGTTATTTACAAACTAAATTCTCCTTTATATGTCCTTATACATGAAACTCTCTATTTGATCCATAGATATCCTTGGCGGCTACTATCATACCATTCTTGATTGATAGTTACATCTATATACAAAAGATTTGACCTAATTAGGTTTCACGCTTTTCTTGAAAAAAATCTAAGATCAAAGGTTTACAACTTGACCTTGATCTCCTAGTTTACATGAATACAATTAGTTAAGTAATTACATCCACAATTAACACTTTTATTGATCCAAAAAAAATGGTTATCCAGCTAAACAAAAATATGTTTTAAAGATTAAAGTGCTTTAGTTGACGTGTAGGTGAGATCCACTTTTTTTGGTGAAATGTTGTCTCTCGGTGTAGAATGGTGCTTGATGATGGCTTTGTATACTGGTTCTTAGTGATGTCACTCAGTTGATATACTACTCAGTGATTGTGCTATCACTCAGTGTTCAAAACATTTTGGTGATCACCGCACTTGGTGAATTCCATCGCTCGGTGATCGTGACAGACCGACCAAAACTGTATGCTTATATACTAATGACAACTTTTGATCCTTTATGGATTATCAATCTCCCCCTTTGAAATTAGTATAAAAAATTATATGTACAGTATATACACCAAGTGTTATACCTTTACAATGACTCCCCTTATGTGCATGCCTTGGTATGTAGATACAATGTATGTACACGTTTCCCCCTTTTTTGAAAGTAATGACAAAGATGTAGAACTTACAGCTTGTAAAAAATGTGTGAATGAGATTGATGAAAATCTGTGATAAGCTTTTCCCATTTCTCCTTCAAGTGTTCTAGGGTCATTTTATCCAAAGTGATTTGAGTGTGCATTTCATATATTCTTTTGGTTATTGACATCTCTGGGGTGGCAATTAGAGTCTTTGCCATAGTCATGTGTGTTAACAAAAATGTGAGATTCGGTAGTAACATGGCCTGTAGCTCAGTTACTTCATCTCTAATTTTTCTTTTTACCTTTTGTATTTGAAGTCTTAACCATTTAGATTCAACAATATTTTCATAATGCAGTTGGAATGCATTTGGCTTGGTTGATAGACTTAGTGCACTAGCTTTTAGATTTTCATCTATTTTAGCTATCTGTTCACTATGCTTGGTAGTGAAGTACTCTAGAGTACACAAATTTTGATCTAAGGTAACTACATATGAAATAACAGGTTCTAATGTAGCTACTAGTTCATAAATTTTCACCTTATTCTCTGCCACTTCTTGGCTGATTTTCTCGGTGAGTTTATATTGACACTTCTCTTCTGCTCGTTCCTCAATAACCTTCTTGGTGTCTACATTCTATGTTGTAATTACCTTAGTTAGAAATGCAAGTTGATCAATAATGGGTGCAGTTTGATCAATCTTGGTGTTAGGCACTACTTGCAATAGAATTTTCTTTGTTGTTTCCATGACTTGTGAATTTTTGTGTTCCTATCTGAGCTTGTCCTGTAGTGATTTTATTTTGCATAGCTCCCCATATCTTGTTAGGGACTCTAGATCAAGTGTTTTTGGATCATAGTCAGTTATGCCCATGATCTCATTGAGTGTGACAAGGGATCTTCTTCTTCTTCTTCTTCTTCTTCTTCTGAATGTTGCTTGAAGTAGGGGAATGAGGTACTATAGCAAGAGCCTTTTGTTGCTTAGTTTCTATCATTGATTGCTTGGGAGGTGTGTTTATTTGGTTAGGGTGCTCGGTCTGTACCCATTGGTTGGTTTTAGATGTCTCTACTTTGACTTTTTCTTGACATGCAACCTTGTTTGCCTCCCCAGTGTTCTCAGTGGGTGCATCATTTGGTTTGTTTTCTCCTCTGGTATTTATCTTCTCCCTGTGTTTATCACCTTTTTCCATTGGTATGTTTTCTCTAGTCTTAGGTGGTGTCTGCTATGATTCAGTCATTATATTGATTTCTTGCATCAAGTAAGGCATATTACCTAGTACAAGTGCCTTTCCAACATCAGTAGTGTCATGTTCATTCATTGGCTTGGTGGCATTAATGACATCTTCTTCAGCCTTTGCATCATCATCAAGATCCCCTTGAGTGATATCTTGTATAGTTATAACTGGTGTTCCCCTAATTGTTTTAATATATTAGGAATATCAACCATGACCTTACTTTCTTCTGTGGTTAATTCAATAGGATGAACATCCTCGGTGTCATTGATGAATATGTGCTTAGGGCTCAGTGTGGCCTCCTTCTCCTTAGTGTGAGAAGTCTCGGTTAGAGCCAATACCTTCTTGGGTGGATTAAAGACTTGAGTTCAAATATTATTTCTCTCTATGTCAATATCTTCTAACTTGATCTGCAGTACTTTGTATCCTCTGGATTTTGCAAAAAATTTATTGGTGTACTCCTTCATGGTTGAGTCAATTTCTTCAACTAAGGAATTGGGCATGGATGTAACTAAGGATCTCTCTAATCTATTTGTCCATGTAGAATGCATATGTCCATCTAGCTGATATCTTGTCCTATAGCTCCTGTAGAATATGATTACCAAATTGTATAGGTACATATTTGTAAGCTACCATCATCTTAATGATTGCCTCTTCTATTTTCTTCTGATCCTTGATAGATAGACTTACCCATTATATAATCTTATGATGTTGTATATTGCCTGTGTTGACAATTGACTCTGCAATTTTGTCAATTGTCTTTGGTATTTTTTCCTTTTCTGCTTGGATTTTTTTTTCTTTCTTTCTGCTCCTTCAGTATCATCCTTGTCTTATTTTCCTCTTACATATTTCTTTCATTGTCTTGGTGTTGTTTTCTCAGTTGAGGATTTTCTTTTCTTATATGTTCTTACAATGCCTTTCTTTAATGGTGGTGTGTCTACCTTTGTTGTTTTTCTCCTTGTTCTAGATGCAACTATTATTTCAGTAACTTTTGTTTTCTTGGCCTGTGGTGGCTCTACATCTGATTCTAAAGACTCTAAATCACTTAACTCTTTACTTTCATTGACAGGTGTCTGTTCCTCGGTGATGTCTACTGATTGTTCCAATTTTTCATCAGTTACCAAAAATTTCTTCTGAAGTGTATTCACCATTTTTGTTTTCTTCTTTCCTATTTTCTTGACTACTAAAAAAGTATTAATTATTGACTTGGCTTCCTCATATGTGCCAAATCTACTTAAATATTTTTCAACTGGTTCATTCAGCAGGGCTTCAATAGCTCTTGTAGCCAGATCTATGTCAATTTCATAATCTAATGGTGGTAACCATGTTGTTCTTGGGTTGGTAGGTTTGATGAGTGTTGTATTGGTGTAAAATACAAAACATATCTCATCCTTGTATTGTTCAACTAGCTGGGCAGTGATTCTCATCCTCTTTTGAATCCTATTCTTGAATGATGTAAAGTAAGCATCCAATAGAGGTGTGAAATTATCTCCTAGTGATTTAATGTAATCACTAATATATGCTGTCCTAGGTTAGTTGGTGTCCCAAGTGACATTATCGATGGAAGAAAATTAATTCTATTATTAATATAATGTGAACATCAGTAGGGAACCAAACTTATATGTATTAGATCAGACTGATCTAATTGTTCTCATGTTCTCTTCAAGTTATTTCAGTACAAACTCAGCTATATCAAGTTGCACTATGTTATTCACTATTTTGTATGCAGTGTTGACCACTCCACAAGAAACACTATTCAATATGATTTCTTGAAAGATTTTATATCTAATCACATATACACCAAATTTCATTTCAGGGTCAGTGATTGAGTTGTTTCAGACCTCTACCATCCCACTTGGCTCCAGTTAAATTTTCAATCTTAGGGACACCAGCATGCCTTAGGGATTTTTCTTTCTTGGTTATCGGGTATCTAGTCACTACATGAATCACATCCTTTGTGATTGGCTTGGCTTCATCTAACCACATCTTTTTTTCATGCACTCGGCTAAGCACAATGTGAATCCATTTTATTTTGAAATATTTTGGGAATAGTAGGGCATTGGTTAACCCTTTCACTTCAATGCGCTTGTACTCATCCCTTAGGTTACCATCCTTGAATAGATTTTGATAAGCTTCCTCAAGCTCAAAGTCTCTAATCTCTGCAACTTTGCAGTGAATCTATGCATAGATGTCTTCAACCAGTAAAAACCTAGGTGGGATACTTGAAAATGCTCCTTTTTCATCGGGTTGAGAAGCAACCTCAGGGAAAAACTTGTAGCTAGGTTCCTCACAGGTTGAGTTCATTATTAAAATGACCTTATTATCCTTTTCCATCTTAATCTTCAAGGTTCGTGAAGTGGTTTCCATTGTTCAATAATTTAGGGCTTCTTTGCAAATAACTTGTTAACTTTATTAGTCTAGATACTCACTGGATGTTTGCTGTGAATGATTGAAATTTGTTGGAGTATCTTTGAAAGTGTTGTGAATTTCTCTGTAATGTAGTTGCTCTGAATCACTCTTCTTCACTCTACAATTTGATTTTTAATGCTGGGTGAACTAATGAGTTCATGTTGCCCTTTTTATAGAAAAATACCCTAAGTGATGCATTAAATGCTTCACCTACCAATCATTTGATGAAATAGATATGCTTGGTCAACACAACAAATTTTTTAGCTTGGTGAGTATAGAAGGCTCGGTACATAGTGTCAACTCAATTGTCTTTCACATGTTCACCGACATGCAGTTTATGCTCAGTTCATATTGACCGACCATACTAGATTGAAAAATCATAACATGCAATACTATAGTGCATCTTTATTCATGCTAATTTGTCATATTCTCAATGAATATAGGAACTGATGTAACATCTAGCTTCATAGAGTGTAGTTCCATACTTACTTGTATTGCTTAGGTAGGGGTAGTGTTGGATACAATTGTTTAATTGTGTATTGTCTTTGATGTTACACAAATGTCATATCAGTCATCAGACAGAGTCTACCGAGCAAAGAATGTCATATCAGTCATCTGACAGAGTCTACCGAGCTCAGAATGTTCAGCAAGGCAGTTGACAGAGTCCACTGAGCTCAGTCGGTAAGAAAAGCTATTTACAGAGTCTACCGAGCACTCCAGAATACTATATCGAGAAGTTAGTTACTACCGGGCTCTCTCGGTCAACAAAGAAATTCAGTGCTTACCGAGTTCA